>CM060694.1:5344602-5944602 GCA_030686995.1 Artemisia argyi
TTGATTTTAGGCACATCAAAGTGTAATTTTCTTTATATCAACACTTTGTTTGTGACAGTAAGTTAGCTATAGGATTCTTAATGCTTATCGGTTTTAACATGCAACTTTCACATGGTCTTTTGTATGAAAACTTGACTGTAAATCAGCATAGCATGACCTTTTTTTTCTTTTTTTCTTTTGTTGATTTGTTCATGTTCTTAATTTCCTGAAAATACACTGTTTGCTTCACTTGTTCACGCTCTTAACTTGATCATGGTTTATTGATTTGGAAACCCCTCTGCACCGTTTAAAATCTGTCCAGAACTAGATAGATTGGTCAGCGTTTGATGTTGCCATGTTGGAGTTGACAACTTATGAGTGTCTTTTGCGGTTTTTGCCGGCCATATTGTGAACTTGTGATTGCTAGCTAGTGTTGCATTGGACACACTGTTTCTCATTTTGAAGACCTTTCTGATGACTCATTATATGTAAATGAACTCTTTGGAATATTTGCTTTTATTTAAAATCCATGGTCAGTATAAATACATAGATTGAAAGATTATGATGCATTTTTCTTCAAAATTAAACCCTTATTATCACTCCCTTTTCTTCTTCTATCTTAGCCAACCATTAGTGATGTTAGCAATGAAAAGGTTGTTGTTACATCCATGTAACCGGGGCAGAGCCAGAAATTTTTGGTCGAGGGGCACATCTTGATAAATTTTAGAAACTACACTATAAATTGGTACTTAGTGGAGGGGGGAAAATTACGAAAAAGCCAAATATTTTTGAAAATTTACACTACAAATTTTTTCACAGGGGGCACCTGCCCCTTGTGACCCCCTTTTATCTCCGCCACTGCATGTAACCCTCGACATTGGTATAGATTGAAAGATTAAGATGCATTTTTCTTATATAATGACTCTCATTTTCTGTCATTCTGATGCAACTTATAATTGTATCTTTATATTCACGAAATTAGAACAACATTGCAATTTACTTTTATAACAGTAACAATAAGTGATCTACAAATAAAAACAAACACAAAAAAGTCAACGACACAAATTATCATGCTTTTGCATATACCATGTAAATGATTTTTGTAATCATCACACAGCAGATACAATGCAAGATAATGGTGTCTCAGTATCAACTTGTAAAATAAACACTCACCTCAATATATAAGCTAGTCACATTTCTTTTCCTTGACCTATGTGGGATGAAAGCATACATTCTTTTTGTTTATCAAACGGTGAAACCATTTCCAACCTTATTACCATTGCCGAACATATTGAAAAAGATGGTAAATTTTTTTCAGTTTGTCACTTAGCAAATGTTCAGCTCATAACTGAGATAAATGGAACAACTACCTCAACAGCTGGACCTATTAAAACGATCCAAAACAAGCTCAGTCGAAGTCATCAACGGTGCGTAGAGATTACGAAGGAGAGAATGATGATTGAAGGTGAGGAGAGCGATGGAGGGGGAGGTTACGAATGAAAAGTTTTGAAAAATGCGTGTATGTGGCTGTTTTTACGGTTTTTGTTATTATGAGTTTAGTTTGTTATGAATTGTGTTTAGAAATTTGTTAAATTGGTGAAGTGATTGTAGAATAATGAACTTGAGCCACTATTGGTTGTAGCAGTGTGCATAAAGTCTTTGTTCATAAGTTATAAGCAGTAAGTGGTCGAACCGACACCAAGCTGGCACTATAGGACCTGGCTTTCGGTTTAAATATTTTTGAATTCCGGTTTGGTCCACAACTCCACATTCGTGATGGTATTGGTCTCTTGCATGATGCATACCTGTATTTTCATGGATAGATTAGAAGGGATATATGTCAGAGGTAACGTGTTATTGGTATATTAGATTGTCGTTTACATGGATGAGCGATTTATCATTGGTTAATTTGGTATAGACAATATCTTGAGCAAGGACTTTAATGGTGATTAGATAGTGATATATGGTTGAACCAACTATACAACATAGACAATTTCAGTAAAAAAAGTGGTCTTGGCTATTCTAATTTCTGAGGGTCACTATAGGCACTATGAAGTTAAATTTTCAGTATAATGTAGTGTTTGTTTTGTCTGTGTGACATTTAACAAGTTAGAGGAGCGTTAATGCTTATCCGTTCCAACTTGTAGTTTTCGCTTGGTCCTTTGGATGGAATTTTTAGTACATTATGTTGAGTGTATGATCATCTTGCATAAAATTAAGAGTAAGTTGCAAAAACCGGCCATGTGGTTTAGCTAGAAAACGAACGCGGTCTTAATGTTTGTGTTATCATGTTTCCAACCTTAGTAATGATGCACGAATATGAAAATTTTGCCATTGTTTTAAATGTTTGGAATGTAACTCATTTGGTAAATCTACATATTATGTCTCGACTTGGTAACTAAGGTATGACAATGAATTAGTTTGACAATTTAACTCATTCTGTATGATATCGTTTTTGGACCAAACTACATGTGTTTTTTGTGTTCTATTAAACCTCCTCAAGTAGTTTATTTATTCTTTAGTTCATATTGAACTACATGTGTTTTTTGTGTTCTATTAAACCTCCTCAAGTGGTTTATTCTTTAGTTCATATTTGGTAAATCTACATACTAGAAAAATATTATGAAATTCCAAGATATTGATATGGTTTATAAATATTACTTATGTGAAATAATTGGATGTTCCTTTATGAATTATAGACTATAATAGGGATGGCAAAAAAAACCCAAACCTAACGGGGAAACCTAAAACCCGAACTAATTGGGGCGGGGCGGGGCATGCTAATCGAGTTACGGGGCGGGTTTGGGAAATAAACAGGGATTTTAATCGGGTTTGGGGCGGGGAGTGGGAAATCCTCGACCCACCCCGCCCCACCCCACCAGATTAATATATACATATATACAAATATATCTGTACATATATATTATTTTGTTAGTATTTTGCGTAATAAAAAAATATTACTATAATATTGTAAGGTTTTTTATATTTGTAAGAATGTTGTGATTATAGAAACTCGTTTAGTGTTATATTTTTAAGTTTTAAATTTTGGCAGTATAATTTATCATTATTTATGTATAACATTATCGTTGAAAACATAATAAGACTTGTTTGTAATTGATTATTAATAAGTTCATTATTGTTAATGGTCTAAAAATAACAATAAATGTAAAATAGTGTGTCTTTGGTCGAGAATTGCACCCAAATAGACATTCTAATAAGATCCCCGATTAATACGGGGTGGGTTTGGGGTACCATCACGCCCCACTGGAGCTCCCCGATTAGATCCCCGATGGGGATCGGGACGGGTTTGGAGAACACTTTGGTTTGGGGATGGGGATGGCCGCCCCGCCCCAAACCTGCCCCGTTGCCATCCCGAAATACGATAGGATATAAGTGATAGATTGTTGTGTGATATAAACCATCATATATAATAAGGAAAGGTTTATTGGTTAGATGAGTTTCTATGGATCTCCATGAGTTTGCTTCTATTCAGGATTGGTTTACTTGGTTAGATGCCGCTCATATGTCGAAACGTTTTAGGACTATTTTTTAAGGGGTTGCTTCTATCATGATGTGGTTCATTTGGGTTTTTTGTAACGCTTCGATCTTCTCGGCAAGTACACCTAAAAAGGCAAATATTTGGGATTTAATCGTCCATCAATCGTTCCTGTGGATTTCATCTAGAAATCCTATGCATAAATTTAGATGGATAGATTGGTTGGTTAAGGAACCCTATTGATATTCCTCCTATGTAATTCTTGGTTTGCTAGCTTTTGCTAGCTTATTTTTTTATATAATGCCGTCGTTCAAAAAAAAATAAGGAAAGGTCGCTATAAAATATGTACAATGAGCTTTTGAAAAGTAGTTTCACGCTCTAAAATAAAGCAATCTACATATACAAATTAAAAAATACCGAAAAGTTAACAACTAATACAAATTTATTGGCATGACACAAAGTCTGATTGTGTTCTCAATCCCAATCACACATATGCCTTGCAAATAATAGTGTATTGATACCAACTTGGTAAGGAACACTCACCTCAATATATAAACTAGCAACATGTTTTTTGCTTGACCCATGTGGGATGAAAACATCCTTTTTCTTTTGTTTATAGAAAAGTAGCAGTCATGTCTAGCTAGCCTTATTAGTTATCACCATTATCGGGACACATGGCTCCTATTAAGTCCAAATTTATTATGGTTGCGATCATTGAAACAAAGACCAAGCATAGTTAAATTTATGTTGAAACAAAGACCAAGTATAGTTAAATTGATGTTGAAACAAAATGGTAAAAAACAATCTTTGATGGTAAAAATTACTAGCTTTAGAGCTGTTTCGAAAGAAGACTCAGAAGTTAATATGTTTACTTTAAAAACAATTTCCTTCTAAGAAAGTTTTCAAGAACTACCATAACTAACGGGAAATAATAGACAATTCGAAGTTAATATGGTCTATCTGCTAATTCGAAGTCAGAAGTGACAACAACTGTGTCACATCCAAACGAGATATGGTTGATTAGAAGAACAAAGTTCACCATAATTCTGATGGTTTTATCAACTTGGCCTGAACGAGTGACTTAGATTAAAAACATGCTGGACACCGCGTATCAAAGTTCTAAATCCTCTCGACGAATGTTACCGTAAGTTTCTGTAAATACAAACGAGTATCGCAATCTGTAGTCCGATCATTGGTCGTGTGCATATGTAAATTACTTTTGTGCATACATGCAGTATGTGTTTGTTTGGATTTGATTTTGTGATAGAGAATGCACATTTTTTAAATGCTAATATAACTGATCATAAATAAAACTTCTTGACGAATGTGCACAAAACATTCTTGGAATCATAAACAACCAAAAATCAACCCAAATTGCGTCAGCCAATTTGATACAGAATGGACACCAATTTAGTCCAAGAATCTTTTAGTTTGGGGGGAAGTAACATGTAAAGGTAACTAGAATCCAGGCTTTTGTGTCCGGAAAGAACGTGGACCCTGGCAAGTCAGTCACCTCTCTGTCCGAAGTGACTCCAATGGGGTAACTATGCATGTGCCCTCGCAAATCATGCTCAAAAAATTCGGGACGACAATAATAATCCCAATATTTCAACGATATTTTGTTCACCTTTCGAATGCATTCCAAGCTCTCAGGACATGAGAAACTGTATCGTCAAGAAGGCCATATGCTCATACCACAATGACATCTTGAATCCTTGAGTTTCACTCCTAGCGGGTTGTCTTTTTGTTAGATGGCATGGTTGAAATGTGTCCAATTGAAAACAATGCTGGTTTTTTTCTCAAAAATATAGTTAGTAAACTGTTAAGTTCACATCCCACATCTCCCAATGGCCAAATAGTCACAGGGGCCAAATAGTGGACAACCATATGATAGTTTACATTAAGAGGTTTTTTTTGGGGGGCATCCTGATAGCCAGGGATCAGTTTGTCTGATGGATATCCTACTACAAGCTCCCTAACGACTTGGTCATGCCTAAAAGTGTTGGCTTATACAAAGGTTTGGGCGACCCCGACTCACATGCATGGGCGTTCGAGGGGGCAATCAAAACTTGTGCCTGAAACGACCCAATAGCATGCCACATGTTTCAACAAACCCTCGCCACCGACTCAGCGGTAGCATGGTTCAAGGGACAGACAAAGAACAACATCTTAGGCTTGCAAGACTTTATAATATGTATACTAGCTCATACACATCGGGATTTACCGTCGACGTCGCTATCACATAAACCAAACAAAATATATCAAGTTTAAAATTATTTTACACATAATATAATTATAAATATATAGTCTATATATAGTCTTCTTTATATATTCGTCGCCATGAACTTTTTAACAACGCCATCAATAATTTACTATCATGAAAAATATATAATCAAGAAACATTTGCTTAAAAATTAAAAGTCAAGATTCTATAAACATTTTCGAGCAAATATGGAAAAGATGTTGTTAACTTTAAATTTAATAGTCAACAACATCCGATTCTTTTTTCGAACGCGTTATATTAAACTTCACTTGATTATATAAGCAAACAACTTTTTCGTTCTATGAACGATGTGGGATGCAGCTTTCAGAAATTATAAGATACATAAATGCTCACCTCTGCACTTTAGTATTACATGCCACTAAGTTTTAAACCACGTGTATAAACGCAAGTCGTAAAATAAGGAGTGATAATATTCCATATATGTTTACTTAAATAGCTCAATAACTTTTCTTGAGCTAGGCGTCAATGTTGGTCATGTTATATTCTTTTGTAACGTCTAGTTCCTAGTCTATCTTATCTTTAGAGTGGCCTGTCACTCTATTGATTTTGTTAGAAGCACAATTGGTACGTGTGTTTGTATAGTCGATTTGGCGCTTTGCCATATTGTCTGCACTTATCTTTGATTTATATACCATTTACCAGGGTAAAAACCTTTTACCAAAAAAAAAAAAAAAAAAAAAAAAAAAAATACCTTAACGGGCTGATTTCTTTATTTGTTAATGTCTAGAACTTTTGTGTTAACTTTGCCAACACAAAACAAAGATAGAGGAAAAAAGTCATGTGCCAATTACATTTTTCGTATTCGTCGTGATAGGTGATGATGCCAAGAAATGACATTTCTCCAAATAACAGATATGCAGGGGTGTTCACAAATTGGGTAATACCCACGTGAACAAAAAATCGAAACCGAACCGAATAAAAGCGAAACGTATTTGTAATCAAACCGAATTAGATATTCTTTTTTCAGTTTGGATATAGTTTGGATATGGGTTTGGCAAAATAAAAACGAACCAAATCGAAAACAGAATTCACATAAATATATGCAATTTCTTTTATATATTTAAATAAGAAAACTATTAAAATTCTTAAAATATAAAATTTTTTAAGCATAAAATTTATTTTGCTAACAATTTATATAATTAAATTTAAAAAAAAATATATAAATTATGTTAATTCAGGTTGTTCGACCAACCCGAAAACCAAACAAATTCAAATATAGTTTCAAACTTTCAATTTTCCATTTTACCCGAAATTGTTTTTTAACCGAACCGATGAACACCCCTACATATATGTCTGGCTTTGCAAAAGACGTGCTACTTGAAACATTATCTTTTTCACCATCAAGAAGAGCTTATTGGGTTACTTATAACATATTAAGGGCTTAATATTTTGGGCTGTAAAAAGCCTCTCCCACCAACTTAAACAAGCTCCATCCAGCCCAGACAGATTTCTTGTTGTAAAAACTTTTGTAACATCAACTCAAACAAAGGGAAAGTGCAAAACCATCCTTCGGCTCGTTCAATTTGAAACTAATTAACAAAGAAAAAAAAAAAAAAAAAAAACTCTTGGCAAATATAATAATTGGGAGATCTAATATCAAACACTTTACATTCTCAAATGATTAGCCCTTATTATTATTATTATTATTATTATTATTATTATTATTATTATTATTATTATTATTATTATTATTATTATTATTTATTTTATTTTTTATTTTTTTTTCTCAAAATTTCGTCAAACTTTTTGTAAAAGTATCATCTAGAAATACCTGAAAAGGATTATCTTTGTTAGACATTTGAGATTGTAAGGATGATACTTGGTTATATTTTCCGACAAGGACAATTACTGTTAAAATAATATTTGGCATTGCAATAAATTAATTATATCAAAATTTTAGTGAATAACATACAAAGATCGAAATTTTAGTAAATGCAAGGAATATTAAAAAAGAAAAATGTAACTAGCTTGTCCAAATTTATGATTGTATGTACCTTGCTAAAATTTCAACCTTTTTATGTATACTACTTTCTAATTTCGACCTTTGTATATATTATTTAATTTTTTATGATGATTTTCTTTACCCATCTATTATTGATAAACGATGGGGTAAAGTTGTCACAAAATATACACAGATGTCGAAATTATAATGTATAGTACACAAAAAGATTGAAATTTTAGTAACAATAAATTTTAACAAGTTAGTTACTCCCTCTGTTCCAAAATAGTTGTTCCCAGACAAAAGACATTCAGTTTAAGAAAACATAAAATTATTGTTTTTTTTTTCCCTTATATTTTAATGAAATAACAATTTTACTATTAACTAATTAATTAAGTCTTTTTTTAAGTGTAAAATAATAATTTTAAGTAATAGTATTATGGTAAACTCGATCAAACTTCCTATCTCTTTTCCGTGGTGAGCGAAATGCATACTGGAGTGGTGTTTGTTTAAGCATCTTTCCCTAGCAACCTTTCTAACTTGCACATAATCTTTGACTTTTAAGCTCATAAGCTTCACTTTAACATACTCCAAGATCAAGCCATTAATAGTATCAATATTCCTTTTTTCATTATCAAACAATTTCTTGTTCCTGTCATTCCAGACATAATAAATAGCTGCAGCCACAACAAATCCACCTCAGGATACTTCTAATGGCATTATTATTTCCAAGATGTACCAATGTTTCAATTCTCAGACCAAGTAACATCCTCCACATCCAACTGGCATTAGCTTTACATTGCACATCCCCAAAGTTTCTGCCCCTTAATTTGACCATGTGAACCCATTTTACCCACAGTGAGTCTTTCTTTGCTACAATATTCCATATATGTTTAGAAAGCAAGCTTTCATTCCAAACATCAAGACTTTTCAATCAACATTAGGATCTTTTCATATGCTTGAAACGCAAAAGATATCTATTATAAGTACATGATTGTATCATGATGTGTAAATATTGTTATCTTTTTCTTATTTACTAATTATAAAAAGTTGATGGTCGGTCATTCATGCTTTAATCGTGATGTATTCTGATCTCAAAAAGGTTTTTTTCATTCTAAAAAATAAAGACGGGGGCATATATGGTAGCCAAAAGCCATAAACGAGAATAAATCCATATACATCACTCAATGATACATGTTTATTCCTTAAGAATTTTCAAATGCTATGTATAACGATGTGAAATATTTATTTGATGAATCATTGTTGTGCTTTATTCACATAGAAAGCATATTGATTTAGCTTCAATTGTGCATCTTATTACTTCTAAGTAGATTTGAAACTATGTCTTTATGTATAACGATCAGGAACAACGTACAATTCTCATAAACAAAAATGCGATGTAAATAACAAATGTGTATCTATAATATTAATCCCAAGTAACTAGTGAAACCGACCTGAATATTTGGTGTCGTGTTAGGCACATATTAATTTTCATTTTCAGGCTTCAAGTATGGTATTGTAGTATTCATTAGATTTTCCAGATTAAGTCGGAATAAATACTCAAAAGAGCAAGTTGAAACAATAAAGAGCATTGGGGAGGTTTACCCACCGCAATGCACGCATAAAGATTCATTGATAGAAAATGTAGGGAAAATTGTTCAAAAATACATCAAACTTGCCACCTTTTACTATTGTATGCTATGAACTTTTTTTTTTCTATTATATACACGATCTTTCTTAATCTTTCCTATTATATACATGAACTTTCTTAATCTTCCTATTGTATACATGAATCTGACGTGGCATGGAGTTAATTACATAATTTTACATGAATCGTCCCTGTGGCTCAAAACAATTACACCATTCGTCCTTAAAACAATTACATAAAAAGTTAAAAAGTCCCTGTAACTCAAGAGTTAAAATATTTGCATCGTTAGTCCTCACTGCCACGTCAGATTCATGTATACAATAGGAGGATTAAGAAAGTTCGTGTATATAATAGGAAATATTAAGAAAGATCGTGTATATTATAGGAAAAAAAATTCATAGCATACAATATGTAACAATTCGCATTTTTCAGGATAATTACTATTCCCGAAAAATTTCACTATTCACTTTTACTATTCATTTTTCCTGAAATTTGATTTTTATTTCTTGGGCTGAAGTGATAAATCATTTCCATGGCAAATTAAAAGTTTGACATTCATAAGCTCATTTTCGTGAAAGTTATTAAAGAATTACACGGAATTATACGTTTTAGGGTAAAACGTCATTCAAAAATTCTACGTACAACGAAATTTGGTCGCGTTAATTTTCCCCGTATCAGAAAAATGTTTGACACACTCATGATTTATTTGAGAATAAATCATGACTGAGAAAAACATGACCAAAATAAACCTCGGCCGTGAAAAACTGGAATTTTCAGTTTTAAGCGTTTTTACTCAGCCGTAACCTTAGCCTATACCTACACCGCGTTTCTAAAAAGATTTGAGTTTTCAACTTATTAGAAAAAGTCAACATATTTTTCCCTCCTCCATTGACCAAAAACCATTCCTTGATTTTATAAGTCATTTCGTGATTTTTAGGCTTACGGTTTGATGTCTAAAAGACATTTAATACCAACCGACACTAGACTGAGCCCAGTCTAGACATTATAAGTCATTTTAAATCATTTTTATCCTATTAGAAAAGTAACATTTTACTTTTCTCAATTTTACGCAATATTCGTACATTTTACGTATTACGCGTTTTAGACCCGTGTTTCCAGTTTTAGCAGGGTTTTACCACCCAAATGGAACCTACCACTCATTTTATATTTTATTATGGAACATATGGACATGTTTATCAATACTTTCAAGTTCCATAATTTTACGACACCCGGTTTTACGTTTTGAGGCTTAATCATTTACGATTGGCATTTCCCGGAGTCAAAACTAACCAAGTATCTTGGATAATACCAAGAAAAGTCCAACCTTGCTCCCCAAGATATACAAACCGCCTCTAGGAGGGGGGATTCACACTATGTGGCTCAATCTCATGCTTTATGCCTTAAGATGTTAACATGTGTTAACCTTGGTGAGCAAGTGTTGACAAGTCAAAGGAAGTAACCTCCTTAAGACCCTATAAAAGCCCCCCCCCCCCCCCCCCATCCCCCCTTTGTGCCGTGCACCTCCAACCCCCAAAACCCTTCCATCCTTTGCTCATTTCCTTCTAGTTTCATGCATGATTCAAGTGCTTCTTCAAGGTTGAAACTCTAGTTAGGTTATCATTCATCAAACACTTCCATAACTTCATGTACTTGGTGATTTCTCTTGAGTTTGAATCCACTCAAGTCACCTCAACCTTCATCATCCATCTTTCAAGATTACAAGGGTAGAAAGATTGCATGAAGTGAAGTGGGTTGAAGCAAGTCTATCAAAGTCTTATCCTTACATGTTAACTTCCTTTCATCTTTGAAAGCCAAAAGTTGTGAGCCAAACCCTAACTTACTTCTTGTTAAATAATCATGTTCATGTTATTTACCTATTATTTTTGCTATATTATGTCTTGTATGCAAGTCCATGATGTATAAAAATGAGCAAAACAAGTTGTTGTAATTGATTGTTAATATAAGTTCACAAAACAAGTAAACTAGTGACTTTGTTGGTATAACCTGATCAAAATGGTAAAAATATGATATTGGATTATTACATAATATAGTAGAGGACTTAACAAGGAAACCATAGCAATTTGAACCACCTAAAACGAGTATACGAGTCAAAAGTTACGCCGATTTGAAGTTACCAAAACTTTCCGGCAAAACTGCCAAAATGTTTCTGTGACAGAATAGAAAACACGCAAAAAGAGGCCTTTCTGGTCCGTTTCATGAAAAAGTTAAAACACGAAAGTTGTCCGGAATCACGTTTTCCTTCAAGAACAAAGAGGCTAGAGCCTTGAAAACACTTTCTGAGTAAGATATTTCTCAATTTCTTAACAGCTATTTACATATATATATGTCACTAGATTATGGTTATACTTTAAAATGAACAAGAGGTCTTATGACCTATAAACAAGACCACCACCATGGCTAGAGCCAAGGTTGAGTCTCATGACCTTGGAACAAGGACCAAAGGTCATGGCTAGGCCATGACGAAATGACCATAACAACTTACATAGGCGTAAACATGAAACAATGAATTAGGCGATAACATGAACAAGCAATTTGGATCTACTTCACTTAAAAGGAAACCATGAGATATTACCAAGAGAAAATGGTCATTCAAGACTTATGAAACTACCCCTAATAACAATCTTCATGTACTAATAAACTTTCCTAAGTTTATTCAAAATATCGGACATGTAACTTTTCGGATCAAAACTTATATCTATATATTTTATCAACTACTACAATAGTAGGGAGCCTCATGTGAGGAGTTCATTATGTAAGCCGTCGAGATGAGTTGTGGATTTACGAGTTAAAGTGTCCTGGCTCCTCGAACGCTTACTAACATGACTTCTGAAATATGTCAGCCCGAACGGTAGTAAACGATATACAAAACATACATGTTCATGAATCTTTTCTTTCAAGGACATACATTATACATCATACCACATCATGGACTAAGTGCAAGACATATATTGGCGTGTTTATGTTTCCTTAGACATTATTCCAAACCTAAGTTACAACAATTATTCTAGGTTGCTCGTAGAAGTTCTTACGGCATATCCATCATTCTCATTATACATCATTCAACTCAAGGTGAGTTCATAGCCCCACTTTACATTACTTCAATGTTTTACAAACCCTTGGGGGGAATACATGCTATTTCTAAACCGAACACAATGCTTTGAAACTGTATGCTGCCTGATTGTTTTATTATCACTAAGTACCAACCTTGCTAAACCGAGATCCTTTATTATGAACCATTTAGTCACTAGCAATAGTGAGCGCGAATATTGTGAATAGGCCTATTGGGATTGACGAATCCCATTTGTATTGACTAAGTTCAAACAAATGCATTAATATTTGAGATTTAGGTATGTTAGCAAAGTACCTACCGGGATAAATCTGCCGATCGATATTGGTACACGTTAACGTTATGGTGTCATAAGCTTAGTGTATAATAACTGTTCCGGGCATATAATAACGTAGCCTACCTGTTTTGTTTTCCAAACATTGGTGTGAGCCTATAACTCACACTAACATATTGTGTTCAAACGATTTAACAAACTCTATGAATATCACTCAACCTTTGTGTTGACCTCTCAAGCATGTATTTCAGGTTCATGACGATCAAGGATGGCACGGAAGGACACGGATACTCAAGAGGGCTATAAATTTACTTATCATTCAAAAACTCACTTAATGTGATTTGTAAACATGGAACCAATTGGGACCTCATTTTGTAATCTCTGATATTTATATAATTTGAATGATAAACCTTTTTAAAACGACTCAATTGGAGTTCGTTTTCTATTATTGTGACTAATGTGCCGTCAAGTAACACCCAGTTCGAATTCCGCTGCATCCATGAATTGGGGGTGTTACAGATTGGTACCAGAGCCATGGTTATAGAGAAACGGGTCTAAGTGAGACCTAAACTATAACTACAATCACAAACAAAAACATTTTTATAGCCTTCCGCTCTCCGTGTCTTCCATCCTCCAGACGATTATGGACTTAGTAAGCATGTTATGATACACAAACATATTAGTATATTCATATATACCCATTTTGAGCATTTCCCCGTAAGCATTAGTATATTGATATATAAACTCGGTTTATTTTCAATCATTTATCTAAACAATGGACTAAACATATCTGTGTATGCCTATTCTAGGGCATTTCGACACAATCACATTCTCCCAATCATGTTCCTACTCCAACATTCACTTTTCAAGACATTGTATGTTACAATGGTCTCATTCACTTTTCAAGACATTGTATGTTACAATGGTCTCATTCACTTTTCCAAGACATTGTGAGATACAATGGCCTCATTCATTTTCCAAGACATTGTGAGATACAATGGTCTCATTCATTTTCCAAGACATTGTGAGATACAATGGTCTCATTCATTTTCCAAGACATTGTATTATACAATGGTCTTAACCATTTCTCAAATGTTTTGAGTCACACAATGGTCTAACCTACTTCCGAGACATTGTGTTTTACGTAATGGTCTCTGGAATTATTCCATCACATCATCAATATCATTTCATATGATATCAAAAACCCATCACAATCTATCGATTTCCAAACAAGAAATATGAGATTTCTAAAGGACAATCCATCATTGACAAAAGCTGAAGTTCAGCCCTACATTCATCAAAGTTTTCTTATGAAACCTTCATTATTAAAAGTTCGTGATCCTGGCCAAGTATGTTCTATTTTAGAACTACTTAAAACTTCCTTTCCACACGTACCTACCCTTACTATCTTCTATGCAATGGAATATGAAAACATACGTTACAAGTCTTGTATGGACGGGACTTGCAACTTAAAGGTTTGACATCGCCTTTGTTTAGTGGACAGTTTCCCGAAAGCAACGGACATATCAAAAGTATACCTAATTTAGGTATTTGAAAATTTTATCGAACCTCGGCTAAATATAGACTAGTCACCTATATTTAACCTAGGGACAGCGGAATATAGTCTGACTAACTATATTCGACTTAAAATTTTCAAATACTGAGAATAGTTGTACTAGGGTTATGTTTAGGTTGATTTCCTACTTGAACTCGATAAACCACCAGAATACATTAAAACAATCTAGAGACACGATAGTGCCTTATCACTCAGCAAGATCTTAACACCTTATTTGTATGATCTAAATTCATTTTTGAAAATTTTCATTTATGAGATAATCCGAACTACTATCTTGGGACAGTTATCAATTATTCTCTTCATCCTGTAGGAGTACTATCCTGTTTAGGTCCTAAGGATACCATTCCATCGTAAACTTTTAAAATCTCTTAAGATTTTTAAAGCAAACTCAACATCTATACCTAAGAGTATTAATGTTAAGCATACATTACACACTTTTGTTCATCAACATATCACAATATTACCTTCACAACCGGGGCAAACACAAGCTCATTAACAGATCTTGATGCACTTTTAAAGCTCAAATCATCCTTAGTTACACCACAAGTACCCTTATCAGCTTTACAAGATTGAATATTCATCTTGTACTTTTGGAACACCAGAATCATCTCGTAATACACTACCTTGTAACTCACCGGCTAATTGTGAATGTTGTGTTGGGAATTCTTAAGTAGGATGATTTATAATTATTTGAATGGATTGGGATGCCTTTTCATTTAAATAAAGACATTGTAAATCACCGAACCATAAGTTTATACTTCCCTATTTACATTGTTTGGGATGCCTCTCTATGTAAATAAAGAATTATAAACAAGTGGGCTTATTTGTATCCGAAATAACATAAGTATGAAGTCAATAAACACTAGGTACAACAACCGATTACCTACTAGGCTATGATTGCAATTACTATCTCAATTCCTATTAATATTCGACTGCTATATCAATTTCCTTTGATATTCGATTATTACCATACCTTTCCTACACAAAAGTAAGCCTCATCCTACACCATACACTGAAATGACAAATCAAACTCCATCACTAGTAATCCCAGACTTTAGTCCTCATAAGTAACCACACCTCTTCATCGACACCACTCCAACGTATAACACACACAGAACATCGGGACGAAGTTCCCCGTAAGGGGTAGAGACTGTAACAATTCGCATTTTTCAGGATAATTACTATTCCCGAAAAATTTCACTATTCACTTTTACTATTCATTTTTCCCGAAAATTTTCCCGAAATTTGATTTTTATTTCTTGGGCTGAAGTGATAAATCATTTCCATGGCAAATTAAAAGTTTGACATTCATAAGCTCATTTTCGTGAAAGTTATTAAGGAATTACACGGAATTATACGTTTTAGGGTAAAACGTCATTCAAAAATTCTACGTACAACGAAATTCGGTCGCGTTAATTTTCCCCGTATCAGAAAAATATTTGACACACTCATGATTTATTTGAGAATAAATCATGACTGAGAAAAACATGACCAAAATAAACCTCGGCCGTGAAAAACTGGAATTTTCAGTTTTAAGCGTTTTTACTCAGCCGTAACCTTAGCCTATACCTGCACCGCGTTTCTAAAAAGATTTGAGTTTTCAACTTATTAGAAAAAGTCAACATATTTTTCCCTCCTCCATTGACCAAAAACCATTCCTTGATTTTATAAGTCATTTCGTGATTTTTAGGCTTACGGTTTGATGTCTAAAAGACATTTAATACCAACCGACACTAGACTGAGCCCAGTCTAGACATTATAAGTCATTTTAAATCATTTTTATCCTATTAGAAAAGTAACATTTTACTTTTCTCAATTTTACGCAATATTCGTACATTTTACGTATTACGCGTTTTAGACCCGTGTTTCCAGTTTTAGCAGGGTTTTACCACCCAAATGGAACCTACCACTCATTTTATATTTTATTATGGAACATATGGACATGTTTATCAATACTTTCAAGTTCCATAATTTTACGACACCCGGTTTTACGTTTTGAGGCTTAATCATTTACGATTGGCATTTCCCGGAGTCAAAACTAACCAAGTATCTTGGATAATACCAAGAAAAGTCCAACCTTGCTCCCCAAGATATACAAACCACCTCGAGGAGGGGGGATTCACACTATGTGGCTCAATCTCATGCTTTATGCCTTAAGATGTTAACATGTGTTAACCTTGGTGAGCAAGTGTTGACAAGTCAAAGGAAGTAGCCTCCTTAAGACCCTATAAAAGCCCCCCCCCCCCCCCCCCATCCCCCCTTTGTGCCGTGCACCTCCAACCCCCAAAACCCTTCCATCCGTTGCTCATTTCCTTCTAGTTTCATGCATGATTCAAGTGCTTCTTCAAGGTTGAAACTCTAGTTAGGTTATCATTCATCAAACACTTCCATAACTTCATGTACTTGGTGATTTCTCTTGAGTTTGAATCCACTCAAGTCACCTCAACCTTCATCATCCATCTTTCAAGATTACAAGGGTAGAAAGATTGCATGAAGTGAAGTGGGTTGAAGCAAGTCTATCAAAGTCCTATCCTTACATGTTAACTTCCTTTCATCTTTGAAAGCCAAAAGTTGTGAGCCAAACCCTAACTTACTTCTTGTTAAATAATCATGTTCATGTTATTTACCTATTATTTTTGCTATATTATGTCTTGTATGCAAGTCCATGATGTATAAAAATGAGCAAAACAAGTTGTTGTAATTGATTGTTAATATAAGTTCATAAAACAAGTAAACTAGTGACTTTGTTGGTATAACCTGATCAAAATGGTAAAAATATGATATTGGATTATTACATAATACAGTAGAGGACTTAACAAGGAAACCATAGCAATTTGAACCACCTAAAACGAGTATACGAGTCAAAAGTTACGCCGATTTGAAGTTACCAAAACTTTCCAGCAAAACTGCCAAAATGTTTCTGTGACAGAATAGAAAACACGCAAAAAGAGGCCTTTCTGTTCCGTTTCATGAAAAAGTTAAAACACGAAAGTTGTCCGGAATCACATTTTCCTTCAGGAATAAAGAGGCTCGAGCCTTGAAAACACTTTCTGAGTAAGATATTTCTCAATTTCTTAACAGCTATTTACATATATATATGTCACTAGATTATGGTTATACTTTAAAATGAACAAGAGGTCTTATGACCTATAAACAAGACCACCACCATGGCTAGAGCCAAGGTTGAGTCTCATGACCTTGGAACAAGGACCAAAGGTCATGGCTAGGCCATGACGAAATGACCATAACAACTTACATAGGCGTAAACATGAAACAATGAATTAGGCGATAACATGAACAAGCAATTTGGATCTACTTCACTTAAAAGGAAACCATGAGATATTACCAAGAGAAAATGGTCATTCAAGACTTATGAAACTACCCATAATAACAATCTTCATGTACTAATAAACTTTCCTAAGTTTATTCAAAATATCGGACATGTAACTTTTCGGATCAAAACTTATATCTATATATTTTATCAACTACTACAATAGTAGGGAGCCTCATGTGAGGAGTTCATTATGTAAGCCGTCGAGATGAGTTGTGGATTTACGAGTTAAAGTGTCCTGGCTCCTCGAACGCTTACTAACATGACTTCTGAAATATGTCAGCCCGAACGGTAGTAAACGATATACAAAACATACATGTTCATGAATCTTTTCTTTCAAGGACATACATTATACATCATACCACATCATGGACTAAGTGCAAGACATATATTGGCGTGTTTATGTTTCCTTAGACATTATTCCAAACCTAAGTTACAACAATTATTCTAGGTTGCTCGTAGAAGTTCTTACGGCATATCCATCATTCTCATTATACATCATTCAACTCAAGGTGAGTTCATAGCCCCACTTTACATTACTTCAATGTTTTACAAACCCTTGGGGGGAATACATGCTATTTCTAAACCGAACACAATGCTTTGAAACTGTATGCTGCCTGATTGTTTTATTATCACTAAGTACCAACCTTGCTAAACCGAGATCCTTTATTATGAACCATTTAGTCACTAGCAATAGTGAGCGCGAATATTGTGAATAGGCCTATTGGGATTGACGAATCCCATTTGTATTGACTAAGTTCAAACAAATGCATTAATATTTGAGATTTAGGTATGTTAGCAAAGTACCTACCGGGATAAATCTGCCGATCGATATTGGTACACGTTAACGTTATGGTGTCATAAGCTTAGTGTATAATAACTGTTCCGGGCATATAATAACGTAGCCTACCTGTTTTGTTTTTCAAACATTGGTGTGAGCCTATAACTCACACTACCAACATATTGTGTTCAAACGATTTAACAAACTCTATGAATATCACTCAACCTTTGTGTTGACCTCTCAAGCATTTATTTCAGGTTCATGACGATCAAGGATGGCACGGAAGGACACGGATACTCAAGAGGGCTATAAATTTACTTATCATTCAAAAACTCACTTAATGTGATTTGTAAACATGGAACCAATTGGGACCTCATTTTGTAATCTCTGATATTTATATAATTTGAATGATAAACCTTTTTAAAACGACTCAATTGGAGTTCGTTTTCTATTATTGTGACTAATGTGCCGTCAAGTAACACCCAGTTCGAATTCCGCTGCATCCATGAATTGGGGGTGTTACAGAATAGTAAAAGGTGACAAGTTGGTTGTATTTTTAAACAATTTTCCTGAAAATGTATGTTATGTTTTGTATTTCGTGTAACAAATATAAAAAAATTGTTCATATTTAATGTGATAAGATAAAAAGACAAATTAAGAATAAGCATAACAAACAATTTTTGTTACACCTAGTCTAAAAGTCTTTAACTTATTGATCACAATGGAGAATTATAAAAACTTCTATCACTTTTACTTTCTATCTATGTGGGACAAAATATTGAAATATATAATATCAAGTCATATTATGCAATAACCTGAAATATTAATTCACAAGTAGATAGATAACATGTTTGATAGCATAAAACACCTTTAAATTCTTTCACTCACTTGCTATCAACTTCATCAAGCTTTTCTATATATATTTTCTACAGTAATCACTTATAAACATTGTTATATTTTCTTTGCTTTAACAGTGACATATGCTAACCTTAAAAAATGTAGTATTATACATAATACATATAAAAAGCGTATCACTTTAGCTTCAATCACACATGTTCATTTCTTTATAGAAACTTCTAATACTATGTATAACGATTCAGGAACAACATTATTGATAAACAACAATGTATATTGTATTTACCAAATGTTGTGTCTATAAGTAACTTGTAAAACGCCAACTCGAAAGATTTTATACACACTAGACACGACTAGGGGGCTGCTTTAAGGCTTCAGATATCGTATTATAACAAGTGTTTATTACTTTTGCTATCAACTCGGTCTCTCGACTTTTCTAGTGGATGATGGGTAACTTTAGTCGTGAAAGGCCCAACGTCCATTTATTTACCAAACTTAAGTATGATGAATACTAAATATTGACATAAACATCGAGACATGTTAGTATGTTACTACAGTTATATTTCCTTTCGACCAACTTTGAAGTGCTTTAAGCTCGACAAAACTTGAGCACCGGTTAAGTTTCTCACACCACACATCTTAAGCTTCTCGAGATCGATTAAAAAAATACTCTAAATCGACTAGATCCAATCATCCAAAGCTTGTCGAGCTCAAGCTATTTGACTGGTGTTTCAAATCACTGATCAAGTATTGAAATACTCGGCTTGTAAAGTCGCGAGCCTAACTGAGCTTGTGTATGACATGGGGATTTGAGATACGTACAAGATTTTTAATGTCATGACAAAAGTTCTCGTGTCGTTTGTTGGTGATGGTTACACTCTCGATTCATGGTAAAGAAGCTATAATTGAACCCGGTTTTTGAATTCATATTGATTGGAACTTCCTTCAATTAAATGAAGGTGAACATCTTCCCTCCCAGGTAAAGTAAACCCAATTCACTAGAGTATATATTTTGCTAGGATCCTTGTTACCTCTCTGAACACCCTCTTATAAATTACGAACCCTCATTGGAACTCTTATCTACAACTTTTGAACCCTCATTTCAACCCTCCAGTTTTTAGAGGAATGTATGTGTTTACAAATTTGTTATAGTGATTGTAGAATTATGTGGGATGACCAAATTACATGCTTTGCTTTCATATGGTGTTTTGCTTGTTTTTAATTATCTTCAACTCATTGGTAACAAAGTAAAACTGAAGTTACTGGTATAGGTCAATACTTCCTCGAAACTCTTCCATGTTCATGTGTTGTTCCAAGCGTGTTTTGTAATTCCTCACTTAGATTAATTGGGTCTCGAGATCGACGGTACAACATATTCTTTGAGCTCCTATTACCATCAAGATCGACAGTACAAGAAGTCAATCAAAAGAGGCTAAAACAAAAGCAGATTTATTTATAATATTAGTAAAGCTGATTGAGATTTAAAAGAGTCCAATCAGGAAATGTCGTTTGCATTAGAATTTACTTTACTACTAAGCTTCGCATATAAGCTCACTTAGAAATAAATATACATGCAAAAGACATCTCTTGAAAAGGGCATTTGAAAACATCAATAAGCCTACATTTGATTGAATCCTTCCCTTTCTATTTAAACTCAACACCTTTTAGGTACTTTTCTTCATAGCTCGATGTGGGATGACTAAACCCCAATTGCTTTTACATAATTTGCTAATGTATATGTTCAGAATTTTATCTAAACATCATAGCTGACTAGTTTACACAATTTGCTTTTACATATTCTTACTTGGTGGAATCTGTTGCCAATCCAATTTAGCTTGTACGGATGCACTATCAAGCTCGCCTTCCGGCCAGATTGGTATGATTACGTAAACACGAAAAATCCTCTCCAGCTTCAATCTTGCTCACAACTTTGATCGAGCGATAACGCTTTTGATATCAAATGTAACACGTTTATGTCTTTATCCTTGATGTCATTTGAGTTCCACCCAGAATGAACTTTCTAGTAATTATTTGTTTTCGATGTAGTATAGATGAAGTACTTGCTGATCTTCGTATTGCGTTAATGTAGCCATCTTCAATGCCACGGTCGAAAATGTTGTCTTTTCCACTACATAGACAGGCACGAGCTCTATCTTCGAATTTGTATGGGAACCGAGTGCAGCTCCATCGTGTATAGAACAAAATGGTGTTTAAGGCTCACGAGTACCGCCATAGCTTTCTTTCTATATGCGTTAGGAAAGGTTTGTGGAAGTTGTCATGGTGTACAGAATCAAATATGTTCTCCCAGCAACGGTGAGGTAAAAACGTCTCCCACCCGAGAGGCACATTTGGCATGTTACTATCGGGCAGGTGCGCATCTGGATTAAGAGCAACTTTACACGCGTTGCGTGAGGAAAAACGTAAATGGCACCACGAGGAATTTTTGCACTTTGTATACGTTTTGACCTTTCTTAACATGTAGGACTATCTCTTTAAAGAAAGACGTACGTACTTGAGAAGGTAAAACAAACTCATATTTACAAAACTCATTCTTTTTACAAATTGAAAATTTGATTGAGTCGTTGATTTATGGATCTAGGTTTTGAATTATGGTTGTGTGTTTGAAGATGAACGAATTTTGTATCAAGTGGCTTCCTAGTTTTGTGTATGGTATAAAGGTCATCTTTTATCAAGTGTGTCTGATATTTAAACTTGGTTAATTCATAATGTTATTGCATGGATAAAAATAAGTTAAAGCTATAAATTGTCATTGAAAATGGTAAAAATTTTATATAGAAAACTTCATGTGTGTCTAATTGAAAACAATGTTGATCTTTTTTTTTAAAGAGTAATCAGTAATGTACTTATGTTCACATCCCACATCGCCCAATGGCCAAATGATAGAGTTTGCTATAAAATGGAAGGCTAAATATAGTTAGATACATTTTACTTAAAAGTATTAATTTTGTATTGTATTGAAAAATTGATGCTTTTTGTTAAAAATTATTCTTAAATTGTTTTAACACGTATGTAACATTAAAAAAATATTTATCATTGTTTGGTTAACATATGTATTTTAAGAAATGGCAATCATGATCTTATTTGAAATGATAAGATCATGTATTGCACGTCAACCTTATTGGGAGAGCGACATGCATGATGATATTTATAAAGCCGTTACTTTTTGAGTACATTATGAAAGAGCGATATCATCCATCATGATATTCATAAAGCGGTTACTCTTTTTGTACATTATGAAAGTCTCCATTTCATATTGAACGCTATTCCAAATAGCGTAAATTGAAACCGACGAAAGATAAGGTTTTAATTAACTAACTTTTTATATAAAATGACAAAAAATAACACAATTATCTACATTGTCTAATCGAAACACAAGTAATACATTGGGTCGATGCATGTCGGCCTTCTAAGAATCTACATCAACCCCGTTGTTATCTAACAAAAGAAATATAGACATTTGGTCGATCTCTAACTACATTTATAATATTTTTAGTTTGTGTCCTAATGAATACATATCTTTTTATAACGAATTATGTGCAATGATTAATACGATATATTTGAAAATCGGTTTTTATATATCAGTGGATAATTAGGTTCAAGCCCGGTTTGTGAGTTTTGGAAATTATTGTTTTACCATTATCAATAATGGTTATCAATAAAGTTATATATATAGGAGATTATGTAGTCCAACATTCAACATAGTATTAGAGCGGGTCTGATCGTCAGAACTAGGCGGCTAAGTTGAGCCGCCTCCTTTATGACAACCTGTTAAACCCTAAATCCTAAATTACCAGAACTCAACAGTTTTCTTTTTCTTCATTCGCTGTCACTTCCTGTAAAATATTGCTATTGATTGTTGCGCATTGCTTTGGCATATATACAATCAACGTACACCATTCTTTCTCAATTAAAAATTCTTAAATTCTTGTTGCCTATTATTTTAGGACTTGTGTAGCACTGTTGATGGGTAGAATGGATTTACAAGACGGTGAAGTTGTATATGATTTTTGACACGTTATATAGTTGATAAAATATTTGTAACTCATGGATTGGAAGGTAAAAAGACTAACCGTGTTTAATTTATGCATTCATGGCATTTTTGGTTTGTATTCTTTGAGGTTTATAGATAGCTTGAAACATGTTGTACCGTACACACTTTTGTGCACGATTCCTCATGCAAAACATATTGTATCGTACAAACTTTTGTGCACAATGCCTCTTGCGCATTAAATTAAGCACTCTAATCCTTAGATAGTATAGAAGATATATTTTTCATGTTGCTTAAACTACCATGTACCGTACTACCATTTGTGCACAAATGCTCTTGCACATTAAATTAAGTCACCCAATATTGTATAAATGATATACTTTTGGTGTTTCTTAAACTACCTTGTACCGTACAAATTTTTTCAATTACTCGAATCACTAATCTTATGTACTTACCCTTATACATGACTATTAAATCAATGTACTAACACATGAAGCCTCCACATTTCACTTTTAATTCATGAAACATTTATTGTGAGCACTTTGCATTTATAAGACAACTTAAGTTTTTAGTATATAAGATTATTGTTATAGTTTGGTTTAAAAAAATAAAATAAAAATTGTTTTATTGTTCGTTCTTTAGTCGATTGTTCATACGACTTTTTTAACAGTCGACTAACGTTGACCGTTGGTACCAGCCCCTAAAGTCGACCGTTGGTACGATTTTGTTACCAGTTGATTTAGCCAACCGTTGCCCGTTGGTACTAGTCGACTAAAGTCGAACGTTGATATGGTTTTGTTACGAGTCGACTAAAGTTATGTTTTTATTACGTTTTTTTTATCTTTTCTATTATAATTTACTACTCCAGTCCGAGCTTTCGCGATTTCGCCGCTCGAACTGCGGGGGAGTATTAGTGTTCAGAAATTAGGGTTTTACCATTATAAATAATAGTTATCAATAAAGTTATACCTACGAAGAATTATGTAGTCCAACATTCAAACACTATATACATCACTCAATCAGTGAATCATCTTTGTACATTTAATTAAAATATGATGATGAAAAAGATAATGTTTTAATCCTTTTCTAAAACATTGAAAACTATATATGTTTAACGATTTGGAACGAAATTAACATTGATAAACATGTCTGCATCGTATCTAAGAAAATGTAACTTGGAAGAGAGACTCATTGCTACTAAATACACGATTAGGGGCAGATTGGGTGTCATGAATGTGAATGAAACATTCTTGGAATCATAGACAACCAAATTCAACCCAAATCGTGTCAGCACTTTCCCATCATATGAAATACACAAAGGCATTAAAACATAATGCCTCCCAACAACGCTGCGGGTAAAACGTCTCCCACCCGAGAGGCGTACTTTTGGCATGTAACTATCGGGCAGGTGTGATAAATAAGATGATATCTAACAAAAGAAACGTAGACATTTTGTCGATCTCTAACTGCATTTATAAGATATTTTTAATTTGTGTCCCATGAACACATCGCTTTATAACGATCTATGTGCGATAAATAATATGATATCTTTGAAAATTGGTTTCTATATACATCACTTAATCATAAATTTTCAGTCTTTATTAAGAAACATTGAAAAACACTATGTGTAACAAATTGAAAAGGAAGAGTAAGTATAATGTTAATTTTGAATCCGCTTAACAGAAAGTCTATCTTCGCCACTGTATACACCAATTTATTTACTAGCCTTGATAATCGTAAAGGCTTTAAAACCTTACCGATCATCATTTTTGCATGAACATAAATCATGAACCATTGCGCTTCTCATGGACGGAACTTATAAGGGACCGAGGGGAGCTGCGGCCCCCCCAAATTTTTTGACCCTTTGTACATTTTATACATTTTTTATATTTGGTTTGAATCATTTTTAATACAAAAATTTCAGCATAATGTATATCGGCCCCCTAAAATAAATAATTTTCGAGTTGGCCCTCACCAACAGTGTTCAAATTCCGTCCCTGACGCTTCTTGACCTCGACTATAACTACTACCATACATAGGTTGTTCCAACGACATATGCTCGCGGTCCTTCCTAGTTTCCTGATTGCCAATTGACATAAAAAAGTCAACTTGTCTTTCAGGGTTGCCACAATGTGCTTCATTTTCAAAGCAAAAAAGATATCGGTATACATCATGTGCATAGTCCTACGTTGCCAATCGAATATAGCTTGTACAGATGCACTCTCAAGCTCGCCTTCAAGCCACATTGGTATCACTACGTAAACACAGAAATCCTCTCCCGCTTCAATCTTGCTAACAACTTTGATGGAGCGATAACACTTTTGGTATCAAATGCAACATGTTTAGGTCTTTTTCCTTGATGTCATTTGAGTTCCACTCCGAGTGAACTTTCTAAGAAATATTGGTTTTTGATGTATATTTAGCTCTTTGGATTGCGTTAGTGTAGCCGCCTTGGATGCTACGGACGATAATGCTGTCTTTTACGCAGAGATCTTTTAGTGGCGAGTTGGAAAGCTGGAATAGTCCCCTTATCCTCGTCATGTGTCCCCGTAAACCCGTCTTTAAACAAATCCCCCGTTGTTCGATCATCCCAAACAAGCATTAAAATCACCCAAACTATTCATAATTGATATCATATCATGTTTAACAATAATTTAAAACATAGAATCACAATCAGATAAATAACTTGTTTGACAACATAGAACACCTTAAATTGTTTCACTCAATTGCTATCGACTCTTTTGAAATTCCTGGTGGATATGATAACTTTAGATGTGAAGGCCGAATGTCTCTTTATTCATGAAACTATTTATAGATGATATGCTATCGATAGGTTTATAAATGTAAAATACGGTACATTTAAATTTGACCAAAAAAAAATACACAACAAAAGCATACCGAAACCAAAAAGAATGGACAAAGAGTAGAATGCAATTTGGTCACATCCCACATCGCCCCATGGCCAAATAGACACATGTGGAGATTGCTATATAACGAGAGACCAAACAATGGACAAATCACAAACGTATGCTATTTCATTTCTATTGTTTAGATTTGTTTTGCAATGCTAGTTAAAACTTTTTTGGAATGTCTTTTTGAGGGTTGTGTTAATTTTTTTAGTTAAACTATAAAAGTTAACACGATATCTAAAAACAGATATTTAAAAAAAATTAATTGGTATTTAATAATAAAAAAAATTGAATAACACGATATCTAAAAATAGATATTTTATAAAAATTTAATTGGTATTTAATAATAAAAAAAAGTTGAATAACACTGTTAGAACGTGTGCATCAAAAATCGTTTAAAATTTCAATGTTTGTTTTAACTAGGAAGGCCGTGAGCCGCCGCATTGCGGCGGGGCGGCGATTATTCGTTTTTATGCATATATACAGTGTAGAGCAAGCTAAAAATCTTCGAATCCACTACCAAGTGCAATGTTCCCAACAAATAGTAGCTCTGCATATATGGCTGTATCAAATGAATGTTTCTTTGCGACAAAATGGATCCTAATACATTACCAGAATTGTCTAGCGTACAGACGCCACATATGTTTTTTGTATTACATATTATGCTAACCTGTACAGAAAAGTCGTCCGTAGGTATCATTATTGCTTAGCCATTTTTGGGGGCGTGTCTGGTTGTTGTGGTGTGTTCTCCTTTAGTAGTTGTCTACGAACGGAAGTCTTCGTTTCTTGGGTCTTCATAACTGGTTTTGTTTCGTAGTATTCTCTAGCAACTGAATTCGACAGTTGTAAGATATCCTGTGTAGGAGGTGTGTCTGCTAAGTTTTTTGCCATTTCAGGTTCTCCTTGTGTATCTTGTGCTTTGGTTTCGGGGCCTGTTAACAGGAGAACCTCCTTCGGTACCTGTATGCCTGTTATGTTGCTTCAACCTTCTAGTTCGGCTGCTTTCGTTTTCACGAATAAAAACAATCGTTGGTGTCTATTTATACATTGTGTTTAACTATACTCTATGAAACAATTATGCATAAACAAATAAACGTAAATTTTATATTATCTAATTAAATAAGATGAAAAGAACTCAATCAGCAATATATGCTACAAATAAATAGGAGTGATACGATGAAAAGGTTTATGAAAGGATACATGTACATTCTGATGAAAGTTTGATCAGAGAGTAGAGTGAAAGATTAAAAATGATTCATTGAAATGAAATGAGGTGTTACAGAGTTTATGTACAAGATGAGATGTTGACTAAGATGAGATGTTGACTAAGCTAACTCACTTTGACTTTTACTAACTAACTAACTTTCAAACATACACATTAGAAACTACTACAGCTCTTCATTACATGTAATCTAATTCTTTGTTGTTTGTTCATGAACTGGAAAGCTTGAGGCTTGTGTAACAATGAAGTCCTTGAGATTGTGTTTATCTTTGATATGCCATTACACTACAATGTGATGTGTTTAAATTGAATGGTGAAGCATGATTTTTAGCTAGTGGACGTACACTACAATGTGATACTTCAGTATTACAAGAAGTTGAAAGTGACTTGATTTGTTTGAGAACTGGAATAGAAGGATGGCCTAGCCTTGAGTGCCATAGGAGAGTGTTGTCTTTGCTGCTTGCTCCAAGAATTGTAGAACCTGATGAGGTGTGTGTGTCTGGGAAAATGATATAAAGCCCTTCACAGAGGTTGCCATGAGCAATCCTCTTGTTAAGGCCCTGAAAATAACATGAAAGTGATGTGAAAACAGTTGTGATAGGCATTTGTTTGGTTAATTGGCTAACTGATAGCATATTGTAAGCAAATAAGGGGATGTAAAACACATTTGTGAGTGTGATTTCTGCATTGATTCTTACTTTCCCATAAATTTTAACTTCTACAGTTCGGCCATTTGGTAAGGTTACATGGATAGGTGGATTGCATAGATAAGTGTCATGCATAACTGATAGGATGATGCAAATGTGGTCAGTTGCCCCACTATCAACTACCCAAGCAGTTCTAAACTTAATCATAATAGAAGCAATGAACTTATATCTCCTAATAGTGTAAGAGTTAACAATACCAGTAGGAGGGTTCTGTTGACATTGTTGCATCATTAGCATCACTTGGTTTAGTTGATTCTGGAGCTTATCCATTCTCACAAAGACTGCATCATTGCCATTCCCATTGCTTGATTCTGCTTGTGTAGCTGAGCTTGCATATTGACCCTGGACTGAGTTGACAACTTTATAACCCCTGGTGTCATTATTCACAGTCACATTTCTGGTTATTGTAGGCTTGCATTTCCCATGAAGTGGGTGACCAGGTGGATAACCTCTCAACCTATAACATTCATCACTGGTATAGTGGTATGACCCTCCTTGTAACGATTTGTACAATACACACTTGCCTTAAAAGTGCTCTTTCTCCCATTTTGTAGCCTATTTGTGTTCTGATTGTTGTTGTTTCTGTTTGTGCTATTGTACCTGGTTGCTTGGGTTGAGGTGGAATGAGTAGATAAGGCTGTGGAACCACTTATTAGTTTTGGCAGAGTTCCTTCCCTCTGTTTTCCTTCTTGTCTTATCATACTATAAGCTTTAGCAACTATAGGTAAAGGTTGCAGAAGTAGGATTCGACCTCTTACGTTTGAATAACACTCATCTAGGCCCATAAGAAATTGGATTAATCTCTTACTCTGTTCTCTATCTCCATTGTTCCTACCATTCTCACAATTACACAAATATGGTGCTTCTAAAGCATCATGTTCATCCCAAAGACCTTTTAGCTTATGATAGTATACCTCAATGCTACAATTCTGCTATTTCAAACTAACAATATCATTCACTAATTGAAAAATTCTGTGTCCATCTAATTGAGCATAATGTTCATGTAATTCAGACCATAGATCAGATGCAGTAGTGATAAAGTTCAAATTGTTACTTATCTTATCTGATATGGTGTTCAAAATCCAAGAGATGATCATATCATTAGTTCCTTCCCACATAACTCTCTCTTCTGCATCATTGTTTGGTTCTACAAACTCACCAGTAACAATTTTTAGCTTATTTTTAGCATTTATAGCAATCATCATACTTCTTTTCCAAGAACTGCAATTATCAGACCCTGTGAGCTTCTTTGAGATCAATATCAAACCAGTATGATCATTTGGATGAAGGTACAATGGATGGTTTGGTGAATTGAAGTCAGTGATGGTTGTTTCTAGTGGTATATTGGTGGTTGTGGTGTTCTGATCATTATTTGTGGTGGTTGATGGCGCCATTGATTAATTGGGATGATTCTTGATGTTTCTTGATTACTTTGATTGAAATTTGAGTGAAATTGGTGAAATGAGTGACGGAATAGTGGTGGTTTATGGTGATTGTGTGATTGAAATGGTCGCTGGAGTTTGTTAGGTGGTTGGATAAAACAGTTACAGGCCACCAATGGGTGGTGGCTCTGATACCATGATGAAAGTTTGATCAGAGAGTAGAGTGAAAGATTAAAAATAATTCATCGAAATGAAATGAGGTGTTACAGAGTTTATATACAAGATGAGATGTTGACTAAGCTAACTAACTTTGACTGTTACTAACTAACTAACTTTCAAACATACACATTAGAAACTACTACAGCTCTTCATTACATGTAATCTACTTCTTTGTTGTTTGTTCATGAACTGGAAAGCTTGAGGCTTGTGTAACAATGAAGTCCTTGAGATTGTGTTTATCTTTGATATGCCATTATTCCTAGCTCCATACGTAGTAGATTAATAGGAGTGATCATGTACTGGTATAAATAATAAATAAAATATCTCATAGCACACACGATGTGCAAAATTTTATACTAAAAAATAAAAATAAGTGTAATTTTAAAGGTGTAAGATAGGGGACAAGTTGGTAGTTTAAGTAGGGATGTAAATGACACGAAATACCTCGCGAACTATGGGAGATTTGATTGACGAGATACTCGAAATGGACTTGATTCAAAGTGAGTCGAGCTCAAGCTACATAAATAGAGTTTTGAGTATTAAAATATTTGTAGGCATATAGAGTAAAACCTCAATAAATTAATACTCGATAAATTAATAACCTCGATAAAATTAATAATTTATCGAGTCCCAACTTGGGACCTGTACAAATTTAGACCCTAATTGATAAAATAATATTTTTTTTTGAAAGCACAACGTATATATATTAGTCCCAATGAAACTATAAATTAATAATTACCAAAAATTCCATATATATGTATATACGTGTGTGTGAGAGAGATACACTTCAAAATCATAAGCTTGTTTTGTAAAAAATGAATTCATTGTCACTTGTCATTTTTTTGTTGAACATCAAATCTATATTGAGTTTATCTCAAAATCTTCTTATTACACTAAAGTTTTAATTTTATTTTCATAAAGTGTGAATATGAATTTATAAAATTTTAATTTGAAAAAGAAATTTCTAATAAAAAGGTTTCTTAAAAAATATGAAAAAAATTCTAAACGAAAATTTTTTTTTGACGAATTTTTTTTTCCAAAAAAAATAATTTGGAAAAAAAATTTCTAATAAAAAATTTTCTTAAAAAATTCTAACAAAAAAATTTTTGACGAAATTTTTTTCCCAAAAGAAATAATTAGAAAAAAAAATCTAATAAAAAATTTTCTTAAAAAATTCGAAAAATTTTCTAAATTTTTTTTCCTAATAATAATTTTCTTAAAAAAATTCAAAAACTAACATAAACATCTTTTATATAATAAAAGAATTACATCATTTTGGAGTGTTTTTGCAAATCCCTTCTCTTTGAAAAAAAATTGAACCAATAGCAGAGCTCGATTTTGCCACGTAGGCGAAATCGAGCAACGTGATTGGTCAATAAAAAGTCAAAATTAAATTGATTTTGGTTAAACTTAATAAATTTGGTTAAGAAAAAAAATGCATAAAAATAAAGGTGTCAAATTTATGAAAACAAAAACTTAAAAAAAGATGAAGTAATTAATAAAACTTTAGTGATTGAATTTTAAATAATTTATATAGAGTAAATAAATTACAAGATTCCATGTTTTTTAATAATTTTATAAAAAACACAAATAACCCCTTACACTTTGTACCCCTATACTTTATAATATTAACTTTGTTTAAAATTACATGAGTATTAGTATTAGTTTTTAGACTTTTATTCATTAAAATTGCAAAATTTGGTAAATATGCAAATTAGTTTTAATATTGTTAGTTTTATATTTCCATCCATAAGAATATTTTTTTAAAAATAAGGACTCATGTTATTCTATTTAAAAGTTTAATTTATGCGTACATGGGTTTGAGTATTAAGTAAGGCATTATTAGTAACGAAAATAAAATAGTAAGCACAAGTTATTGTGATATGAAAATAAATACATGCTGTTCTATTTATAACGACTCATGAAATTGTTATTTAAAATTTATATATGAATATGCATAAAAACTCTTTAAAAAACTTTACGGAACATATTTTAACTTCATTAACGCTCATTATATATTACTAAACTCGCACATTTTGTACAACATGATATCAATAGTTAAAGTTAAACAATAATATCAACATCAACCTCAGCATGTCTGTTAGTTAAAAACGTTATATAAAGCTAATGTATTAATCTAAAATATATTGTTGAACTTTACACTTTTTCATTTAATTTGCTACATATATATTTAATTAGATAGTTTTGTATGAAGTGTTCACGTCAACTATTTTCCCCCAAAATCTTTTTTATGCTACTATCACTATATATATGATCAAGTTATAAAATTGGAACATGTATGTATTAGAGTCTACTGATATGATTAATTTGCCACGGTGTCAACTATAGTATTTATAGTGTTTACTGGACTACACAGTCTACAGTATATATGAATCTACAATGACAATTGTTCTGAAACTCTAGGAAATGTTACATGTCATCTTTGGCTATGAGTTGTGTTGTAGGAAATAAGAGAAGATGGTGTCAACTTCTTATAAAATTTAGAAGTGTATAGACATAGCTTTCTTACATAGCAAGTTCATTTGCTTATATAAGAAAAACTTCAAAACACACATTTTTACCCTCCTTTCTAAGTAAAAACCGATAACACAACACATGTGAGCCAAAGATGATTGATTCTTGTGCTTCTTTTTGTGTTACCGTGGATCAAAGGCTAACAAGTCTAATTGAATATGAACGGCAAAATTCAAAGTTTGAAATGAATACTTATAATGTATACTTATTTGTTTTACTAAGTATGCTGTTTATTTATAACAGTGACCCAAAGATAAGATGTGTTTTATAAGGAGATGATGATGATGATGATGATAATTTACAAGACTGCATCAACAAAACTATATCACAACCACCAATAGTGTCATGAGTATTCAGTAAGCTAAAGTCACCTTTAAGGAAATTAAAACTTATGTATTTTAATCGATATATAATACTTAAAAAAACTATAAGAAAAAACCATGTGCGTGCACGGGTATTATAACTAGTTTATAAAACACAAATTACATTAACTAGTATACTCTAGTTAATGTAATTTGTGTTTAAATATACTAGTTAATGTAATTTGTGTTTAAGTATACTAGTTAATGTAATTTGTGTTTTATAAATGTTTATGTTAGTTTTTGAATTTTTTAAGAAAATTATTATTTGGAAAAAAAATTATAAATTTTTTTGAATTTTTTAAGAAAAATTTTTATTTGAATTTTTTTTGGAAAAAAAGTTTTTCATCAAATTTTTTTTTAGAATTTTTTTAAGAAAAAATTTTATTAGTATTTTTTTTTTCAAGTTATTTTTTTTGGAAAAAAAATTCGTCAAAAGAATTTTTCAAATTACTTTTTTTGGAAAAAAGAATTTCCAAAAAAAAATCATTTTTTTAGAATTTTTTTTCTAATTTTTTTCCACTTTTTTTAGAATTTTCTTTTAAAAGACTAACTAACTGAAAGGACTAACGGTGCAAATATTGTAAACGATCTTTGGTATAGAGGACGAACGTTGCAAACGACCGTTAGGTTAAAGGACTAATGTTGCAACTGACTTAACGACTAAACTAACTCCGTTAGAAAATTGGACCAAAAGTGGAAGCCACATGGACTTTTGGACTGATATCTCTCACTTTTGAAAAATTGGACTGAAAGTGCAATTTTGAAACAACCACAAGGACCCAAAATGTAGTTTACTCAAAACAAAGATAGAAGTCAGATACAAGGTTAAAAGGTTTATAAAGGAACTTGGTTATCCACAATAATACATGTTGGCACATGTCATATAGACACCATACAGTTATTCTTACTTGATCAATTACAAGTGCAAATGATGTACTCCTTCACGTATCTTCACAAATTTTAGAACTAGTGTTGCATATTAGCTGAATGCTATCATTACAAAACGTTAAGAATACTTTAGTAACACTGAAATAATGATTCACTTCAATGACTTATGTGTCCGTGTAACACTGCAACTATTTTCATTATATCCTGCTTAGTGGACAAGTTATGTTTAATTAAAACTAACCGGAAAATGAAACAGAGTTGGAAGAGAAAAATTCACCTTAATATTCATTGTCGCAGTTATCAGCAAGGCATAATTAAGGGTGAAAAGGTGAAACCAAACTCTCAACAACAATGCAAGCTTTATGAATTTCATTTAAGTTTTTAATCTCCGAGGACGAACTATCTTTTGAATCAAAGACAAGCATTTGGGGCCCAAATCGCAACAATACTTTCCCATCCTTTAAAATACACAAAATATCCAAATATGTATATAATCCATTGGATTAGTCGGATAAGGGATGTAAGCCAACTTAGTCGAGGAATCCTTCACTCCATAAACCTTCATCACCCATACATCCACCACACAACTTTCACAATAGATTTACCAGACATGTTAATTGCAAAAGTCCTAATTTAACCTTTATATCTATTACTAGTATGTTGTTTCTTGAGGTATTAGAAGAAGTGGTGCTCGGATTTGAGGTTACGGGTTTCAAAAAGAAATCACGTCCCTCAAGTAAGGAGAAAAAAATAAAGTTGGTTATCCTAGTATTTCAATTGACACCTCACATAGACACTGTTTACCCTTAATCGTGACAAGCGATAATAAGATATGAATCGCAACTTATTAGGGAATTCCATGATGCAGTACATTCATTTATGTCACACATGGCCAACCTCAGTTGCATAAAAACTATATATACGAGACAAAAAAAAGGTAAGCACAGTGTCACAATGACGATATTAGATGGAGAAAAACAAATGTATGGCTTGGGTACTTGGCCAAAACTAGTTTGGGTCAAAGCAGGCAATATAAATGATACAAGTCAAATAGATCAACTAGTTTGGGTCAAAGCAGGCAACATTAAACACATTTTTTTTTTTTTTTTTTTTTTGTTTCATAGATGACTACAGTATTAATGTGATATATAAGGTCATATTCTTGGATTGATCTTATATAGAGTGATTTCAGAGGTTGTCATAAGTGTACCCTGTAAAATGGGTCGAAATTACCACCCATACTGCTAGACAATTCCTTGAATAAGGGGCAACATATTTAGACAGAAACGTAAGATTCAGTTACACATTAATTTGCCAGAATCTACATATGTATATTAAGTAATAGTTGTCACAAATGAACAGAAAACACATCCACGCATGTTTTTATCTTTTAAGGAAAGTGCCTAATAAGTGGCAAGAGGAAACTGTACCTGTGGTGCATATGAATTTTTCTAGTTTTTAGGATTATCTGTTTTGGAAGTCATATATTGGCAAACTGATTGTAGAATCATGATTCATGAATTTGCATTATTTTTTAACTGTTTAAACTGCAAACAGACCGAACGAGATTGATTGGATGTAGGAAAAAATTGGTGTTTGGGATAAAGTGTTTAGGCTATCCCAAACACCCAAGAAATGAACTTTTTGTAGGATAGGCTCGTGCAAAACCGAAACCCGACTACCGCTGGTTGTGTAAGCCCAGTGATCGGTCAGTATATAAGAACGGTTCAGTTCGAAACTCTTTGTTTTTTACTGCTGTTCCAAGATCTCATATCGTGTCTTCACGACTGTTTGGATGCGCGTTTAATAGACTAGACTTATTGTAACAGTTCTTGTTACATGTTCCTGGGAACAACCATTCTTACCTGGTGTATTGCTGCTCCAAGATTATCCCTTGTTGGTTCTGTTTACAAACTCGCTTTCATACACATTCACCACCTTTAATTGAGTCTAACTTTAGCTGACCTTATATGTAGCGAACTGATTCTGTCAAAGTTCTCAATAAAACATACGGAGTAGCACGAATCAGTAAACAACATGCTAATCACTAAACTGAAAATCATAAGATGCTTCCCTACATTGATATTGACTCACATGAAGCAAGGGATTATGCTAAAATCAGATATCTCTATTAATCTTATCAAAAAGTTACTAAAGTGGAGTTGACTTAATTGTTAAAAGTTGACTGCTTCAATTGGTCAAAGTCAACAGTATTACATATAAAACTCCCTAGAACAATTCCAATTAATCAACCAAATAGAGTGATATTTGAACATGTCATGCCACAAAAAGAACCTTAACAAAGTCATACTACATGTTTGACAGAAAAAGTTACCACAATATAAATGGCAACCATAAACACAGTTAACATATACGGCAGCATGGTTTTTCAACAAGCTTTTGATTTCATTATGAAATACTAGATGGGTAGTAACATACATCTAATTAAAGGAAATAAAAACATGCGAAAGTAGAACTATTTCATTTGTTAAGCTACTAGTTTGATTAAAGCTAAATCGACTTTCTTGGCTTGCAGGTTTCTGCATATGCATCCATAAATGTAAAAGGCTTCGGAGAATTCACCCTTTCCTGAAAGAACAAAGATTCAGTGAGTGCGAGTTGCCAATCTAATGTTGATATTGACATACCATGAAGTAAAAGTTTAATAAAATGATACAGATATGGTAAAAACTTTATATCTACAATTTATTTCTTGGTAGCAAAGAAGGGCAAAGACAGAACTCAGGTTAGAGATTGAAGGTTTTAAAAAACGAAATTTTGGTTATCCACATTGTTATATGTTGGTGCATTATAGGCACTTTACATTGACTCTAACTCGATCAATGACAAGTGCAAATAATGTGTCACACCAAATTTAATGTTGTAGTACATGTTCTTTCATCAGCATAAGTGACAACTAGAGTTGCATAACAGCCTTTTGAGCCTACTAATCCACACGGTTTTAACCATTGGCACTGACATATTACTCCCACCACGTATCTTCAAAAATTTTCAAACTAGTGTTACATAATAGCTCAATGCAATCATTATGAAACATTAAGAGTAATTTATTAGCAGTGAAATAATTGATGAGTTCAACGACTTCTGTGTCTATGTAACACTTCAATTACTTTAGTTATACTTCGCTCGGTGAACAGGTTATGGCTATTTATAACTAACTGGAAAAACAAAACAGAGTTGGAAGAGGTAAATTCACCTTAATTTTCATTGTTATCAGCAAGGGCTAAAGGCGGAAAAGGTGAAACCAAACTCTCAACAACAACACAAGCTTCATCAATGTCATCAAAGTTCACAATTTCTGGAGACGAACTATCTTTTGAATCACAAACAAGTAATTGCGACCCAACTTGCAACAACACTTTCCCATCCTTTGAAATATACAAAGGATCCAAATATATAGACCTCGGATTAGTCGGACATAGGATGCAAGCCAACTTAGTCCAAGAATCTTGCTCTCCATAAACCTTCATCACCCATACATCCACCACATGACTTTCATGATAATTACAAAGAACACACAACCATTCTCCCAAAACACCCAAAGTCAATGTCTTATAACCTTTATCATAATACTTTGGCTGCAAGACTTTACCATACGTCTCCTTCCCCAAATCAAGAGAAACTACATCCAACGTACACTCATCACCAATTAACCAATGAAGAGCTCCATTAAAAAACTTAGCATCATTTAAAGCAGTATCCAAAGGAAAGCGAACGGTTTCCTTCCAACTTCCAGCTTTTAACGAATATATCATAGTACTCCAGTCATCTCCAGTTAGGTATAATTTCACAACTTTGTAATCATGAGTCGTCTCATCATACCCAAAACCATATAATTCAGAACCCCAACCCAACCCTTGTTTAGAAGAAGGCAAAATATTGGTAGCTCTAGTACTTGGGTTGTAAATAAACAGAGTATTATCATCCTCAGCTAAAATGCATAATAATCCATTACAAGACCCAACGATCCTAACCGGCCGATGAGGTCGAGTTTGTTGAAATGGATTTTCAAGCAGTAACGCATTATTAACAGATTTATCAAACAACACATGATAAAGAGGACAGCTGTTGAGATCGTTGTTTCGTTCAGAAGTGTTGTAAATAAGTCTATTATGTGCAAAGTTAATGTTGTTGGTACTAGACAAAGTATAATGCGAATTAATGAAATTTTGGTCGGATATTAAAGAGTACCATTCTTTACAAACAGACTTACATCGTAACAATGATTTAACTGAGGCCTTCAACAAGATTTCGCGGATGATTTCTGGCGGAAATGATGCCTTCGATTTTTGTTTCATTTTTGTTCCCTTTGAGTTAGGTAGGGTTCTTCAATTATATTTGATTTGGGGAAATAACAATAACAACACTGTTTTAATATCACTAAAAAATTCCAGTAGGATAAACAAAGGGACTATTATTGTTGCCTTGTTGATACGTTTACTTTTAGAGACTAAGTTTTTAAAGGACATATTCTTACTCTTCATTTAGTTTTATCTAATAGTGAGACTAACTTAAGATTTAGTTCATGTTTTTTTTTCCTTTATCTTTTTATTTTTCTTATTTATTCACTTTTTTTCCTTTTCTTTTTTTGTCTTTTTTTTTTAATTCACTTTTTTTTTCTTTAATTCATGTTTTTTTCGCTCTTTTTTAATTCGCGTTTTTTTTCTTTTTTTTTTTTTACGTTTTTTTTGTTTTTATACGTTTTTCATATATATTCGTCGGTTTTTTTACGTTTTCATCCGTTTTCGTCATTTTTTTACGTTTCCGTCAGTTTTCTTACGTTTTCATCTGTTTTCTTACATTTTCGCCCGTTTTCATACATTTTCCTCCGTTTTTATACGTTTTCATCCATTTTTATACATTTCCGTCCGTTTTCTTACGTTTTCATCTATTTTTATCTGTTTTCATACGTTTTCTTACGTTTTCACCCGTTTTCATACGTTTTCGTATGTTTTCTTACGTTTTCGCCCGTTTTCATACGTTTTCCTTCGTTTTTATACGTTTTCGTCCATTTTTATACATTTTCGTCCGTTTTCTTACGTTTTCATCTATTTTCGTCTGTTTTCATACGTTTTCGTCCGTTTTCGCTCGTTTTCGTCTGTTTTCTTACGTTTTTGCCCGTTTTCTTATTTTTTCATACGTTTTCGTCCGTTTTCATACATTTTTATATGTTTTCGTCCTGCTTTCATACGTTTTCATCAATTTTCATACATTTTCATCCGTTTTCATACGTTTTCGTCTGTTTTCATCCGTTTTCATAGGTTTTCATCCGTTTTCGCCCGTTTTCATACATATTCGTCCGTTTTATTACATTTTTGTCCATTTTCATACGTTTTCATCCATTTTCATATGTTTTCGTCCGTTTTCATATGTTTTCGTCTATTTTTATACGTTTTTGTTCGTTTTTATACATCTTCACACGTTTTCATCTTTTTGCGTATGTTTTCATACGTTTTCGTCTTTTTTGTTACATTTTCATCTGCTTTCATATGTTTTAGTCTGTTTTTTACGTTTTCATCCTATCTCCTACACATTCGTCCGTTTTCTTACGTTTTCATCCGTTTTCATTCGTTTTTGTTCATTTTTAATTGTTTTCGACCATTTTTGTACGTTTCTAAATATCACAAGTGATATTCTGAATACCACTTATGATATTTTGAATACCACTTGTGATATTCTAAATATCACAAGTGATATTCTGTGATATTCTGAATGCCACTTGTGATATTCTGAATACCACTTGTGATATTCTGAATATCATACATAATATACTTGTGATATTCAGAATATCACAAGTGGTATTCAGAATATCACTTGTGATATTCAGAATGTCAATTATTCATAATATCACAAGTGATATTTTGAATATCACAAGTGATTTTCAACAAATGTTTTTTTAACATGAAAATCACAAGTGATATTCAGAATATCACAAGTGATTTCACGTTTTTTTAATTCATGTTTTTTTTCACTTTCTAATGTTTTTGTCCGTATTCTGAATATCACAAGTGATATCCTGAATATCACAAGTGATATCTGAATACCACTAAATATCACAAGTGATATCTGAATATCACTAAACATCACAAGTGATTTTCAAAAAATGTTTTTTAACATGAAAATCACACGTGATATTCTGAATATAACAATTGATATTCAGAAAATCACAAATGATATTCAGAATATCACAAGTGATTTCACATTTTCTTTAATTCATGTTCCTTTCACTTTCTAACGTTTTTTCCGTATTCATACATTTTCGTTCGTTTTCATATGTTTTCGTCCGTTTTCATACGTTTCTGAATATCACAATTGATATTCTTAGTATTACAAGTGATATTTTGTGATATTCTAAATATCACTTATGATATTAAGAATATCGATTGTGATATTTAGAAATGTATAAAAATGGACGAAAATGAATGAATATGTAGGAAAGCGTAAAAACACGTCTGAAAATGGTCGAAAACGTATGAAAAATGGATGAAAACGAAAGAAAACAGACGAAGACGGAGGAAAACGTATGAACACGGACGAAAATGTATGAAAACGTGTAAAAACTGCTGAAATCATATGAAAACAGACGAAAACGTCTAAAAACAGACAAAAATGTATAAAAACCAAAGAAAACGTATGAAAATGGACGAAAACGTATATGAACGTATGAAAGAAACAAAAACAGACGAAAGCGTATAAAAACGGTCGAAAACGTATAAAGACGGACGAAAACAAACATAGATGTCTGAAAACAGACGAAAACGTAAAAAACAGATGAAAACGGACGAAAATGTATGAAAGCAAATAAAAATGTCTGAAAACGTATAAAAACTGCCGAAAACATATGAAAACGGACAATAATGTATAAAACGAACGAAAGCAGACGAAGACGTAAAAAAACAGGCGAAAACGGACAAAAATGTCTGAAAACGTATAAAAATTGCCGAAAACGTATGAAAACAGACAAAAACGTGTGAAAAAGAAAAAGTGTATAAAACGGATGAAAACGTATGAAAACGGAGAAAAACTTATAAAACAAAAGGGTTGTAAATAAGTCTATTATGTGCAAAGTTAATGTTGGTACATGATAAAGTATGTTGTGATTTGATAAAATGTTGGTCGGAGATTAAAGAGTACCATTCTTTGCAAACAGACTTACATCGTAACAACGATTCAACTGAAGCCCTCGACAGAATTTCACGGATGATTTCTGGTGGGAATGATGCATTTGGTTTTTGTTTATGTTTGCGTGCCGTTTTTGTTAGGGTTCTTCTTGAATTTGATTTTGTTGGTTTTGTGGGAAATGAAGCCTTTGATTTTTGTTCCATTTTTGTTCTCTTTGAGTTAGGTAGGGTTCTTCAATTATATTTGATTTTGGGGAAATAATAACCAGACCACTGTTGGATATGTCTTTCTATATTTACATTTACACCCTTGATGTTTTGCTCATTCTTCAACTATTCTTAGTGTTGTATACACATGGACCGGTCGTAAAAGCAAGCACAATGGTAACTTGAGTTAAGTTACAACTCAGTGTCACGTCAGCGCCACATCAGCTTTACCACTTTAACCTTAACTCAAAAAAAAAAAAAAAAAAAAAAAAAAAAAAAAAAAAAACCACAACAATAACTCAACCTTAACTCACTTTAACTCAACTTTTCAAATATTTTCAATTTCAACCCTAAACTAAAACCAATACTTCATTTATTAAAAACCATAACATTAATTCTTAAAATATATTACAATAAAAGAATGTCATGACTTACACGTGCTCTTGCATCGGATGAGATAGGTCACATTCAAATATTCAATCCTATATTATTTTCTCAAACCACAATTCAAGATTACAGTAAATACATGCTAGTTTATATGAGGGATACTTGATAAATCGCTTTCAAAAAGTTAGAGAGTAATTTTTTTCCTATTAGAACAACATTGCGTTGTTACGAGTGTCCAGAAAGTTTTCAAATAACGAAACACATTCAGTTAGACATAAATCATACATGCAAAAGTATAAGCAATGTTCACTACTACACAAATTTTTTGTACACACCATTTTGGTACGGTTAGAGCAAAAACCGTACCAAAATACTAGAAAAAAGCTATTTGGTACGGTTTTTAAAAAAACCGTACTAATAAATCATTATTCGGTGCGGTTGTTATGTAGTTTTTTTTTCTGGGTTATTTATAAAACCGTACCAAAACACTTTTATTTGGTGCAACCCGTACCAAAATTACTTTATTAGCTACGGTTTGTTTAAAACTGTAATAAATAATTCTTTACGTACGATAACACCGTCTTTTATGCAACGATCTTCTAGTGGTAAGTTGGAAATCTGGAATAGTCCCCTTATCCTCGTCACGTGTCACCGAAAACCCGTCTTTAAACAAATCCACCGTTGTTCGATCATCCCAAACAAGCATTAAAACCCAAACCCAAACTATTCACATTTAATACCAAATAATGTGATACAATAATCTAAAAAGAATCACAAAATAGATGAATAACTTGTTTGATAACATAAAACACCTTAAAGTTGTTTCACTCAATTGCTATCATAGCGAAGCCAAAAAATGGACAAACAGTAGAATGTTATTTTGTTCACATCCCACATCGCCTCATGGCCAAATAGACACATGTAGAGATTGCTATAAAATGAGAGACCAGACAATGAACAAACGTGACCTATTTCATTTCTATTCTTTAGATTTGTTTTGCAATGCTAGTTGAAACTTTTTTGGAATGTTTGTATTTTGAGCTTTGTTAATTTTCATTAAATAAAAAAATTAACACAGTTCGGAGAGCAAACATTTTAACATTTTAGAATTTTTTAAATGGTATTTAATAATAACAAAAAAGTTTAAAAAGTGCATCTAAAAGTGGGTTAAAATTCGGTTTAAATTTCAATGTTTGTTTTAATTAATAGTGTTGAAACTTTAATCTTGTTTTTACTGTTAGTTGTTAAACAAGTCGTTATTTTGACCGCTAAACGCTAATCGCTTTGAAATGCTTCAAAGTATTCGCACCTTCCATATCGTAATATATGTTGATGTCGTAAAAGGTAGCTTCATTTAGAATAGAATAGAGGGCATATATGGCAGCTACATACATCAGTCAATCATGCATATAACCTGTTATGAAACTTTGAAAACTATGTAGTACAATTTCGAATATTCATTCAATGAGTCATAAAAAATTGTTATATATATGATTAAATGAGAAAATTAAAACAAGTGATCAAGAAAAAAAAAACAACAAATAAGTCTTTGTAGGGTTCATAACAAATAAACATAAGAAAAATGTTAGATAGTCAACTAAATAAGAAAAACAAGTGTTCAAGAACCAACATAAGTAATAAGTTTTTGTTGAGCAAGTACTACACACCTATTCACCTTGGTAAGCACACTTGAGATTTATAAAATTTCACTAGTTTTATATTCAATCTATGTGAGACAAAGTTATTAAAATATATAATATCAAATCATGTTATGTGATAATAGGAAATTAATATCATAAGCAAATAAATAACTTGTTTCCCATCTCGCTAATTTGCAATCATTTCTTTCGACTTTTCTCGTGAAAGATGGGCAACTTTAGTCATGAAAGGCCCAATGTCTCTTTAGTTACCAACATAAAAGTATGATGAATACTAAATATTGACGATGAACAAGGTTTAAAAAAGGATCCACATACATTCCTAGCTTCATACGTACGTAGTAGATTAATAGGAGTGATCATATGTACTGGTATAATTAATAAATAAAATTTCTCGTAGCACAGACGATGAGCAAAATTTGGTACTAAAACATAAAAATAAGTGTAATTTTAAAGGTGTGATATAGGGGACAAGTTGGTAGTTTAAGTATGGATGTAAAGGACACGAAATTCCTAGCGAACTACGGGAGATTTGATTGACCAATTACTCGAAATTGACTTGATTTAAAGTGAGTCAAGCTCAAGATACACGAATAGAGTTTTGAGTATTAATATACTTGGCTCTTAAGCTCGCTTACGCAACCAAGCTTGTGTATGACGTTGGAATGTGACCTAAGAATCGGTTTTTTGCTTTTTGAGACAAAAAATATATGTTGGAGGCATTTAACATGCACTTCAAACTTCCAAGTATCTTGAATTCTTGATTATCGTTCGGGCTGAATTCATGTATGATGTTAAGAAGCTTAATAGGCTGATCATTTTCTAGGTCGTGCCTTGTAGGCCTTCCCAATCAAATGAGCACATTGGTGAGGTTGACCTGTCGCAAAGCACGAATAAAAACACCCTTTGGTGCCTAGTATACATCGTGTTTTTACTTCATGAAACATGTATACATACATGTTCATTGCTTTTTAGAAACTTAGAATACTATGTATAACGATTCAGGACAACAATATTGCTAAACAACAATGTATATTATGTTCAACAAATGTTGTTTCTATATAGCCTTCAGTTCCTAGTTTATATGAGGGATACTTGATAAATCACTTTTAAAAAGTTAAAAGAGTAAATATTGATTTATCAAGTATCCCTTTTAACTTTTTCCTTGTGGGTGCAGTTAAAAAAAAGAGCCGAGAAGCTGGGACATCACAAAATGAGAGACAACAAGATCATGGAAAAAAGGAAAGAGAAGACAGCTTGGGTGTCGTCAAAATTCTATATGGATTGATAAGACTAAATCGTAGTTAATAGTTCTTTATGAGTTCATCTTAACGACTCATGTTTTTCTTGTTAAAGCCTTTTTGTTAGTCATATTATGAACAGACACACTTGTAATGTTAGCCATCATAAAAAAACGCGATTGTGATTATTTGAAGTGGACGTGATTTGTACAAACAGAAAATCACTTGGTAGACTACATGACTAGATGTCCTTGATATGTGTTTGTGCATCATTTTTTGTTGATAATAGTGCTATGTGGTGTAGGAAATACTTTGACAGTGTGCGAATTGAATGAACTAAAATAATACCTTCAAGCACTAGAAGATCATTTTCATTGCCTTGATAAGATGATTAGGAAACAAAAAATGGCTTGATTTTGAGTTGAATGAAGAAAAAAATACCTTTATTTGATGCTGAAAATGGGCCAACGTTCCCACTGTCACAATAAAAGGGCCAACCTTTTTAGTTTAGTGGGCTTTCAACTTATATACAAAAAGAGACACAGGGATACGTTACTACGAAAACCAGTAAATCACATTTCAATTAAGCAAAAAGAATAAAATCTCTTTCAACAAAACAACATTACATTCTTACGAATCATTTAGGTGTAATTTTGGCTTCATTTCTAATAACACCAACTAATAAAGTTGTCGAATAACGAAATACATTCACTAACTAGTTAGGCAAAAATCAGTACGTGCAAGAGATATAGACATTGTTGTTAGATATTGATGAGAATGAGAATCCATATTCGATATTTTGGTGGCCAACTTAGATAGTTGAGCTAAGAACATTTTTGTCCTTCTACAAATTTCTAATCTTTAGATAAGGTAAATGACTAAATGCAACTAAGCTGATACTTGGATGATCCGAAATGATGTTTTGTAACATAGGCTTGTTTAACTTTTCTAATACTATATATAATGTGATTCAGTGTACACCATGCTTCAATAAATTATAGGAAGACAACCATATGATCGACTTGTTTTAGTATACAGTAGTTTATTTAGTTTACGATATAATGACATATAACAGTATATATAATTCGTCACTCTTATTACACAACATACTTGTACACTATTTAGATATTCAAGGACGTACGATAACTAGAACTAACTACAATATGCACGTTTAATTAGCAGTTTTTTCATCTTGCGTAAATTGTCCCACATTTGTGATTCATTTGGGGTTTAGGTTGTTTCACAAAAAGGTCTGAATTAGCGAGAACACTCTGACCCCGGATACCTTTTGGCATCAGCCATTGTCCATCCTACAAGGATTGGCTCCGACAACTCTCCTGACCCAATAAAGTATCAATTGGAGTGAGCACGAGCTGAGACTCGAACCCGTGACCTTTTATCCAAAAAATCTCTCCAGTGGACCCATAAGTTTTTTGGATATGGGTACCAGCTGAGGCAAAGCCCATTTGGGGTTTAGGTTGTTTTAATAGATGTTTTCCTATTATTATGTGTTATATAAGTGTCTTAGTAACTTGTGAACATCATTACCTCCTTTTGTTTACAAATTAGCTGGTATTATGATAAAAAGATGGTTATGCGTAAATAAAGGATAAAAAAAGTTAGTATTACGGGATTTGTGTGTGTGCGCATGACTGCGTTAGGTGCTATGTATATGTTTGTATTATAAAAAAAACTAGTTATAATACCTGTGCATGCACAGGGTTTTTAAAATTTCGTTTTGATTATATATTATTATCGATTAAGAAATGAACCACTTAACATGTTTCAAATAGTTTTACTTAGTGGACTAAAAATAAAAAAATCACATGTATATATGTTATAATCTACCTATTATTTTAAGAGAATGGTTTTGGATTAAAAATTATATTTTATTATTCAAGCAAAATCACATGATGATACTTGACTTGCATGAGATGTTAGTGATATATGCTTTTAGTTTTGCAAACCCGTGCTATCAATTTACGATGTGTTTTATAATTCTGATATTTCTTTTACTTATATTTTCGTTAATATATGTAGCATATTTAGATAGCTTTGAAGATTGATTCATTTCCTTAATTATGAATAACCATCATACCATGTTTACTAATGTACCTTTTTGTTTGAAAATTTGTATTTTCATAAGTTTGTGCTATTTACTTCTCATGTTTGATTATAAAATAACCAAATTAACATAGATTCTTACACTATAGTTTCTTTATTACATAAAGTGAAAAAAAATGTAATTGGTAGAACTCAAATTTAATCTTACGATTATTTATAATGTATAAGAATAATCTTTCTCTAAACCCGAACTATATAAGGAAATTATTATTACTTATATAAGTAAATTATAAATGCATAAAAAATGACAGAGTACATCCGCAAGTCTTTTAGGATTGTTTGAATCCTTACCGACCTTTCACTTTAATGCAACTTTCTTCACAATTGGCCTAAATCATCAAGGTAAAACACACCCATATTTTAGACCGTTGGTTGACACCCATAGTGTTATCAATGACGGCAAACACCTGCTTAGTTTTATTAATTCATTCAAAGATAAATTACACTCCGAAAATAATTCCTACCATAAAACACATCTTTGGTACATTAACCTTCCATGACAATCATGTGTTGATAGTTAATCCTCCTCTAAAAGCGCACACAACAAATTGCATTACACTTTATTGTGTGCGATAAGATCATAAAACTGCAAAAACCACTAACATGTTGCATTATAGTGAGGATAACAACAAAGTTAGTCATAACATCAAATCAGGATTCTTCAGATTAGAACTAAAGGGGTGTTTGGTTATGTTTATTAAAGGTGCATATTGGCTTATTCAATTACCATAACACAATAAGTTTATGATAAAACTATAAGCTTTTTTGAGAAACTTAGTAAAAAGCCCCTGAACTCCCAGCTAATTCTATCGTAGCTTAGTGTGTTTATAGTAAAAACACAAATATTAAGTGTAGAAATTTTCAATAAAACATAAAAAAAATTACTAAAAGTTGGTATGTATAACAAAAAAGTTAAACCATAAAAATAAGGATTATGATGCGTGCATTTTTTTTATAATTTAAGGAAAACACCTTCTATATTAAAGAATGACTATCTAGCCGATGTGTTTTTGTTTGTTTTTTCTTTTTCTTTTTTTTTTTTTTTTTAATTAGCTTTGTATAACATTTTTAACTGACAAAGATGTTGAGTTTGAGGTTATTGTTGTTTAACTTTAACTATTGATATCATGTTGTACAAAATGTGCTAGTTTAGTGTCACATAATGAGCGTTGATAAAGTTAAAATATGTTCCGTAAAGTTTTTAAAATATTTTTATGGATATCTATATATAAATTTTAAATAACAATTTCATGACTCGTTGTTATAAATTTTTATGGATATTGGTGTGTATTAATTTACACACCTTTTCTTCACCAAATATCAGACCAAAACGATCAAAAACCCGATTATGAATGTCAAATGTGTATTGTTTTTGTGTTTGTGATGTGCAGGTACGGATATTACGCAAAATCAATGATAATGCAACAACACGAGCACGAGAGTGGAAGACGGTCAATTAGTCAAAGCTGTGATCTTAAAAGTCAACAATGGTCCTTGGAAATATTTTGAAAGTTTGACAAAAGTGACCCTTGCATTTTCAGATTCTACACTAATGGTCCTTGTAATTTCACAATGTCAAATTCTGAAAATGGAATCAAATACTAAGCCTAAATCAAAATCAACAACAAACCAAAAATAGTCCAAGTCCAACATCAAAGCAAAACCAAAAGCCCAATTCCACTCTTGTACCCAAGCCCACCTTTGGTCAACATTTATCCTACAGTCAAAGGGTCAAAATATGGTCAAAAGGTCAAAAGTAATAAAGATATATTTTAACCCCGCTTCCCTTTTATCCCCAAATCCCCAATTCCCAGAAAACCCAAACACCACATGAACCCTAGTTTACTACCTTGGCTTAATTGGTTCGAACCCACTCCAATTAACCATCTTTAATAAATCATTGGTTATTCTAGAAGCATTCCCCACGTGATTTGGGCGTGTCAGAGAGAGTATGAGACGCTACAAGGACATTTGGCAAGCAATGATTGGGTATGACACATCACAAATTCCTCCTTGGATTCTACTTCTAGAAGTATGCTGACAAGTCAGAGAGTGTGCATATACTTAGACAGATGGTAGTGGGTGATTGGACAGGCCACCTCATAATTTTTTATCCAAGGGCTGTGGAATGATCAAAAGAAACACAAATTGATCTAATGGCCATGAGGAATGGTAAAGAAGCACAAAGTTACACAGGATCGCCAGCATGGAATGAAGACCCCAACCCCTTCACCTCAATTATAAATAGGTCCTCATTTTAGCTTGTTTAGTGTAGTTAGTTTTAGTGTAATGTTACTCTGTTAAAATTGTTACTCAATTTATTAGTTTTTATAAATTTACTTTGTAATTCAGGTTAATTTCTAATAAAATTCTCATTTACTTCATCAATTTGTATCTACTGTTTCATTGTTATTACATATAATTGTAGTTAATTGTTAATTTAAAGTTTTAAAACTTGTTTACAAATAGTTTTCATAAATTCATCAAGCTTTTAGAATTATTTTATTGTCTCAAAAGTTTTTCACAATTAAATTCAGAAAATCAAATAAAATCAGATAAATAAAAAAAATAAAAAAATATATTTCAAATTAGTGATAATGGGTTTTGAATAAGCTGCTTCAGATTATCAGATGTATACACTAGCTTTTAGCTTTTGTCTATATCTTACTTTTTCATTCAACAAGTAGTTTAGATCAGTATTGGAAGGTAATTGGATCCTGGTTTACTGAGGTAAAATGGGCAGTCTAAGGTGAATTTTGGAAGCACTTAGCCTGTCTAGAGACAGGCAAGCAAAGGGAACCCCCTCTGTTCATGCTGAGGGGGAGTTATTGGGTAAAATTATGTTTCATAGATTTCAGTTTGAAGTATGTTTAGTAACTGATTTAGTATGTTAGTTGAATTTGATTACTGTTACTTTTTGATTTTTAGTATAATTGTTGTTATAAATTCATAGTTTAGTTTGTTTACTATTAGACTTGCTAGTAAAATCTGTGTAGTTTAGATTAATTTGAGTAGCTGAGATTGGAATAACTGAATTTAGTTATGGATATTGATTGAGACACTGTTTCATTGAGTGTTATCTCTGAATTGAAGCTTAGTTGAGATCTGTACACTATTTGATCTCTGATTTGTGTAGTTTACTGTTCCATCTTAGGGATTGTTGCATATCGTCTAAGTATTGAATCTGTTTTGCTAGAATTTGTTGCTAGGAAGTTGTTGATTTGTTGATTATAGTGGTAAATTGCATTAATATTGATTGAGGATTGGAATAATATAATCAGAATTGTAGATCTGTTATATTGTTGCTTGTAATGGGGGTGTTTGGATGTAACATTACTTGACAAGATTTTGTAGTTTGTTCACTTACTTTCTGGTTCTAATAAGTTCATTTAGGAATATTATAAATACTTAGATAATAAAACAGTAGGTTGTTGCTTTAAAAAGGTCAAATTAGTTTTCTTAATTGGTAATTTTTAGCGTTAGTTGATTTCAGTTAGTTACTTAGTAGGAATTAACTTGTTTACTTGATCATTTTAGTTGTTGGTAGTTTATGCTTCAGTTTTGGTAGCTTTTATTTTAGTTTGAGGCTTGGTTGGTAGTCTAATATTAGGCTGCATATAGCCCTGATCAGCCTTTGTATCTGCTGATCTAACAAGCTCTTCAATAGCTTTAATTGACTGAATTTTAATTTGAGAGTTGTTTGGTCGCTTGTCCCTCTGTCCCATCAATTTTAGCTTTTGTTGCTAGTTTTTGAGTAGCTTTTGATAGTTTAAAATAGTGCGTCAGGTCTATTTGGTTTCAGTTTATATAAAGTCTCATAGCTCTTAACTGTTTGTGATTTCTTTCTCAGTTCATTTTAGCTTCAAGTTTTAATGAAAGTTAGTGATATAAATTTACTCATTTTCTTTAGTTACTAGTTTTGAAAAAAGAAAAATCTAAAAATAAATTGTTTTTGCAAAAAAGATTCAGGGGAATTCGAACCCCTGACCTCAAGCTCAGTCACACCTCAACATTACATAGCTAAACCACACGCACCCTTGGGATTTTTCTCAAGGGATTTGCATCAACAATTCTTTTGTCTCCTCTCTTTTACTTTTTCTATTATAAGCTTAATAATCACTCTTGCTTATTTCTACTTATTGCTAACCATTTTTCTAAGTTTTTATTTTTCTTAGCTTAAAATTAGTTTAGAGTAATTACTGAAAAATTTTCATAATTTTCCATAAACATTTGTTATTTTTAAACAATTATTTTCTTTTAAATAGTTTTTAATTCTAATAAATAAATAAAAACTAAAAAAATATTTTTCTTTTACCTAAAATTTTCTTTTATCATTTAGAATGTAGAAAAATCATTTTCATACCCATAGGATTAGGAATGCTTTAGATTCACTTTTTATTTTGCGCTCGTACGTAGTTTTTAGTTATTTCTCGCGTTTTTAGTTTAGATTTCGTTTTAGGTTTATCATTGCTTTACGATTGTCATTTTGTCTGCTTTGTTTACTTTTAGTAGTTATAATATCACTTTTTCACTATTCACTTATACTACACGATTCTCAAATCGATAATTCGGATATTCCATTCGAGCCTTCGTTGGGAGAACGACCCGGGAAATACTTTCACAAGTATTTCTTCGGAAAAATAATTATATACTATAATTTGACACGTATCAGATATCACAGTAAATCATGCTTACCATTTGATAGGGGTGAGCAAACAAAACCGAAAAAGCCGAAACCGAACCGAAAACCGAAAATACCGAACCAAAAAAACCGACCAAAACTAAAAACCGATGGTTTGATTTTTTCTTTTTTAAAAACCGAAATATACGGTTCGGTTTCGGTTTTCGTCCAAAAACCGAACCTTAAAAACCGAACCGAACCGATTTTATTATATAAAAATATATAATTAATATAATATAAATAAATAACTAGATAAATCAAATTTATAAGTTTATATTCATTTTGTGGGTAGATATATAATATATTTATCTTAACTTTTATATTTTTATACGTGTTTGTCGTGTCGTGTGTTTACTTGAGAATATATATCAATAAATATATAACGATGATCATACTATTTGTATGTTTATTTCCATGTGTGTCTCATCTATATGTGTGTAATTATAGAATTATGGAATAAACATTATTATGCTTACATTGACAAAAAATAAAAAAATAAAAAAAATGATAATAAATAAATACAAGTTTATTGGTATAAATTTGTCATGCACAAATATAAATGGTTAGAAACCGAAAAAACCGAAAAACCGAACCGAAACCGACGAAAAACCAAAAAAATCGAACCGCCAAAAACCGAACGGTTTCGGTTTCGGGTTATATAAAAACCGAACATTTCGGTTCGGTTTCGGTTTTAGCCAAAAACCGACCCAAACCGAACCGTGCACACCCCTACCATTTGATATTTCAATTCCCGTTACTAATAATTTAACCGTATTTCAAACCCGTGTACGCATAAATTAAACTTTTAAATTGTAACATGAGTCCTTATTTAAAAAAAATATTCTAATGGATGAAAGTTTAAAACTAACATTAGTTTAAAAAATATTTAATGTATATTAAAACTAATTCGCATATTTACCAAATTTATTTTAATAGATGAAAGTCAAAAAAACTAATAATATTACTCATGTAATTTTAAATAACGTTAACATTATAAAGTATAGGAGGTATGAAGTGTAAAGGGTTATTTGTTTATTATCTAAAGTTATTAAAAAATATAGAAACTTATAATTTTACACTTAACCAATAAGGTTTTATTAATTACCTCCTCTTTTCTTAAGTTTTTATTTTCATAAATTTGACACCCACATTTTTATGTGTTTTTTTTATCAATCAAATTCTCCACCAAATTTATTAAAGTTTGGCCAAACTCAATTCAATTTTGACTTTTTATTGGCCAATTCTATTGCTTGATTTTGCTTATGTGTCAAAATTGAGCTCTCTTATTGGTCCAATTTTTTTTTTCAATGAGAAGGGTTTTGCAAAAACACTCCGAAATGATGTAATTCTTGTATTATATAAAAGATTGAGTTACAAGAAATTATGGAGGAGACAAAGTTGTACGAAATTTAAAGAGATTAATGAATAATAGAGAAAAACACTCATGTGAAACTGATGTAAAGCTAAACTCTAAGTTACACTGATTCTATATCAAGTGTTTTTCCAATATCAGCAACTTTACCATTTTTTTCTTCAGCGGTAACCACACAGTTTTTCAAGTGTTACGATTTCTTTTGATTTGGATTAGACGGTCTTTTCCTTTCTATCATTCCGATGTAATTGTATCATTACACAATTTTTATGAAATTAACACATACAATGTATTTGCAAATTTACTTTTATATTAGTTAAAATAAGTCAATTTACAAATAAAATAAGTACAAGGTACGACATATGGAATATAACAACATCACAATCCAAAGTATACACATTCACAATAACAATGTATTGATATAACACATACAATGTATTTGCAAATTTACTTTTATATTAGTTAAAACAAGTCAATTTACATATAAAATAAATACAAAAAAGTTAATAACTTATACAAATTATTGTGAAGGTATGACATATGGAATATAACAATATCACAATCCAAAGTATACACGTTCACAATAACAATGTATTGATATGAACTTGGTAATTAACACTCACCTCAATATATAAACTAGCAACATTTCTTTAGCTTGACCTATGTGCAATAAAAGCATACATTTTTTTAGCTTCACCTCAACATTTCTTTGGACATATGGATGTCCAAATTTATTATTGTTGCGACCAGCCGACCATTGTTGCAACTATAGCTCATATGAGCCTTAATGAAGTAAGTACTTGAGATAAAAGAATGTCATGACTTACAATCCTATAATATTTTCTCAAACCATAATTCAAGATTATAGTAAATACATTGTAGTTTATATGAGGGATACTTGATAAATCGATTTCAAAAAGTTAAATAGTAAAGGTCAGCTAACATAGAAGACGGAACTTGAACATTTTTTTGGGGGGTGCCGAATTTATTTTGAGGGGGCCTAATCGAAGATTTGTTTGTAACCTCAACTAAATTACCCTTAAAACCTATAATATTTACACTAGGTGCCGCAAAAAAAATTTTTTTTTTGGGGGGGGGGGGGGGGGACCCTCCCTTGCCCCAACATAGTTCCGTCCATGTCAGCTAAGAAGAAGGTAACCGCAACGGACCCATTGAACACATTGTCAGTGATCGAGAGTGGCAGTCGCGGCGTTTTTAGAAAACCAATTTCAAAAGGAGACACCCAAGCTGTATAGAGGAGCGGAACTACTAGATATGTCTCCCATGCCCTGAAAAATGAGTTTAGTTTCGGTTAAATTGGACATGAGTGATAAACCTTATAAGTAAATATGAACTGGACACGAGGACCAGAACTACTTGAATTTTCTCTGGCTGCATGATGACTCATTTTATACTTAGTTGTATTGATATGATTTCATTCAATGCAATGAACCTAAACAATATGAACATAATTCTAAATGAAACTAAATATTTATGCATTCTGATATAGAAAAAGAAATAAATATTTATGTGAAAAAGTTGGATGTTCCTTTAAAGAATTTTAGACTATAATATGATACGATATACTGATAGAAGCCATCAAATATAGTAAGGAAAAGTCGCTATAAAAATCTGTCCAATGAGCTTTTGAAGACTAGTTTCACGTTCTAAAATAAAGTAAATCTATAAATAAATAAAATACAAAAAAGTTAACAACATATATAGCTTTATTCTCAAAGTTTTTGAGAGGTGTGTTCAAGCTATGAACACAACCTGCCAACACTTTGACAATAATAGTGTAATGATACCAACTTAGGAAAGAAACGGTCACCTCAATATATAAACTAGCAACATTTCTTTTGGTTGACCTATGTGGGATGGAAGCATATACCTTTTTCTTTTTGTTTATAAAAAAGTAGCAGTCATCTTTAGCTGCTAGTCTTATTAGTTATTACCATTGTTGGACACATGACTCTTTTTAAGTCCAAATTTATTATTGTTGTGATCATTGTTGCAACTATATGCTATCATTATAATAAATAATCAGAAGTTTATATGAGGGGTGCTTGGTAAATCTGTTATAAAAAGTCAAAGAGTAAAGTTTGTTTGTTTTTTTTTTTTTTTTTTTTTTTTTTTTTTCCGAACAACATTGCATTTGTTACCAGTCGTTCGAGTATTATTTTGCATTTCATTTATATTATTAATTAGCAGACGGAAATCATACGTGCAAGACATTTAAACATTGTTGATGCATGAACAATTTTATCACACTTGCATTCATTACTTATTAGACATTGTTATATTGTTATGATTGAAGGTGAGGAGAGGAGGAAAGCTAAAGCCTTGCGAAGAAAGCAAGAGTGGTGGAGAGCGAAGTGGCGAATGAGGATTTTTGAAAATTGCTTGTTTGTCGTGGCTTTTTTGGTTTTTATTGTTTTGATTAGTTTTATGATTATTATTGATGTTAGAAATATGGTCACTGAAATAAGCTGTTTAGGCAACAAATTAGGTTTGAATCACTAGTACAAAAGTTGAGTTCGACTCAGATCGAGCTTCTGGAACTGAAGAGACTGTACCGATACTAGTACAGTGTTGGTTCTTGGTTATTTAGTGTCCATTATCATGTTCTCAGTCCATATGTGAAATAAAAAATAGTTTCTTTGTTGGTCCAGTTGAAAAGTGGACTTTTTCGTTTATTTGAATGATACGAGTCGTTTTGGGGAGAAAGTTAGTCTTAAGTCACTATTCCAAAAGCTCTAGTCTTGACCAAGGTCACCGGCTCTATAAGCCAAATAAACAAAAGTAATGCATTCTCGTAAGTGGGAGTCTTGTATTTTCTAATATTCGGTGTAGTTTATTTGTATTTTTTTTATAGAGCATTGATTATGATAACTAACTTGTATGTCTGATAATATGCCTAAACATATGTGTCTGAATCCTATTGTGTATAGCTGGGTGACCCACTTCTTCACAAACCAATAATTTATTGTCACATCTATTAGGCACACAATTAGTCGTATATTTTAGGCCTCCCAACCATTTAATATTTCTCTTTTTCAAGACTATAAATTTGATAAATAGATATTGCATGAGTTTAAGGGTAAATGAGTAATTTGAAACTTAAAAGCCCCAAATATGTCTAGAACGCTTTGTACAACAGCTTTTATTTTAGGAGCTATTAGTTTCAAATAAAAATCTTGAAGCTCATTAACCAAACATAACTTTTGAATTTGGAAAAGCTCTAAAAATCTCTAATAATCTCCTTGCCAAACTGACCCAATAAGCGTGAAAGTATAACTCTTTACTTATAAATGGGTCAATTCAAGGTTTTTGTTTTTCATCTAATTGGTCAGACTATCTTAAAAAAGAAATGGGTCAAACCCCAAAACATGAAATGCATGGTGGAGGGAAAATTCAGTCAAATAGTTACATAAAATATTGTACATAATGTTAAGTAGAAAGATTTCTAATGATTAAACTTTTATTATTTTTCGTTTATAACCTCATAATTTTTTTTATTTTTTTTTATTTTTTTTATTTTTTATCACTACAATTATCTGCCTGCTATAAAATTTTGTTGTTATGCATGGGTGCTCGTCTAGTATAGTGAGTGATAACAAGATTTGTTTGATGAATTTACTTGAAATCTGGAAAACTTATAAGCACTAGTTTTTTTGGCTTATGAACTTTATCGATATGACTTTATCGACTTAAATATGTCATAATTTCATGTTGATGAAGTCGTAGGTTGAAAAAAGAAAGCTCGTGACCCTTTCAATTTCAAATAACAAGCAAGGCCGAAAAAAAAACCGATTTCAAATATCCCTTTGTATGTAATGGAAATCTTAGCACAACCTCTTCATCGGTTGACATTTCATCGACGGTAAAATTCAAATTTTTATGAACATTGGAATCTTTTCAAGATATCCAACATGAGTATATGATTGTATGTATCGTGATGTGTGAACATTGTTATCTTCTTTTGTTTACTAATTATAAAAAGTTGATGATCGGTCATTCATGCTTTAATCGTGATGAATTTTGATCTCGAAAAAAGGTGTTTTTGTTGTAAAAAATAAAAATGAGGGCATATATGCATGGTAGCCAAAATGCCACAAACGAGAACAAATCCACATACATAACTCAATCATGCATGTTTAGTCTTTGCAAAGAATTTTCGAAAGTTACGTATAACGTTGTGAAATATTTATTTCATGAAACATGGTTACGCTTTATTCACCTAGAAAGCATATTGCTTTAGCTTCAATTGTGCATTTTATTGCTTTTAAATTTTTTTGAAAACTATGTCTTTGCATAACGATTAGTTACAACATACAATTTTTGAAGACAAGAATGACAAAATGTGTGTATAATATTAACCCCAAGTATAAAAACTCGGGAATTACCATCTCAAACTGTTGGATAATACCTCGACAACAAACCCGAAGTTCGATCGCAGAAAAGCTAGATCGCAAGTTGTATCGAGCACAAGTAGCAAACACGAGAGACTACAAAAGACCGACTAGAATATGCACACAATATACCTCAACGTACCCTTTATTAAAGTGGTATCAAGAGCCGCGGTTATTGTGGTCATCGAAGTTCGAGTGCTAGATCGAGGTTTCGATATCGTTCGAAGTATCGAGGTTGGGTTTCGGTTTTTGAATCGTATTTTGAGTAGCGATCGATTGATAAATAAGCGAGAGGTTGAATAAAGCTTTTAACTCACGTGAAGTACACATATAGGTGACCTGGTTGTTGATGTTTATTATTCCCACGTGAACACTACAAAGGAGATTGTTTGATATCGATTTTATATTAGTTTAATCGGTGAACATAAGTGATTTTCAAATCTTGTGGATTTTATAATATATTAATCGACTTCGCGTGATTAGATTTTTGGTTTTAAAATTTAATTAAAGTGAAGGTTTTTGTTGCGGGATTCTTGTGGTTCAAGTTTCGATCGTGGTTGGCTTAGGTTTTAAGTATACGATCGGGTTTGCTTGTTCGAAATCGAGGGTTTAAGGTTATTCTAATTAATTCGATTTGCAAGAAGGGTTTATAGTAACAAGGAGAATATTGCACACGGCTTGTGAGGCTTGTCGGTAAAGTTGGTTAAGAAACAACTTGACAAGGTTTTTAGCAAGGTATAAGAAGAATGACTAGTTCTATAACTAGGTTTGACATCGAAAAATTCGATGGGAAGAATGACTTCGGGTTATGGCAAATAAAGATGCGTGCTTTAATGGTACAGCTAGGATGTGATGCTGCATTAGAGACATTACCCGCAGACATGGAAGCAGGTGAAAAGGCTGCTTTGATGAAGAAGGCATACAATACCTTGATTCTATGCTTGGGAGACCGGGTTTTACGGGAAGTTACCAAGGAAACATCTGCTTCAGGAATTTGGACGAAGCTAACTAGTCTGTATATGACTAGGTCCTTAGCAAACAGACTGTATCTGAAGAAGAAGTTTTACACATTCTATATGAGTCCAGGGACGAAACTGGGTGATCGTGTAGATGAGTTTAATAAGTTGATACTTGATTTGGCGAATATTGATATCGAGATTGAGGATGAAGATCAGGCACTTATGTTACTTACGTCGTTGCCATCGTCTTATGAAAACTTTGTGGAGACATTGTTGTTTGGGAGGGATTCCTTGACAATGGAGGAAGTTCTGGCGACTCTGAATTCAAGGGAGTTGAAGAAAAGAACCGAAGATACAAAGGAAGAAACTGGCAACGGGTTATACGTAAGGGGAGTGTCAGATCATTCAAGGAAAGCTCATTCTGGTGGAAGTTCGCGGTTTAAGTCAAGGGGTGAAACTTTTAAACTCAAGTGCTTCATATGTCATTCAGAGGGTCATCTAAAGAGAGACTGTCCAAAGAAGAAGTCAAGTGGGTTCGTCAAGAAGGGTAAGCATGATCAGGATTCTGATTCTTCTGAGGACGAGGGTAACGCCTACTTTGGAGAAGCCTTGGCGGTGGTCGGGAATGATGAGATGACTGAATTGGTAATGGATTCAGGTGGGTCTTATCATATGATACCTAGGAGGGATTTCTTGTATGACTTTAAGGATATTAATTGTGGTTCGGTTCAGTTAGGTGATAACAGGACATGCACTATCAAAGGGACAGGAAAAGTGAAGATGCAGTTGCATGATGGTTCAAGCTTTATACTGGAAGATGTCAGGTATGTTCCAGGGTTAAGAAAAAGCTTGATTTCATTGGGTACTCTTGAAAAAGAGGGTTATACTGTGAAGATGCAGATGGGTAGAGTCAAGGTGATCAAAGGTTGTCGGGTTATGATGACCGGGATCTAGAAAAAGAACTGTGTGTATACTCTTGAAGCAAAAGTGACGACTTTTGGTGTACAAAAGCATGGAGGTTCAAAACAAGTTGGGTTCAAACAACTTGGTCATAAACAAGTTGGTCTCAAACAACTTGGTCATAAACAAGTTGGGTTCAAACAACTTGGTCCTGGTGTTAAAACAGGAGTCCATGGAGTACAGGTTGATGAACGTGTTTGGTTTGAGGTGGAACTGCAGGGAGCTCAAGGGAATCGTGAAGCTGAGGTTGTTCAGGTTAGTAACGATGATGCTGCAGTGGCTCAAAGAAAGTTGGAGGATAAGCAACTTGAAAAAAAGACAAACACGGGCTGCTTGGTAAATGAGCAAGAAAAGGTACACCTTGGTATAAAGGTGGGGGCAGACATTACGGTAACCGGAGTACCTGGTCAAGAGGGTGCAGAGGGTAATGTTGCTGAAAAGAAGAAAGTGAAGGAGTCTACGGAAGCTAATCTTGGAAAATTACTGAAGTACAATGCCTGGTCGACAAGGTGGTCCCCAGCCCGAGGTTCCAGCATGAGGAAAAGGTGCTGAGTATCGGTTATGTTTAAGTGTTACTCCTAAGGTGGAAATTGTTATATATTAGTAGTAACTTAAACATGTATTTTGTAATAAGATTAGGTGGTAGACTAGAACTAGGATTAGTTAGCTTGGCTTGCAAGCTAAGGTTTCTACCCCTCATCCCTATAAATAGAGATGAGGGGGATGCTAGTTTTTAACATTCTTCTTCCTCAATTGTAAAAGCTTTATCGGTTTTAATAAAGGGTACGTTGAGGTATATTGTGTGCATATTCTAGTCTACCACCTAATCTTATTACAAAATACACTTAAGTCCCTAATGCATGTTTAAGTTACTACTAATATATAACACAAACCTTTCCCTTTCACTCCAAAAAATTAACTCGGGAATTACCCGCCGGCCGTCACGATGCACGCATAAAACCTCTTTGATAGAAATTCTATGTCATGTTTATATTTCATGAATCAAGTATGTATAAAGAAACAAATATGAAACAAAAATGTTCATATCCTAATGTGATAAGAAGAAAAAACAAATTAAGAGCAAGTACAACAAACAATTTTTTAGTGCTAGCTAGCTCATAACTTGTTGAAAGTATTAATTACAACCGAGAGATAAAGACTTCATCACTTTTACTTTCTATCTATGTGGGACAAAGTATTGAAATATATATATCAAGTCATATTATGCAATAACCTAAAACATTAATTCACAATTAGATAAATAACATGTTTAATAGCATAAAACACCTTTAAATTCTTTCAATCACTTGCTATCAACTTCATCAAGCTTTTCTAGATATAATTTCTACAGTAATCACTTATAAACATTGTTATATATTTTATTTGCTTTAACAGTGACATATGCTAACCTTAAAAATTGTATTATACATAATACATTTAAAAAGCATATCGCTTTAGCTTCAATCATACATGTTCATTGCTTTTTGAACAGGATACCCATGACCATTTATTTTTTGCGTGCAACTTCTCTTCCCAAGTGTGGATCCAAGTTGTACAAAAGGCTGATGTTCAGATTGGTTCACATATTTGGAGTGATATTATGAGGTGGTTATTACCCATGGCTAGGAAGAACAATGCTATATGCATTGTAGGGCGGTTGATTGTTGCTGCTTCATCGTATTATGTTTGGCAAGAGCGAAATAATAGGTTACATGACAGTGGCGCTAAGAGTGTGGAGCAGCTTGTAAATTTAATTCTTGACACAGTTAGACTTAAACTTGCTTCGATCAAGTTCAAGAGGAATGCTAGAGTGGCTAAGCTCAAGACTATATGGAATCTACCGGCTGATTGATTTCGTAGATGGTGATGGCGCCTAATTAGAAACTACGGTTATTTTCATATCTTTTGTTATTTTTTCTGATTAGTAGGTTGTCGTGTTTTTTGAGCATGTTCAAAGCACGTAGTTTTATTGGAGTGGCTCACGACCACTTCCCTCATGTACTTAAAATCTTTTTATTAATATATTCACCGGGTATAATCCATTTACCCAAAAAAAAAAAAAAAAACTTAGAATACTATGTATAACGATTCAGGAACAACAATATTGATATTTGATAAACAATAATAAAGTATATTGTATTTACCAAATGTTGTATCTATAAGTAACTTGTAAAACCAACTCGAAAGACTTTATTACTACTACATATACGCTAGACACAACTAGGGGGCTGCTTTAAGGCTTCAGATATCGTATTATCACAAGTGTTTATTACTTTTGCTATCAACTTGGTCTCTCAACTTTTCTAGTGTATGATGGGTAACTTTAGTCGTGAAAGGCCCAATGTCCCTTTATTTACCAACATAAAGTATGAAGAATACTAAATATTGACGATGAAAATGGTTTAAAAAAGTATCTACTTACATTACTTAATAAGTAGTTTAATAGTAGTCATCAAATATATTGGTATAAACATAAAGTAAGACATGTTAGTATGTTATTACAATTATATTTCCTTGCGGCTGTTGATACAAAAGTTGGGCGTACCTGGTTATTGGACTCTTGCTTTCGTACCAATTCTCTTCTTAGCACTTGTTACCTGCGTACTAAGAAAATAAAACAACACCGTTAGGCTTATCGAGGGATTGTCTCCCCCGATTAGACTCCGGCGTGAGAGTAAGTAATCGATTTAGGGTTCTCTTAAAGAGTTAGGGTTTGTATATCGTACCTTGAATGAGAATCGTGTGATTCTATATATAGGGGCTAAGAAACCGTGTTTCTTGCTCCTTACTCTTTGCACGCGTGGTGCTTATCCGAGGTAAGGATATCTATTCCATGAATAGATAATCCTTATCGTGTACCCGGTGGGTTGGATTGGGCATTGGGCTTCGTGAGCCCAAAATATTAATACTACGGCCCATACCATTGCCATGGTAGCCCACTCGTGGTGGGCTTAGGTGTGAGTAATGTCTATCATTTGGGCTCGTGGCCCAGATATAGGTTATACATCATCATGTCCCCCCAGTCTAGTGTGCGTGGCTCGTGGCCGTGGATACTAGACTTAATACCATCAGCGGAAAGCGTGGCGGGAGATCAAATAAATATGACCGCCTATTTGTAGGTGCAATGCACCTAACTAAAAAGAATTTCAAAATGGATGCCTCGAAATTCGGGGGTGGTGTCCACGTAGCCCTCGTAATTCGGGAAAAAGTGCATGTACCCGTTCAACTTCTAGCCATACGTTTGCTGTGAGTGGGTTCCACGTGGAGAGGAATTAGGGTTTTTACCACTCCCTATATAAGAGTCACCGCCCAACTTTTTACAATCACGCAGTAAAACACACACTAATCACTATTCACCTTCCTTGAGAGCTTTTTTGCAAAGAAACTACATTTTCATAGGTAATTTGTGTGCGTCCCACCTAATATTCTGATGAAGATGGTTGCGCAATTGGAGGATTTCCGCTCTGTGATGTCCATTGAGGATGTTACTCAGTTTTCGTCTGACTATTTCGTGCCTTTGGATGTACGTCCAGAGGCTCCAGATGTGGACGCGTGTATAGCTGACTTCCCCGAAGGGAAAATAGGGCTATACATGAAATTCTTTGAGTACGCGAATTACCGCGTACCCATATCTATTTTTCTGAGCGATTTGCTCAATCACTATCGCCTTCACATCTCTCAGCTGCACTGTATAGGTGCGGCGAAGGTGTCGAATTTTGAAGTAAACTGCCGTTTACTTGCGATAGAACCGACCGTGGCCTTGTTCCGCTCCTTTTACCACACGACGTGGTCAAATGGTTGGGTTTCTTTTGCGAAGCGCCAGGGGGCGCTTCAATGTTATACGGAAAAAGTTGACGCCCTAAAGAATTGGAGGGAGTACTTCTTTTGGGTTGATGACGTGGTCTTTCCTTTTCCCTATGAGTTTTATACTCAGGATTCCTTACCAAGGGATGGGCGCCCCGCACCCGGTTCCTACAGGCTTGCTGACGCGCAGACTCTAGATGCCAATCGACTGGCCATTAACCCCTATTCGGAGGAGTTTTTGGTACATGTGGGGTTGAGCCGCGCTTATTTTGGCGCTGCGGATGAGGTTCCTACTTTCTTAAGTGAGGATGGCCGGGGTGGGTGTTCATCCCTTATAATTCATGCTTTGTAAGTCTTTTATTCTTGTCTTCGCTCCTTTAATAACTAATCCCTTTTTTCTTTCTTGCTTTATTGATGTGCGCAGAGATGGATCTGTTCGCTGTGGTTAAGCTGGATAAGCCGAAGCTGGTAACCATAGGGGTGCGCCCTTTGAGGGAAGGAGAGCAGCCCCTACTGGAGGCGACGGAGGGGCACTTGACCGTCCTGCCTGAGGTGGTCCCTGAGAACACGCCACCGCTCCAAGTGACACCTGTCCAGAGCGTGGCGCCTGATGCGACGGTGGCGCCCACTGTGGAGGTGGTGCCTAATGTAGAGGTGGCGCATGAAGAGGCGCGATCGGGGTCGTCTGACAGCATAAAGATCCTTAAACCTGAGGAAGTGCTGAGGGAGGAGGTTGCGCAAAATATTAAGCGCAAGGGGGAGGCCGGAGGCAGTGGCACCAGGAAGAGGCGCCGTCATGTCATTGGGGATGCGGAGTCCAATGCGGAAGATACATCTACTTCTGGCGCGGGGTTAAAGGTTGCGGAGGCTTCTCCGTTTCTGTAAGTGTCTGCGCTTTTATCATCTTTCTCCCACGTTTTTGTTTATCGTATTACTTGTTGTAATATTCACTAATTGTTTTTTGTTGCGTAGGGATGATGCTGCGAAGAATGATGGAGTCTTCGTTGATGAGGTTTCCTCTCCGCAGAGTGAAAACAGGGAGGGGAAAGCCAAGGTTGCTGATGGTGGTGAGGCGCAGCAGCTGATGGATGAGCTGGCTGCGACTGCTGCGCGCCAAGCTGAGCTGGTAGCTCAGCTAAAAGAGAGGTATGTCGGGGAGAGCAGTGCTCTTGCCCAGAAAGATGAGGAGTTGGCGGAACTCCGTGCGCAGTTGGCTAATGCGCAAGTGGAATTAGAGGCCTCGCGGGCGCATGCGGCAAAGATTGCTGGGGATAAGGTGAGCATGCTAGCCGACCTTAAGTATGCGAGGGCCAAGCTAAATCAGATAAAGGCTAAAACTTCCTGGTCGGTGGCCTATCTTGAAGGGAAGAGGGCTGAGCATCATGCCAGCGTCCAGGAGTTCCAGGAGTGCATCGAGAAGGCGATTGCGTTGCAAGAGGAAAAGCTGCGCCCCCTCAGTATAGAGTATGACGAGGAGCTGTATCCCCACTTGATGTCTACTATAGCTGAGCGCAGGTATTTTTGTTTACTTGTCTTCATAATAACTTTATCGCCGTGCTTTTTACTTACACAAATTGTCTTTGTGAATACAGGTGGTTGATTAGCCATGGGCTGCGCCTGGCAGCCATGGGCACACTAGAGTCCCCAGAGGTGGTGGACGCCTTTGGGAAGGTGGTGCACTGTGCGATGGCGGGTGGCAGGTCCCAGGCTATGGAGGATCTCCACGAGGCTAAGCTGCTGAAGAAGGACTTGGCGGAAGTTCCTGGGTACAGCCCCACAGCTTATGATGAATTGCTGCAAGCAATGGCGGGGTTGAAGGTTCTTGAGTTGCCGCACATTGGGAGGCTGGAGCGCGACCAAGATGACCCTATAGATGTACTGATGGCAGGTTTGACATTGCAGCGCCATCTTGGGGATAATGCGGAAGGGGAACCAGATTACTATCTGAAGCCTGATGTTTCGCAGCTTCAAGTTCCTGTATTCGCGCGGCCTCGCGACATCCTCAAACCCTTTGCTCTTGAGAAAGAAATTCCTTTGAAGGAAGTGCTAGAGCGACATGAGCAGAGGGTTGCTGTGAAGAAAGGTATTAAGGGTAAGGCCGTGATGTGTGGCATTGGCGCTGCACACGTCCCTAGGTCAGATGGTGTGCCTGTCAGCGTTCCAACTATGTCTATGCAGGACGCCATAATTTTGAGGAAGTTGTAAGAGGCGGGGAGTTCCGCCGCCCCGGAGGAGGGTTCTGAGCATCGCCATAGCATATAGGCTTTATGTTTTTGCCTTGTAATTTTTGTAAATAAATTATGAATAAGATAATATTTTTGTTTAAGTTCGTGACTTAAAATATTCTTGCATTGTTTGCCAGAAATTATTTAACCAAGTTTTTTAAGTACGTGACTTTAAGAAATACTTGCATTGTTTGCGAAGTTTTTGGTATTTGACCAAGTGTTTTGGCTCGTTATTTGCTACGCTTGTACAGTGTACTTAGTATGTGCGCATCCGTCGTGGGGTGCGAACGTGAAACTTACCTTGACGTCTCAAGAGTAAGGCGCTTAGCAAGGATACGTGATCCTATGTTGATGGGTTTGCAGCCCTCTTACTCAACAAGTGAATTAGTAGGTTAACTTATCCTTTATGCCTTTGTAGGTCTTTAAGTGGTGCATGCACGCCATGTAGGCAATTAAAAATGTAAGATAACAATATTGACATTTATTATGTATGCAATAAAGTAAAATGCGCTATGGAGTTAGCTAAAAACCATAACATGTTATTGATACTTGCAAGTTTTGAAAGAAAAAATAAAAAAACAATTCCTAGGAAAGAAAAAAGAACAAACACTTATTGGGCACCACGTAGGATGCGAGGGTGTCTGTGTAAGGGCCGTAGCCTAGAAGTAACATCTTTTAAGATTGCAGATGTTCCAGGTGCGTGCTAGGTCTTGGCCTTCCATATCGCGCAGTCTGTATGCGCCGTTGCCGAGCGCGTCTGTGACCTCGTAAGGTCCTTCCCATTTAGGTCCGAGCTTGCCTGTGTCTTCCGCGTGGCTCACGTCGTTGGCGCGGTAAACAAAGTCTCCTGGTCTAAATGAAGTGTGTTTGACCTTTGCATCATAATACTTCTTCATCTTTGCCTTAGCCTTTGCTTCGCATATAGCTGCGCGTTCGCGTCTTTCTTCCAGTATGTCTAAGTCTATGCGCCGTTCCTCGTCGTTTTTCGTGACGTTGACCTCTGCTGTGCGTATAGTTGGCATGCCTATCTCAGCTGGTATGACGGCTTCTGTTCCGTAGACTAGGGAAAATGGCGTGTCGCCAGTACTGGTTTTAATTATTGTGCGATGTGCCCACAAGACATGCGAGAGCTCATCTACCCACCGTCCTTTGTGTTTGTCAAGGCGCGCTTTTATTCCTTCGCCTAGACTGCGATTCGCGCGCTCGACTAGGCCATTAGTTTGTGGGTGTTTGACTGAAGCAAAGTGTTGTGTGATGTTTAATTGTGTGCACCAATCTTTGAATGGGTTATCACAGAATTGTTTTCCGTTGTCTGATATGATCGCGCCCGGTAGTCCGAAGCGACAGACAATGTTGTCCCAGACAAAGCGTTTGACTTGGTTTCCCGTGATGTTTACCACCGCTTTTGCTTCGATCCACTTCGTAAAGTAGTCTATGGCCACGATGAGGAACTTTACTCCTCCAGCTGCGACAGGGAAAGGTCCTGCGATGTCAATACCCCATTTGTAAAATGGCCATGGTGAGGTAATTGATGTTAGCTCTTGTTGTGGTCGGCGCGGAATTGGCCTATGTACTTGGCAATTGCTGCACTTTCTTATCAGATCGCGTACATCGCGATGCATTGTTGGCCAATAGTATCCTGCCCTTAGAGCGCTTGCCACCACGGATCATGGCCCTGAGTGCATACTACATGACCCAGCGTGAATTTCGCGGAGTACGTAGTCTGCTTGGAGGGGTCCAACACATCTGAGCCATGGCTGTAAGAAAGACCGTCGATAGAGTACGTTGTCGCGTAATTCAAATTGTTGTGCTGTGCGCCGTATTCTTCGAGCGTCTTTATGATCTTGGGGTAGGATTCCCTTGCTAATAAATTCGATGGGTGTCATCCACGTAGGATCTTGTTCCTCTATCACCGTTGCTATCTCCATTTCCAAGATTGACTTGTTTTTAAGGGTTTCTACCAATACCTGTTTTGAGAGGTGTGCGAAGCTTGTGGATGCGATCTTGCTGAGTGCGTCCGCCTTTCTGTTATCTCCTCTAGGTACCTGTTTTATTGTGAACCTATCAAAGTTTTTGATCAAAGATTTTGTCTTTTCCAGGTATTGGATCATGTGTTCATCCTTGGCTTCATATTCACCTAGTACGTGGTTAGCAACTAGACGCGAATCTACATTTGCTTCTAGGTTGCGAACGCCCATTTGGATTGCGATGCGTAGTCCGACTAGTAAGGCTTCGTATTCTGCCTCATTGTTTGTGGTTGTGAACTCAAAGCGTAGCGCGTAGGTGAATTCCATACCTTCTGGATTTGTAAGAATAAGGCCTGCGCCTGATCCATCTACACATGAAGACCCATCTGTGAACAGAATCCAGGGTTCCTGTAAATCTGTTTTAGCTGCAGATGTCGGGCTGTCGCTATCCGGCTTCTCCACGATAAAATCGGCTAAGACTTGTCCTTTGATTGCAGTGCGCGGCCTGTATGAGATGTTATACTCACTTAGTAGTACACTCCATTTTTGTAAGCGTCCTGATGCGTCAGGTTTAGAGATAACTTGTTTAATTGGCTGATCAGTGATTACAGCTATTGGATGCGCTTGAAAGTATCTGCGCAGCCTTTTGGCTGCGAACACTAGAGCCAAGACCAGCTTTTCCATAGCACTGTAGTTAACCTCTGTTTTCTTTAGGGCTTTGCTTACAAAATATATGGGTGTCTGGACGAAGTCTCTGTCTGTCAATAGTACTGCGCTGACTGATCCATGGGTTGCCGATAAGTACATGATTAGTTCTTCCCCTGGTCGCGGTGCGACGAGTTTGGGAAGAGATGCCAGATGGTTTTTAAGTTGTTGGAAAGCTTCTTCTGCTTCGTTAGTCCAGCGAAAGTCTCCCTTTTTTGTGCACTTCGTGAGTGTTTTAAAGAGGGGAAGGGATTTGTCTGCTGACTTAGATAAGAAGCGATTTAGCCCTGCTAACTTTCCATTCAGTGACTGTACTTCTTTGAGTGTGCGCGGGGAGGGGGGATCAATAACAGCCTTTGTCTTCTCTGGGCAAGGTTTGATTCCATCGGGTTCTATCAAATATCCGAGGAACATGCCTTCAGTTGCGCCAAAGGTGCACTTCTTGGGATTTAACTTCATGTTTATCCGCCCCAACGTTCGGAATGTTTCCTCGATGTCGCGCACCAATTCGTCCTCTGTATGGCTTTTGATGACAAGGTCGTCAACATAGACTTCCAAGTTGCGGCCTACTTGTTTTTCGAAGGCTGTGTCCACCAGTCGTTGGTATGTCGCGCCTGCGTTCTTCAGGCCAAAAGGCATTTTTGTGTAGCAGTATACTCCTTGACTGGTGTGGAAAGCTGTTTTTTCTTCATCTTCCACTGCCATCTGGCTCTGATGATACCCTTTATATGCATCTAGGAAGCATTTGAAAGGGTATCCGCACAAGGATTCGACCTTCCAGTCTATCTCTGGCAGTGGATAGCAGTCTTGCGGACATGCTTTGTTGAGGTCCGTGAAGTCCACGCACATCCTCCAACTGCCATCGCTCGTCTTTACCATAACTGGGTTAGAAAGCCAGTCGTGATAGTATACTTCGCGCATGATGCCTGCATCCACTAGCTTGTGTACTTCTTCCAGAATAGCCTTTGCACGATCTGGGGCCTGGCCGTTTTTCTTTTGTCGTATTGGAGGGTATCCTTGTCGGATTTGTAGCTTATGTTCTGTGATGGAGCTCGGTACTCCAGTCATATGCTTTGGTTCCCATGCAAAGATGTCTAGGTTCTTCTGCAATAGTGCGCATACAGCTACTTTACCTTTGTCAGATAAAGATCCTCCAATCGAAACTTGTTGTTCCGGATAATCTGGATGAATGGCGACTTTTAAATTTGGCGTTTTTTCCGTGCGCTGTTCTGGAATAGTCTCTGCTTCAGTTGTTCCTGTGATGCATTCTCTTGGTGGTACTGTTGTGTTGTAGAGGGTGACAACTCCTCCTTCCACTGGGAATTTAAGCATTCCGTGTGCTGTGGATGGTACAGCGCGCATGGATGATATTCCCGGTCTCCCAATGATACCATTGTATGGTGAAGGGGATTTTATTACCATAAAGTTTATCCATGTCGCGGTTGAGTGTTGTTCATCTCCTACGACCACCAACAAGCGTAACTGCCCCATGGGCCAAATCTTTTCTCCTGTGAATCCTGTTAATGACGTTGTAGCTGGTATCAGCTGACTTTGGATTTCAGGTCACTGTCTTTTGAAACAGTGATCGTACAGGATGTCCGCGGATGCTCCTCCATCAATGTACATGCGGTGGATGTCATGTCCCCCTGTATGTATTTCAATGGTTAGGGGCTCCACGACTGCGTTGTCCGCAGCTATAGTAGGGAAAGATATCTCTTTTTCTGGAGAGAATTTTTGACTGACTTTTTGCTTTATCTTGCGTTGCCATGATTGTATCATGTATATAGTATTAGCTTTTTCCTTTGGGGGTTCTTTCTTACCCCCGTTTCTCTGTTTATCTTTTCCCTCTTTGATGTTCTTTACGAGGTGGTCCATCCTGCCTTCTCTAACTAGCTTTTCAATTAGTTGTTTTAGTTGGACGCACTCGTTAGTTGTATGGCCTTTTTGGCCGTGGTACTCGCAGTATCCACTACCTAGGCGCTTTTCCTCTGCAGTGCGCATTGGTGGTGGTTTTGGGAAGTTCGCACCTTCTGTTACAAATATTTCTCTCGGAGTTTTAGTGAGAGGAGTATATTTGTCGTTGTCTCTTCCACTGCGATAATTCCTGCTGCGGTTGTTATTCTAATCATTGGATTGTCTCCGTGGATGTTCTTGTTGCCTATAGTTTGAATAACCTTTTTTGCTATCCGCAGCAGCTGCTTCCCCTTGTATGAAGGATCTAGTGCGCTTTGTTAACTCATCAAAGGTCTGTGGAACTTTGTCGTTCAGCTTCTGGATGAGTTCTGGGTTATTAATCCCATTCATGAACCCTGAAATTTTTAGGATTTCAGGACATGCTTTGACTTGTATGCACTCATCCTTGAAACGTTCCATAAAAGCGCTGGTTGATTCGCCTTGACGCTGTTTCACTCTTGCTAGCTCCACAGGATTTTTAGCGCACTTCTTTCGCTGGGTGAAGTTGAGGCGGAATGCTTTCCGTAATTCCTCGAACCCACCGATGCTCCTACGTGGGAGTTTGCTAAACCATGTACGCGCGTTTCCTACTAACGTGGAATTAAACATGTGGCACCACACAGGCTGTGGCCAGTTTTCGATGGTTGCGGCTGATTCGAAAATTTTTAGGTGATCGTCTGGGTCACCTGTTCCATCATATGTTTTCACGTTAGCGGGCATGCGCCTGCGTTTGCGATTGGAGTAATCGCTGATGCGCCGTGTAAATGCATCAATTTTCTGGCGTCGCCATGGGAGAGACATATCTTCATTCTCTTCCTCGCAACGTCTTCCTCTTGACTTCCAGTGTCCTGTTTCTTTATCCTCGTTGTCCGAGGAGTCGCTGGAAGAAGGGTAGTCTCTTTTTCGGCGCTTGCGCCGGCTTCTTTCAGAAGAAAAGCTTGAGGAGTCTCTGCTTGGGGATCTTCTCCTCCCTAATCTATCTTGAATCCTCCTACTCCCAGGTTTGGAAGATCCTTGGCTTGGCGAATATTGAGGCCCTAATCGATCTTGTATTCCCCGACTGCCAAGTCTAGAGTGAACATTGGTGCGCCTCTCGCTGTCTTCTGAATATTGTGAATCAGATATCGTACCCAACCTATCATGGATAGTGGTACGTTCTGCGCGTCTTCCTCGTGGGTGACGCAATGGTGATGGTTCGCGTTCAGGACCAAAATTGAGTCGTGCATGTAGGTTCGCGCTTGCTCTTCTTGTTGCTTCTTCTTGCATGAGGGCGGTTAGGGTTTCGTAATTTTGGGATACAAAGTTTCCCAAAGTTAGATCGGGCGCGTCCTCAGTTGTTGCAAGAATTTCTGCCTCAGTATTAGGCACCTTGTTTCGTTCAGGTGCGCCTGGCGTCGCAGTGTTGTTCACTGCGGGTGTGGCTTGATGAGAAGTGGTGAAGAGGGTGCGCTGGAGTTCCTCCATGCTTGGGACCACTGGTGTGACTTGGGTAGTCCTTATAGGCAGTTCTACTGCTAGACGAGGTGGGTTTGTTCCTGCCTCGTGGTGACCAGGTGCACTGGTTGTACTAGCGACTTGTCTGGAGGTCGGATCTTGTTGATTCTTCCTCTGATGGTCACACTTTTCTGACTGCGGAGTCCGCTGGCTTGAATTCTTATGTTTCGTCATTCTAGTTCTTAGTAGGGTCCCGGATGGCGCCACTTGTTGATACAAAAGTTGGGCGTACCTGGTTATTGGACTCTTGCTTTCGTACCAATTCTCTTCTTAGCACTTGTTACCTGCGTACTAAGAAAATAAAACAACACCGTTAGGCTTATCGAGGGATTGTCTCCCCCGATTAGACTCCGGCGTGAGAGTAAGTAATCGATTTAGGATTCTCTTAAAGAGTTAGGGTTTGTATATCGTACCTTGAATGAGAATCGTGTGATTCTATATATAGGGGCTAAGAAACCGTGTTTCTTGCTCCTTACTCTTTGCACGCGTGGTGCTTATCCGAGGTAAGGATATCTATTCCATAAATAGATAATCCTTATCGTGTACCCGGTGGGTTGGATTGGGCATTGGGCTTCGTGAGCCCAAAATATTAATACTGCGGCCCATACCATTGCCATGGTAGCCCACTCGTGGTGGGCTTAGGTGTGAGTAATGTCTATCATTTGGGCTCGTGGCCTAGATATAGGCTATACGTCATCAGCGGCCAACTTTGAAGTGCTCTACGCTAGACAAAACTTGAGCACCGGTTAAGTTTCTCACACCACACACCTTGAGCGCTACTCGAGATCGATTCACAAAATACTCGAAATCGACTCGATCCAAAATGAGTCGAGCTCAAGCTACTTGAGTAGAGTTTCCAGTCAAGATCGAGTATTAAAATACTCGGCTTGTAAGGTCACGAGCCTAACCGAGCTTGTGTATTACTACCATGGAAATGATTTACTGGTCAATAATGTGACTTTGAACTTTGAAGTATCTTAACTGACGTGTGGGCTGAGTTCGCGTGGGAGGTTAAGAAGCCCAATAAGTTGGTCATTTTTTGGGCTCCCCCTTATGGACCTTCACCAATTAAATGAACACAGTAGATGGCCCAATTCACTATTTATTTTGCTTGCACCTTTTGTTGCCTCTGGGAACTCTCTTATAAATTACGAACCCTCGTTAGAACTCTTATCAACAACTTTTGAACCTTTATTTCAACCCTGCCAATCAGTTTTCAACCCTCTACTATCTACTTTTAAACCACTTTTAAACCTTATTAACTTCAAAATTAAACCCTTGTTATCTCTCCCTTTTTTCTTCTATAATAATTGCCAACACACAGTTATAATTGTGTCATTACCGATTATTCACGAAATTAGCATAACACATATGGTAATATATAATAGTAAAAATAACGCAATCTACAAATAGAAAAACACAAAAAAGTCAACAACTTGTACAAATTATCATGCATATACTCGTGTGCAATGATTTTTATAATCATTGCACTCCAGAAATGACATGATAACAATGTCTTAGTCTCAACTTGTATCAAAATCACTCGCCACAATGTATAAGCTAGTCACATTTCTTTTGCTTGACCTATGTGGGTTTAAAACATACATTATTTTTTGTTTATCAAAACAGTAGAAACCATTTCCAACCTTATTACCATTGCCCGACATATCGATCTCTAAATTTATTATTTGTTGCGATCATTGTTAGAATTCTTGTTCATATGAATCTTAATGAAGTAAGTATTCAGAAATAAAAGAACACCACGATATACGCTCTTAATATTGGATTATGACAATATAATAAGTAAAGTTAAGAATCAAACTTTTTTTACTAGCAAAACAACATTACATTGTTACGAGCCATTTTGCTTAAAGTTGCCGAATAACATAACGATTTCAGTTATTAATTAGACAGAAGTCACAAGTACAAGAGACACATACATTGTTGTTTAAGATTGATGAGATAAATGGAACAACGAACTACCTCAACAGTTGGACTTTTTAAAACGATCCAAAACAAGCTCAGTAGAAGTCATCAACGGTGCGTAGAGATTACGAAGGAGAGAATGATGATTGAAGGTGAGGAGAGCGATGGAGGGGGAGGTTATGAATGAAAAGTTTTGAAAAATGCGTGTATGTGGTTGTTTTTACGGTTTTTGTTATTATGAGTTTAGTTAGTTTGTTATGAATTGTGTTTAGAAATTTGTTACATTGGTGAAGTGATTGTAGACTAATGAACTTGAGCCAGTATTGGTGGTAGTAGTGTGCATAAAGTCTTTGTTCACAAGTTATAAGCAATAACTGGTCGAACCTACACCGAGCTGGTACTATAGGACTTGGCTTTCGGTTTCAACATTTTTGAATTCCGGTTTGGTCCACAACTCCACATTCGTGATGGTATTGGTCTCTGCATGATGCATACCTGTATTTTCATGGATAGATTAGAAGGGTTATATGTAAGCGGTATCGTGTGATTGGTATATTAGATTGTCATTTACATGGATGAGCGATTTATCATTGTTGAATTTGGTATAGACAATATCTTTAACAAGGACTTTAACAGTGATTAGATATTGATATATGGTTGAATCAACTATACAACATAAGACAATTTCAGTAAAAAATGTGGTCTTGGCTATGCTAATTTCTGAGGGTCACTATAGGCACTATGAAGTTAAATTTTATGTATGTTATCTGTTCCAACTTGCAGTTTTCGCTTGGTCTTTTGGATGGAATTTTAAGAACATCATGTTGAGTGATCATCTTACATAAAACTAAGAGTAAGTTGCAAAAACCAGCCATGTGGTTTAGCTAAATAACAAACGCGGTCTTATACCTTTGAGTCACAATGCCAATATGGTTTAAGTTATAGTGACAACATTGCACTTGATGAGTAGTCAGGATTGACGAGGGTCATGATGGCAAGGTACAAAGATTAGTTTAAGTTATTAAATACTACTTGCAACTTAATGTTTGTGTTATCATGTTTCCAACCTTAGTGATGATGCACGAATATGAAAATCTTGCCATTGTTGTAAATGTTTGGAATGTAACTCATTTGGTAAATCTACATATTATGTCTTGACTTGGTAACTAAGGTATGACAATGAATTAGTTTGACAATTTAACTCATTTTGATGATATAGTTTTTGGACCAATTAACATGTGTTTTTTGTGTTCTATGTAACCTACTCAAGTGGTTTATTCTTTAGTTCATATTGAGAAGGCATTAAAGTACTAGAAAACATTGTGAAATTCCAACATATCGATAGTGTTGCAGTAAACAGGTCAAGTTGGTTTACGTGAACTTCCAATTTTTTTAAGATTCTTTCTCACGACTCTTAATTATAAAAATACCTTTTACTTACCAAAAAGTTTAACTAAATGCTAATCTCACAACTCTTAATTATAAAAATACCTTTCACAACTTATCCGGCTACGATATCTTCCTATATGGATCAAAAAACTATGATGCATTTTGCTTATTTAAGAACCCATTCAATCTTTTCTTTTATGTCGTTGTGTCACCTACACATTATTTATGAACAACTAAAGAAAACACCAAAAAGTTAACAACATATACAAATTTATCAATGGGTAGATGGACGGGTATGATTTTCATAACATCACAACCTCACATATACCTCACGATAAACAATGTATTGATATCAACTTGGTTAAGGAACAGTCACCTCAATATATAAATGATGACGTATAGCCTATATCTAGGCCGCAAGCCCAAATGATATACATCACTCACATCTAAGCCCATCACGAATGGGCTACCATGACAATGGTATGGGCCGCAATATTAACGCTTTGGGCTCATAAAGCCCAAAGGCCTAACCAAACCTACCGGGTATACGATAAGGATTATCTATTCAAGGAATAGATATCCTTACCTCGGATAAGCACCATGCGTGCGAAGAGTAAGGAGCAAGAAACACGGTTTCTTAGCCCCTATATATAGAATCATAAGATTCTCATTCAAGGTACGATATACAAAACCCTAAACTCTTTACGAGAACCCTAAATCGATTACTTACTCTTACGCCGGAGTCTAATCGGGGGAGACAATCCCTCGATAAGTCTAACGGTGTTGTTTTATTTTCTTAGTACGCAGGTAACAAAGTGCTAAGAAGCGAATTGATACGAGAGCAAGAGCCCAATAACCAGGTACGCCCAACTTTTGTATCAACAAGTGGCGCCATCCGTGGGACCCTACTAAAAACTAGAATGACGAAGCATAAGAATTCAAGCCAGCGGACTCCGCAGTCAGAAAAGCGTGACCATCAGAGGAAGAATCAACACGATCCGACCTCCAGACAAGCTGCTGGAACAACCAGCGCACCTGGTCACCACGAGGCAGGAACAACCTCACCTCGTCTAGCAGTAGAACTGCCCGTAAGGACTACCACAGTCACACCAGTGTCCCCAAGCATTGAGGAACTCCAGCGCAACCTCTTCATCACTCCTCATCAGACCATACCCGCAGTGAACAACACTGCGATACCAGGCGCACCTGAACGGAACAGGGTGCCTAATACTGAGGCAGAAATTCTTGCAACAACTGAGGACGCACGCGATCTAACTTTGGGAAATTTTGTGTCCCAAAATTATGAAACCCTAACCGCCCTCATGCAAGAAGAAACAGCAAGAAGAGCAGGCGCGAACCTACAAGCCCGACTCAATTTTGGTCTAGAACGCGAACCATCACCACCACGTCACCCACGAGGAAGACGTACAGAACGTACCACTATCCATGATAGGTTGGGTACGGTATCTGACTCACAAAATTCTGGAGACAGCGGGAGGCGCACCAATGTCCATTCCAGACTTGGCAGTCGGGGAATACATGATCGATTAGGGCCTCAACATTCGCCAAGCCAAGGATCTTCCAAACCTTGGAGTAGGCGGATCCAAGACAGATTGGGGAGAAGAAGATTCCCAAGCAGAGATCCCTCAGGCTCCTCTTCTGAAAGGAGCAGGCGCAAGCGCCGAAAAAGAGACTACCCTTCTTCCAGCGACTCCTCGGACAACGAGGATAAAGAAACAGGACATTGGAAGTCAAAAGGAAGACGTCGCGAGGAGGAGAATGAAGATATGTCTCTCCCATGGCGACGCCAAAAAATTGATGCGTTTACACGGCGCATAAGCGATTACTCAGACCACAAACGCAGGCGCATGCCCGCTAACGTGAAAACATATGATGGAACAGGTGATCCCGACGATCACCTAAAAATTTTCGAGTCAGCCGCAACTATCGAAAATTGGCCACAGCCTGTGTGGTGTCACATGTTTAACTCCACGTTGGCAGGAAACGCGCGCACATGGTTTAGCAAACTCCCACGTAGGAGCATAGGTGGATTTGAGGAATTACGGAAAGCATTCCGCCTCAACTTCACCCAGCGAAAGAAGTGCGCCAAAAACCCTGTGGAACTAGCAAGAGTGAAACAACGCCAAGGGGAATCAACCAGCGCTTTTATGGAACGTTTCAAAGATGAGTGCATACAGGTCAAAGCATGTCCTGAAATCCTAAAAATTTCAGGGTTCATGAATGGAATCAATAACCCAGAACTCATCCGGAAGCTTAATGACAAAGTTCCACAATCTTTTGATGAGCTAACAAAGCGCACTAGATCCTTTATACAAGGAGAGGCAGCTGCTGCGGATAGTAAGAAAGGATATTCAAACTATAGGCAACAAGAACAGCCGCGGAAACAATCCAATGAGCAGAACAACAACCGCAGCAGGAATTACCGCAGTGGAAGAGACAACGACAAATATACTCCTCTCACTAAAACTCCAAGAGAAATATTTGTAACAGAAGGCGCGAACTTCCCAAAGCCACCACCAATGCGCACTGCAGAGGAAAAGCGCCTAGGTAGTGGATACTGCGAGTACCACGGCCAAAAAGGCCATACAACCAACGAGTGCGTCCAACTAAAACAACTAATTGAAAAATTAGTTAGAGAAGGAAGGATGGACCACCTCGTAAAAAACATCAAGGAAGGAAAAGACAGACAGAGAAATGGGGGCAAGAAAGAACCCCCAAAGGAAAAAGCTGATACTATATACATGATACAATCATGGCAACGCAAGATAAAGCAAAAAATCAGCCAAAAATTCTCTCCAGAAAAAGAGATATCCTTCCCTACCATAGCTACGAACAACGCAGTCGTGGAGCCTCTAACCATCGAAATACATACAGGGGGACACGACATCCACCGCATGTATATTGATGGAGGAGCATCCGCGGACATCCTGTATGATCACTGTTTTAAAAGACTGCGACCTGAACTCCAAAGTCAATTGATACCAGCTACGACATCATTAACAGGATTCACAGGAGAAAAGATCTGGCCCATGGGGCAGCTACGCTTGTTAGTGGTCGTAGGAGATGAACAACACTCAACCGCAGCATGGATAAACTTTATGGAAATAAAGTCTCCCTCACCATACAATGGTATCATCGGAAGACCAGGAATATCATCCATGCGCGCAGTACCATCCACAGCGCACGGAATGCTTAAATTCCCAGTGGAAGGAGGAATTGTCACCCTCTATAACACCACAGTACCACCAAGAGAATACATCGCAGCCACAACTGAAGCAGAGACTACTCCAGAACAGCACACGGAAAAGATGCCAAATTTAAAAGTCGTCATTCATCCAGATTATCCGGAACAACAAGTCTCGATTGGAGGATCTTTATCTGACAAAGGTAAAGCAGCTGTATGCGCACTATTGCAGAAGAACCTAGACATCTTCGCATGGGAACCAAAGCATATGACTGGAGTACCACGATCCATCACAGAACATAAGCTACAAATCCGACAAGGATACCCTCCAATACGACAAAAGAAGCGCGGCCAGGCCCCAGATCGTGCAAAGGCTATTCTGGAAGAAGTACACAAGCTAGTGGACGCAGGCATCATGCGAGAAGTATACTATCACGACTGGCTTTCTAACCCAGTTATGGTGAAAAAGAGCGACGGTAGTTGGAGAATGTGCGTGGACTTCACAGACCTCAACAAAGCATGTCCACAAGACTGCTATCCACTGCCAGAGATAGACTGGAAGGTCGAATCCTTGTGCGGATACCCCTTCAAATGCTTCCTAGATGCATATAAAGGGTATCATCAGATCCAGATGGCAGTGGAAGATGCAGAAAAGACAGCCTTCCATACCAGTCAAGGAGTATACTGCTACACAAAAATGCCTTTTGGCCTAAAGAACGCAGGCGCGACGTACCAACGACTGGTGGATACAGCCTTCGAAAAACAAATGGGCCGCAACTTGGAAGTCTACGTTGACGACCTTGTCATTAAAAGCCATACAGAGGACGAATTAGTGCGCGACATAGAGGAAACATTCCGAACGTTGGGGCGGATAAACATGAAGTTGAATCCCAAGAAGTGCACCTTTGGCGCAACAGAAGGCATGTTCCTCGGGTATTTGATAGAACCTGATGGAATCAAACCATGCCCAGAGAAGACAAAGGCTGTTATTGATCTCCCCTCCCCGCGCACACTCAAAGAAGTCCAGTCACTGAATGGAAAGTTAGCAGGGCTGAATCGCTTCTTATCCAAGTCAGCAGACAAATCCCTCCCCCTTTTTAAAACACTCACGAAGTGCACAAAAAAGGGAGACTTTCGCTGGACTAATGAAGCAGAAGAAGCTTTCCAACAACTTAAAAACCATCTGGCATCCCTTCCCAAACTCGTCGCACCGCGACCAGGGGAAGAATTAATCATGTACTTATCGGCGACCTATGGAGCAGTTAGCGCAGTACTATTGACAGACAGAGACTCCGTCCAAACACCCATATACTTTGTAAGCAAAGCCCTAAAGAAAACAGAGGTTAACTACAGCGCAATGGAAAAGCTGGTTTTGGCTCTAGTGTTCGCAGCAAAAAGGCTGCGTAGATACTTTCAAGCGCATCCAATAGTGGTAATCACTGATCAGCCAATTAAACAAGTTATCTCTAAGCCTGACGCATCAGGACGCTTACAAAAATGGAGTGTACTACTAAGTGAGTATAATATCTCATACAGGCCGCGCACTGCAATCAAAGGACAAGTCTTAGCCGATTTTATCGTGGAGAAGCCAGATAGCGACAGCCCGACATCTACAGCTAAAGCAGATTTACAGGAACCCTGAATCCTGTTCACAGATGGGTCTTCATGTGTAGATGGATCAGGCGCAGGCCTTATCCTTACAAATCCAGAAGGTATGGAATTCACCTATGCACTACGATTTAAGTTCACAACCACAAACAATGAGGCAGAATATGAAGCCCTACTAGCCGGACTACGCATTGCAATCCAAATGGGCGTACGCAACCTAGAAGCAAACGTAGATTCGCGCCTAGTTGCTAACCACGTGCTAGGTGAATACGAAGCCAAGGATGAACACATGATCCAATACCTGGAAAAGACAAAATCCTTGATCAAGAACTTCGATAGGTTCACAATAAAACAAGTACCTAGAGGCGACAACAGGAAGGCGGACGCACTCAGCAAAATCGCATCCACAAGCTTCGCACACCTGTCAAAACAGGTATTAGTGGAAACCCTTAAAAACAAGTCAATCTTGGATATGGAGATATCAACGGTGATAGAGGAACAAGATCCTACGTGGATGACACCTATCATCGAATTTATTAGCAAGGGAATCCTAGCCCAAGATCATAAAGACGCTCGAAGAATACGGCGCACAGCGCAACGATTCGAGTTACGCGATAACGTACTCTATCGACGATCTTTTTTACAGCCATAGCTCAGATGTGTTGGACCCCTCCAAGCAGACTACGTCCTCCGCGAAATTCACGCGGGATCGTGTAGTATGCACTCAGGGCCACGATCCGTGGTAGCAAGCGCTCTGAGGTCAGGATACTATTGGCCAACAATGCATCGCGACGCACGCGACCTGATAAGAAAGTGCAGCAATTGCCAAGTACACAGACCAATTCCGCGCCGACCACAACAAGAGTTAACACCAATCACCTCACCATGGCCATTTTACAAATGGGGTATTGACATCGCAGGACCTTTCCCTGTCGCAGCTGGAGGATTAAAATTCCTCATCGTAGCCGTAGACTACTTCACAAAGTGGATCGAAGCAAAAGCGGTGGTGAACATCACAGGAAACCAAGTCAAACGCTTTGTTTGGGACAACATTGTCTGTCGCTTCGGCCTACCGGGCGAGATCATATCAGACAACGGAAAACAATTCTGTGATAACCCATTCAAAGATTGGTGCGTACAATTGAACATCACACAACACTTTGCTTCAGTCAAACACCCACAAACCAATGGCCTAGTTGAGCGCGCGAATCGCAGTCTAGGCGAAGGAATAAAAGCGCGCCTTGACAGACACAAAGGAAAGTGGGTAGATGAGCTCTTGCACATCTTGTGGGCGCATCGCACAACAATCAAAACCAGTACTGGCGACACGCCATTTTCCTTAGTCTATGGAACAGAAGCCGTCATACCCGCCGAAATAGGAATGCCAACTATACGCACAGCAGAGGTTAACGTCACGACAAATGACGAGGAACGGCGCATAGACTTGGACATACTGGAAGAAAGACGCGAACGCGCAGCTATATGCGAAGCAAAGGCTAAGGCAAAGATGAAGAAGTATTACGATGCAAAGGTCAAACACACTTCATTCAGACCAGGAGACTTTGTTTACCGCGCCAACGATGCGAGCCACGCAGAAGACACAGGCAAGCTCGGACCTAAATGGGAAGGACCTTACGAGGTCACAGACGCGCTCGGCAACGGCGCATACAGACTGCGCGACACGGAAGGTCACGACCTTGCGCGCACTCGGAACATTTGTAATCTCAAAAGATGTTACTTTTAGGCTACGGCCCTTACACAAACACCTTTGCACCCTACGTGGTGCCCAATAAGTGTTTATCTTTCTTTTCTTTTTTAGGAATTGTATTTTCTATTTTTTCACATAACTTGCAAGTATTAATAAAATGTTATGGTTTCTAGCTAACTCCATAGCGCATTTTTACTTTATTGCATATATGTCAATATTGTTTATCTTATATTTCTGCCTACATGGCGTGCATGCACCACTTAAAGACCCACGAAGGCATAAACGATAAGTTAACCTACTAATTTACTTGTTGAATAAGAGGGTTGCAAACCCATCAACATTGGATCACGCATCATTGCTAAGCGCCTTACTCTCGAGACATCGAAGTAAGTTTCGCATGCGCACCCCACGACGGATGCGCATATACCAAGTACACCGTACGAGCTTAGCAATATAACGAGCCAAGACACTTGGTCAAATAATAAAACTTCGTAAACAATGCAAGCATAATTCTTCACAGTCACGTACTTAAAAGACTTAGTCAAAAATTCAAACTTAGCAAACAATGCAAGTATATTTAAGTCATGAACTTCAAACCAAAATGTATCTCATTCAACAATTGTTAAATTATTACAAAGGAAAGATACATAAACATACAAAAAGCCTATATACTATGGCGATGCTCAGAACCCTCCTCTGGAGCGGCGGAACTCCCCGCTTCCTTAAGCTTACTCAAGGTTATAGCATCCTTGAGAGATACGGTCGGAACGCTCACAGCCACGCCATCCGATCGGGGAAGGTGTCGATGCCGCACATCACAGCCTTGCCTTTGATACCCTTCTTCAAGGCAACCCTTTGCTCGTGACGCTCTAGCACCTCCTTCAAAGGAATTTCCTTCTCAAGAGCAAAGGGCTTGAGGATGTCGCGAGGCCGCGCGAACACAGGGACTTGAAGTTGCGAGACATTAGGTTTTAGATAGTAATCTAACTCCTCTTCCGCGTTATCCCCAAGATGACGCTGCAAAGTCAGACCCGCCATCAGCACATCTATGGGGTCATCCTGGTCGCGCTCCAACTTCCCTATGTGCGGCAATTCAAGGACCTTTAGCCCCGCCATCGCCTGCAGCAGCTCGTCATAGGCCGTAGAACTGTAACCAGGGATTTCAGCCAAGTCCTTCTCCAGTAACTTGGCCTCATGAAGGTCCTCCATGGCCTGCGAACGACCACGCACCATCGCGCAGTGTACAACCTTCCCAAAAGCTTCCACTACCTCAGCGGACTCTAATGTGCTCAAGGCTGCCAGGCGCAGCCCATGGCTAATCAACCATCTGCATTCACAAAGAAAATTGTGTAAGTTAAATGGCAGGGCGATGAAGTAATTTTAAAGACAAAGAAACAAGAATACCTGGGCTCAGCTATAGTAGACACCAGATGGGGGTACAACTCCTCGTCATACTCTATGCTGAGGGCGCGCAGCTTCTCCTCCTGCATCGCGACCGCCTTCTCGATGCGCTCCTTGAACTCCTGGAGGCTAGCATAATGCTCCGCCCTCTTCTCTTCAAGATAAGACACCGACCAGGTAGTCTTAGCCTTTATTTGCTCAAGCTTCGCCCTCGCGTACTTAAGGTCAGCCAGTATGCTCATCTTATCTTGAGCAATCTTTTCAGCATAGGCCCTCGAGTCCCCCAACTCCACTTGCGCATTCGCCAACTGCGCGCGAAGTGTCACCAACTCCTCCTCCTTTTGAGCAAGAGCACGGCTCTCCCCAGCATACTTCCCTTTCAGCTGAGCCACCAGCTCAGCTTGGCGTGCAGTGGTCGCAGCCAACTCATCCATTAGTTGCTGCGCCTCACCACCATCAGCAGCCTTGGTCTTCCCCTCCCTATTTTCATTCTGCGGAGAGGAAACCTCATCATCCTTCGCGACGTCATCCCTACGCAACAAAGGCAGTCAACAAATATTACAACAAGTAATTGGATATAAAAAAAAAAAAAAAAAAAAAAAAAAAAAAAAAAAAAGAGAGAGAGAGAGAGAAAGAGTGCACACTTACAGAAACGGAGAAACATCAGCCTTCAACCGAGCGCCAGAGGTAGAGGTCTCTTCCGCGTTCGACTCTGCGTCTCTGATGACGTGTCGACGCCTCTTCCTAGTACCACTGGCCCCAACCTCAGCCTTGCGCTTCGAACTCTGCGCAACCTCCTCCCTCAGCACCTCCTCAGGTTTCAGGATCTGGATGCTGTCAGACGATCCTGATCGCGCCTCCTCGCGCGCCACCTCCACATCAGGCACCGCCTCCACGGTGGGCGCCACCACCACCTCAGGCGCTACACTCTGGACGGGCGTCACCTCGAGTGGTGGCGTGTCCTCGGGGACCGTCGCAGGCAGGACGGTCAAATGCCCCGCGGTCGCATCGAGCAAGGGCTGCTCTCCCTCCTTCAGAGGACACACCCCTATGGTCACCTGCTTTGGCTTGTCCAGCTTAACCACCGCGAAGAGATCCATTTCTGCGCACACCAAATAAAGCAAAGAAACACAAAAAGGATTAGTTATTAAAGGCGCCAAGATAAGAATAAAGGACTTACAAAGAAGGAAGTATAAGGGATGAACACCCACCCCGGCCATCCTCACTCAAGAAAGTGGGAACCTCATCTGCAGCGCCAAAATAAGCGCGGCTCAACCCCACATGTACCAAAAACTCCTCCGGATAGGGGTTAATGGCCAGTCGATTGGCATCTAAAGTTTGCGCGTCAGCAAGCCTGTAGGAACCGGGTGCGGGGCGCCCATCCCTTGGTAAGGATTCCTGAGTATAAAACTCAAAAGGGGAGGGAAAGACTACGTCATCTACCCAAAAGAAGTACTCCCTCCAATTCTTGAGGGCGTCAACCTTCTCCGTATAACATTGAAGCGCCCCCTGGCGCTTCGCAAAGGAAACCCAACCATTTGACCACGTTGTGTGGTAAAAGGAGCGGAACAAGTCCACAGTCGGCACTATCGCAAGTAAACGGCAGTTTACCTCAAAATTCGACACTTTCGCCGCACCTATACAGTGCAGCTGGGAGATGTGAAGGCGATAGTGATTGAGCAAATCGCTCAGAAACACAGATATGGGTACGCGGTAATTCGCGTACTCAAAAAATTTCGTGTATAGACCTATCTTCCCTTCGGGGAAGTCAGCTATACACGCGTCGACATCTGGAGCCTCTGGACGTACATCCAAAGGCACAAAATAGTCGGAAGAAAATTGCGTCACGTCCTCAATGGACATCGCGGAGCGAAAATCCTCCAATTGAGCAACCATTTTCATCTTAAACCTAAGTGGGACGCACACAAAATTACTTACGAAAGTGAAAAGGATTTCTTTGCAAAAAATGCTCTCAAAGAAGAAGAAGATGAATAGTGGTCAAGTGTGTGTTTTTACTGTGTGATTATAAAAAAGAGGGGGCGGTGACTCTTATATAGGGAGTGGTAAAAACCCTAATTTTCCTCCACGTGGAACCCACTCACAGAAAACGCATGGCTGGGAGACGAACGGGTACATGCACTTTTTCCCGAATTACGAGGACTACGTGGACACCACCCCCGATTTTCGAGGCATCCATTTTGATACTATTAGGTGCATTGCACCCACAAAAAGGCGGTAACATTTGTTTCATTTCCCGCCACGCTTACCGCTGATGATATTAAGTCTAGTACCCACGGCTACGCGCCGCGCACACTAGACTGGGGGGACATGATGACGTATAGCCTATATCTGGGCCGCAAGCCCAAATGATATACATCACTCACATCTAAGCCCATCACGAATGGGCTACCATGACAATGGTATGGGCCGCAATATTAACGCTTTGGGCTCATAAAGCCCAAAGGCCTAACCAAACCTACCGGGTATACGATAAGGATTATCTATTCAAGGAATAGATATCCTTACCTCGGATAAGCACCACGCGTGCGAAGAGTAAGGAGCAAGAAACACGGTTTCTTAGCCCCTATATATAGAATCATACGATTCTCATTCAAGGTACGATATACAAAACCCTAAACTCTTTACGAGAACCCTAAATCGATTACTTACTCTCACGCCGGAGTCTAATCGGGGGAGACAATCCCTCGATAAGTCTAACGGTGTTGTTTTATTTTCTTAGTACGCAGGTAACAAAGTGCTAAGAAGCGAATTTATACGAGAGCAAGAGCCCAATAACCAGGTACGCCCAACTTTTGTATCAACAATAAACTAGCAACATTTCTTTAGCTTTACCTATGTGGTATGAAAGCATACCTTTCTCTTTTGTCTATAAAAAATTAGTAGCCATCTCTAATCTTATTAGTTATTACCGTTGCCGGACATATGGATCATTTCAAGTCCAAATTTATTATTGTTGCAACTATGCGATCATTAAGATTATACTAATGTAGGTTTTGTTTTCGGACTTAGACATTATACACATTTACCACCTTTAATAAAATCTAACTTATTGACGAGTCTGCATTTCAACCTCATATATTTGCAAAGATCAGATATCTCTATCAAAAGTTTTAGAATAGGCTCATTAAAAAGAAAGGTGGAGCATCAAAACTTAAAAACCTTCAATTGGTCAAAGTCAAATGTATTGCATATCAACTCCCTAGAACAATTCCAATTAATCAACCATTATTGTTTAGGCTGGTCAATTATGAAATCGGCAGAACATTACATTATTGTTCCAACACATTATTTGACCATTTCAATTTGGAAAAAATATGTATTGCAACTACACAGGACTATTCAACCCTTTAGCCTACTGATCGATGTAGTGAAAATATCAAATCAGAATAGAAAGCTCATTGCTAGGAAGAATTGACATACTACTTGTTTCATCAGTGATTGTCATGACCGTTTCCGGCTTAGAATATCACCTTAAATATAAGGAAGTTGTTGGAATATGTTAACTTGTGCAAGCTCATGTTTAGTCATAATAAGTCAAGGGACTTATTATGTCATATTTATCTAATGTTTGTAGTTTGAGCTTGGTTTGACAGGTTGTTGATTCTTCAGGGGTTGAAGTGTAATTAGCTTCTATATAAGCTATGCCCAACCCTAGCTTCTGATCATTCTGCCGTATTGTTTCTCACACACATACATCTCTCTCTTAAATTGTCATTGGTCTGGTATTGATATTCTGGTAGTATTCTGATCATCTTGATCAGGTTTATAGTTTGGTAGATAGTATTGAGAGTTGTAGTGAGGCTATATTGTAACTTGATTCTTGTAGTGTGATAGTTGGATCCTTTTGAAGGGGACAACTGATTTTCTTTGTATATTGTTTGGTGAGCACACATTTTGTGGACTCATCTTCTTGCACATTCAGTTAATAAAATATTTCACCAAGGGGTGGTTGGCTGGGTGAATCAGCTGTGTTGTGGTTGTGTTTGGTATTAGATACATAGTTTTAACATGGTATCAGAGCCACGGCTTTAATCACCGTTGGTTCTTGATATTAGGGTTTCTAGGGTTTCATCTCGATTTTGGGGGTTTCATGATTTGAGTGCTATTGGGCTCTATTGTGGCTGTTATCTCAACGACCGTTGTGTTATTCGTTGGTTTTGAGGTGATTCTTGGAGTTATCTGTTAGGGTTTCTTGAAACCCTAATTTGTCGATTTGGGGATCTTGGTTCTGGTGGTTTCTGAGGTGTTGTTGGGGCTCTTTCTTGGTTACTAACACTCTTGACTAAGTGAATCAAGAGTGTTGGTGATCGGTTTCCTCCGCTGCATATCTTATAGCACTGTAAGGTTTTCTTTCTCTTAATTCCCTGAGTGTCATAGTTGTAACATCGTAAACGCTGTGGGTAACATCTTGACCTGCCTCTTTGAGAGGTACAGAAACCTGCTCTTCCCACAGACAGGTGTTAAATTGGGCACTACAGTTGAATTGGGTGTGAGTTTCTCTGGTTTTTTTAGTTGTTTAATTGTTTCTTGGCTATTATTAGTTAATTGGTATCTATTTGGTATTTCTTGTTATTTTTGTTGTTTAAATGTTTCTTGGTTACTGTTAGTTAGGTGGTATCTGTCTGGTATTTCTTGTTATTTCTTTGATATCTGTTATCTGTTTGTTTTATTACTTCTCTAATGGCTGAGGTGTTGATTAGTGCTTTAGATGCTGGTAATCCTCTTTACTTGCATTCTAGTGATAGTTCTAGTGCTTCCATTGTGCCTTTTAAACTTACTGGGTCTGATAATTACAAGATGTGGTCTACTGCTATGAAAATTGCTTTAAAAGGAAAAAATAAGATGGGGTTTGTTGATGGGTCTTGTGTCAAACCTGTGACTAGTCCTGTCTTAGCCCAGCAATGGGAGAGATGTAATTCCATTGTTCTTGGCTGGATTCTTGGGTCTTTGTCCCCTGAGTTGTACTTAGGGCAGGTTTACTCAGAAATTGCTTCTGAGGTTTGGGATGAATTACAAGAGACTTATGATAAGATTGATGGTTCTGTTATTTTTAATGTAATTCACAAAATTAATGGTCTTAAACAAGGTGAATTGTCTGTGCCTGATTATTATCATAAGTTGAATTCCCTATGGAGGGAATTTGATACTTTGACTCTATTGACTGCTTGTACTTGTGATGCTCATGAGGGTGTGTTGAAACATAATCAACTAATTAGACTTATGCAGTTTCTTATGGGTTTAAATGAAGTGTATCAACCAATTAGAAGTAATATTCTTGCTAGAGACCCTTTACCAGATGTTAAAGAGGCTTTTAATGTGGTCTCTAAGGAGGAGTCTCATAGAGGACTCCACCCTAACTCTGGTTCTAACAGTAAGGTTCAACCTGCTGCATTTGTTACTAAGACCAATAACAATTCAAACTCTAATAACAATTTTGTTAGGACAAATGATAATGGTAATAGGGGACCTAATCCTAATCTGGTTTGTAAACACTGTGGCTTAATTGGTCATACCATTGAAATGTGCTTTGAATTAAATGGTTATCCACCTGGCTTTAAAAGAAATCCTAATTTATCTAAACAATCTGCTGCTGTCAAAAAGTTTAATACTAATGCAGAAGTGTCTCTTCCATCTACTTCATCTGGTTCTATGACTGGGTCTTTTAATAATGATCAAATGATGAAGCTTTTAAGCCTTATCAATGAGAAACCCTCTGCTAATGTTTCTGCTAGTATGGCAGGTATGAAAACCACTTTTGTGAATAATAATGTGTTGTTTAACTTGAATATTGATAGATTTTTTTGTGCTAAGACTGGTTCTGTGAGTTATAATGTTACCCTTGGATGGGTTATTGATTCTGGTGCTAATCAGCATATGACTGATTCCACTAAAAACATGTTTAATGTGGTTGATATTTCTAGTCTTATGCTTACTGTTGGACATCCCAATGGGACTGTTGCCAAAATTTCTGCCATTGGTAGTCTAAGATTGACTACTGGTGTTGTTCTGTTTGATGTTCTTGTTGTTCCTGATTATAATGTTAGTCTTTTGTCTGTTAATAAAATGATCAAGGATAGTAAATTCTTTGTTGGGTTTGATGAACATAAATGTTATATTCAGGATTTGAAACAGGGCAAGATTGTGGGGACTGGTAGTGAGTCTGGGGGACTCTACTTGTTTGATATGAATACTTATGGTGAGTCCAATCTTGGTATATGCAACTCTGTGTTTGTTTGTCATGTTTCTAATGAGTTATGGCACCAAAGGCTTGGTCATCCTGCTGACCAAGTCTTGTCTGTTTTGGGGAGTCAAATTGGTTTTAAAAAGGTGGATCATGTCTCACCTTGTGATATTTGTCATAAGGCCAAACAAACTAGGGAACCTTTTGCATTAAGTGAACATAAAACTGAATCTGTTGGTGACTTAATTCATTGTGATGTTTGGGGCCCTTATAGGGTCACTAGTAAAGATGGTTTCAAATATTTTTTAAGTTTAGTGGATGATTTTAGTAGAGCTGTTTGGGTTTATCTACTAAAGTCAAAAGTTGAAGTGACACATTATATTGAAAGTTTTATAAAACTTATCTTTACCCAGTTTAATAAAATAATTAAGGTCATAAGGTCTGATAATGGGACAGAGTTTGTTAATAATAATTTGTCAAAACTTTTTAATGATCTGGGTATGATCCATCAAACTTCTTGTGCCTATACTCCTCAGCAAAATGGGATTGCTGAAAGGAAACATAGACACCTTCTTAATGTGGCTAGGAGTCTTATGTTTCAGGGGGGATTCCCTTGAATATGTGGCCTGAATGTGTTTTAACTACTGTGTACTTGATTAACAGGCTTCCCTCCTCTGTCTTATCTGGTGCTTCCCCTTATTTTTTAGTGTATGGTAAGGATCCTAGTCTCTCTCATATCAGATCTTTTGGATGTTTATGCTACTCTACTGTTTTAACTTCAAATGATAAGTTTGATTCTAAATCTGAAAAATGTGTTCTTATTGGTTTTTCTACTACTAAAAAGGCTTATAAGTTGTATGGTTTGGAAAGTAAATCTTTTTTTATTCAAGAGATGTGAGGTTTTATGAAACTGTGTTTCCTTATAAAATGAAATCTTCAAGTACTTTAAATGAATCTAAAAATGTTAACATCTTAGAATCAAACTGTGATGAAGGTAGAGTAAACAAAAACTTTTTTGACATCCAAAGGACTGAAAGTCCCAATGATGAAGAGGGGGACCCTTCTAATGTGGAAGGTAGTGGGATGGTACCTCCAGGAGACTGTATCAATACAGTCAATGATGGAGGGGCAACCACAGCAACCCAGATAGAAGAAACTATCACCTCTGAGGGCAATAGTCAAAATATTTTCAATGGTGAGGATCATGTTCAAATGGAAGCACCACCTAGTCTTAGGAGGTCTAGTAGAAATAGAAGTCAACCAGTTAGGTTTAATGACTTTGTTGTTGGAAGTAATGTTAAATATGGTCTTGAAAAGTATGTGTCTTATACCAATCTTTCCAGAGTTAATATGTGTTTCTCTACTACTCTTAATAAGGCTTGTGAACCTAAGTCTTTATCTGAGGCTGTTCAAAATCCTATGTGGAAAGAAGCTATGAATTCTGAAATGGAAGCTTTACATAGGAATAATACTTATGAGTTGTGTAAATTGCCTGATGGCAGATTTGCTATTGGGTGTAAATGGATTTGGAAACTTAAGTATAAGTCTTCTGGTGAGGTTGATAGATATAAAGCTAGACTTGTTGCTAAAGGCTTTAATCAGAGAGAATGAATTGACTATGAGGAGACTTTTAGTCCTGTTGTGAAAATGGTTACTGTTAGGTGTTTGATTGCCTTATCTGTTGCTAACAAGTGGCCTTTATTTCAATTAGATGTTAATAATGCCTTCTTATATGGTGATTTGTATGAAGATGTATATATGCAATTGCCTCCAGGATATTATGATAAAAATGAAACTAGGGTGTGTAAGTTGAATAAATCTTTGTATGGGCTAAAACAAGCTCCAAGGCAGTGGAATGAAAAACCTACCACTGCTTTGGTGGAAAATGGTTTTAAACAAAGTCTAAATGATTATTCATTATACACTAAAGATTTTAATGGAGTATTTTTGGCATTATTGGTGTATGTTGATGACATTGTTATCACTGGAAAAATGTTGATGAAATTGAGAAGTTTAAAAGTTTTCTATACTCAAAGTTTATGTTTATGATCAAAGATCTTGGTCCACTCAAGTATTTTTTAGGAATTGAAGTATTAGAAAATGATATTGGTCTTTGTCTTTCTCAAAGAAAGTATTGTTTGGACTTATTACATGAATATGGTATGTTGGCTTGTAAGCCTACTGCTACTCCTTTGCAGCAGAATGTTGTTTTGAGTCATGTTGAGAGTCAGAATGATAAGTTCTTATCTAACATGACTGAGTATCAAAAATTGGTTGGAAAACTCATTTACTTGTCTATTACTAGACCTGACATCTCCTATGCAGTTCATTGTTTAAGTCAGCATATGCATGCTCCTCTTAACTCACATTTCACTGCTGCTCTTAGGGTTTTGTGATATCTTAAACAGGCTCCTGGTACATGTATTCAGTTTTAGTATGGTAAAAAACTTAATCTGTATGCTTTTTCAGATGCAGATTGGGCAAAGTGTCCTGTTTCTAGGAAATCTGTGTCTGGTTTTTGTGTTTATTTTTGTAACAGTTTGATTTCATGGAAAAGTAAAAGACAAGCCACCATTTCTAGGTCTTCTGCTGAATCTGAGTATAGATGTCTTGCATCTACTACTTGTGAACTTATTTGGATTATTAAAATTTTTAAAGATCTTGGAATTGATGACTTGTTACCTGCAAATTTATTTTGTGATAGCAGTTCTGCTATTCAGATTGCTGCAAATCCAGTTTTTCATGAAAAAACTAAACATTTTGAAATTGACTTGCATCTTGTTAGAGAGAAAGTAACTGCTGGAGTCATTAAGACTTTAAAAGTTGCTTCTGCTAATAATGTTGCTGATATATTTACAAAAGGGTAGAGTATTTCTCAACATAAGCAGTTTTGTGAAAAACTTGGTTTGGTTAATATGTTCAAGCCATGAGCTTGAGAGGGGGTGTTGGAATATGTTAACTTGTGCAAGCTCATGTTTAGTCATAATATGTCAAGGGACTTATTATGTCATATTTATCTAATGTTTGTAGTTTGAGCTTGGTTTGATAGGTTGTTGATTCTTCAGGGGTTGAAGTGTAATTAGCTTCTATATAAGCTATGCCCAACCCTAGCTTCTGATCATTCTGCCGTATTGTTTCTCACACACATACATCTCTCTCTCAAATTGTCATTGGTCTGGTATTGATATTCTGGTAGTATTTTGATCATCTTGATCAGGTTTATAGTTTGGTAGATAGTATTGAGAGTTGTAGTGAGGCTATATTGTAACTTGATTCTTGTAGTGTGATAGTTGGATCCTTCTGAAGGGGACAACTGATTTTCTTTGTATATTGTTTGGTGAGCACACATTTTGTGGACTCATCTTCTTGCACATTCAGTTAATAAAAGATTTCACCAAGATGTGGTTGGCTGGGTGAATCAGTTGTGTTGTGGTTGTGTTTGGTATTAGATACATAGTTTTAACAGAAGCAAATCATTGACAAATTCCTTAAACATGGTTCTGAGAAGATAGCAAGAGACCAAGAGCTATAGGAAATGGTTCAAATTAAAGCCTTGCTGGATTCTTGAATATAGCCACTTGAGCTATATTATAACCAGACAAAATAACACGAGCTATGCTAAAAAATTCACCTTTCTCCCACTCTCAAGCTGATATCTCAAACCAATGTATTCATTTCCGGATTCTTCATAAACTTGTAACTCATATGGTAGCCCGATCTCCTTATCTTCATTCACTCATGATGAAAGCTTTTGTTGGAGATATACTTCACGATACATGTTATAGATGTAACACTGAGCATAAGGAAGAACATGGTTCACCAACAAAGTTTAAAATCTATTGTTGACTGGCCTATAATATATTACTTCTCGAATAACAACCTGCAGTACATATCAAGAACTGATTTTATACCTCGTATCATTCTTATTACTATTTCCATAAATGTTCTCTAAATACATTTTCTGCCTTTACTTTTGATATCTTAAGCATGTAATTAACGTAGCGTTTGGTACGTTGTAATCAAAGGGGGAATAGAAAAGATGATTACGTTGGAATGATAAAATGTTGTTTGCTTACATATATAGAATGTAATGGTTCATTACAAGGAATAATCCATTACAGCAAAATCATTCCCTAGACCCCCTTGCTTTTTTTCTATTACATCCGTAATGAAATCAAAATTACATAAAACCCCATCAATAACTAATTATACTAAATAAACTTTCTATCATTAACGGGGGCATTTTAGTCTTTCTATTATGATTCATTATGTCTTATCAAACAAATCAAACATGATTAATAATAGTAATGAATAATTCCATTACACTATTTATTTCATTACGTCGTTTATTCCATTCATTTGACATTTATTTATTTATTTTTATTTTTTTTATTATTATTGTTTTTGGAACCTTTGTTGCCTCTACGAAAGCCCTCTTATAAATTATGAACCCTCATTAGAACTCTTATCAACAACTTTTGAACCTTTATTTCAACCCTGCCAATCAGTTTTCAACCCTTTACTAGCTACTTTTCTACCGTCATTTAAACCACTTTTGAACCTTATTAACTTCAAAATTAAACCCTTGTTATCTCTCCCTTTTTTCTTCTACAATTGCCAACACAGTTATGGATTGAAAAATTATGATGCATTTTTCTTATATAATAACTCTTCCTTTATGTCATCCCGATGCAACTTATATAATTGTGTTGTTACTGATTATTCACGAAATTAGCATAACACGTACAACATATTTGCAATTTACTTTTTAACAGTAACGATATGGTAATCTATATATAATAGTAAAAATAAGGCAATCTACAAACAGAAAAACACAAAAAAGTCAACAACTCGTACAAATTATCATGCATATAGTTGTGTGCAAAGATTTTTATAATCATTGCACTCAAGAGATGACATGATAACAATGTCTTAGTCTCAACTTGTATCAAAAACACTCACCACAATGTATAAGCTAGTCACGTTTCTTTTGCTTGACCTATGTGGGATTACGACATACATTTTTTTTTTTTGTTTATCAAAACAGTAGAAACCATTTCCAACCTTATTACCATTGCCCGACATATTGATCTCTAAATTTATTATTTGTTTTGATCATTGTTAGAACTTAGAACCATTTACTCTTACTTGATCAATGACAAGTGCAAATCATCACATCAAACTTAAAGCTGTAGTAGATGTTCTGTTATCAGTATAGGTGACCACTTCAGTTGCATAACAGCCTTTTAGCCTACTGATCCACGTGTTCTTAATCATTTGCACTCACGTGTCACTCCCCAGCAATTCACATTTCTTCACGAATTTTCAACTAGTGTTTCAATTTAGCTTAATGCTATCGTTACAAAACGTTAACAATACTTTATTAGCACTGAAGTAATTGTTCAGTTCAATCATATCTGTGTCCATGTAACATTGCAATTATTTACTCAAATTCCACTTGGTGAACAAGTTACAGTTAGGGTTCTTCTTCGATTTGATTTGGTTGGTTTTGGGGAAACTATAACATTTGTTGCCTCTACGAACCTTATCTACAACTTTTGAACCTTTATTTCAACCCTCTATCAGCTAATTTTCTACCCTCATTTAAACCACTTTTGAACCATATTATCTTCAAAATTAAACCCTTGTTATCAATCCCTTTTCTTCTTCTATCTTAGCAATGAAAAGGTTGTTGTTACCTCCAAGTAACCCTCGACATTGGTATAGATTGAAATATTATTATGCATTTTTCTTATATAATAATTCATTGTGTCATTACCCATTATTCACGAAATTAGAACAACACATACAATATATTTGCAATTCAGTTCTATAACAGTAACAATAAGTGATCTACAAATAAAAATAAACACAAAAAGGTCAACGACTTGTACAAATTAACATGCAAATGCGTATATTGTGAAATGATTGTTGTAATTTTCTTGTAATCATCTCACAGTAGATACAATGCATGATAATGGTGTCTTAGTATCAACTTGTACAATAAGCACTCACCTCAATATGTAAGCTAGTCACATTTCTTTTCCTTGACTTATGTGGGATAAAAGCATACATTCTTTTTGTTTATCAAACAGTGAAACCATTTCCATCCTTAAAACCATTGCCCGACATATTGATCTCTAAATTTATTATTTGTTGCGATCATTGTAAGAATTCTTGTTCATATGCAGTGGCGGACCTAGAAAAAATTTTGTGGGAGGGCCGAAAAATTTTTTTTTCCGGAAAAACATTAGATGGGAGGACCGAGATGAAAAAAATAAATTTTAACACATGAAATCGTGAAAAAAATAGACTAACGGGATTAGGCCTAGGGTGCCGGGACCCTACCCGGTCCTCACTAAGCTCCGCCCTTGTTCATATGAATCTTAATGAAGTAAGTACTCAGAGATAAAAGAACACCACGACATACGCTCTTAATATTGGATTATGACAATATAATAAATAAAGTTAAGATCGAATCAAACTTTTTTTACTAGCAAAACAAGTAAACAACATTACATTGTTACGAGCCATTTTGCTTAAAGTTGCCGAATAACATAGAGGCTGTGACTTTAATAGCATCACAACCACCAATAATTTGACAATAACAATGTAATGATATAAACGTGATAAGAAACACTCACTCCAATATATAAACTAGCAGCATTTCTTTTTAATTTGCTTGACTTATGTGGGATGAAAACACCTTTTTCTTTTGTTTATAAAAAAGTAACGACCATCCTAGCTAGCCTTATTAGTTATTACCATTGCGGGACACATGGCTCCTTTTAAGTCCAAATTTATCATTCTTGCAACAATGGGATCATTATAATAAATAAGGGTAAAAGCTATAAAATACCATCGTACTTTTAAAAATGTACCAAGTTGAACCATGTACTTTTTTATTACTTACTTAACCAACGAACTTTTAAATTTTTATTTGACTTGAACCATATCTTATTTATTAAAAAAAATAAAAAGAAATTACATGTGGATAATTAGAAAAGATATGGTTCAAGTCGAATAAAAATTTGAAAGTTCGTTGGTCAAGTAAGCAATAAAAAAAGTACATGGTTCAACTTGGTATATTTTTGAAAGCACGATGGTATTTTATAGCTTTTACCAAATAAATAATCACAACAATCATATCGTAATTTTTGTCCAAAAGTAACAGGCATTACTATACATAGCACGTTGAACTCTGTTGAATTGCAAAACTAATTCTCTTAAAAACGACATTTGTGGATCTAGGTGTTACAACATTACTATATATAGCACGCTTCTGTTGAGTAGCTCCATTGCCTCACGTGCCAAATTCAAAAGGAGACACCCAAGCTGCGTTTTTTGAAAACCAAATTCAAAAGGAGACACCCAAGCTGTATAGGACCACAACTACTAGATATCTCTCTCATGCCCTGAAAAATGAGTGTAGTTTCGGCAAAATTCTACATGGGTAAAATGTAAAATTAAATACGAACTGACACGGGGACCAGAACTCTTAAATTTTCTCTTGCTATATGATGAAGATAATTCGAAATGAAACTAAATATTTATGCATTCTGATTTAGAAAAAGAAATAAATATTTCTGTGAAATAGTTCCTTTTTAAGAATTATAACTGATAGATGTTGTTTGATGTAAACCATCAAATATGTCGCTATAAAAATCTGTCCAATGAGCTTTTGAAGACTAGTTTCACGCTCTAAGATAAGTCAATCTACATTATTAAAAATAAATAAATAAATAAATAAAATAAATTAACAACTTGTACAAATTTATCATCAATGTAAGACGATTGGTTATGTAAATAATCTATCCCCTACACATTGACAATAACAGCGTACTATTACCAACTTGTGTAAGGAAAACTCACCTCAATATATAAACTAGCAACATCTCTTTTGCTTGACCTATGTGGGATGAAAGAACCTTTTTCTTTTGTTTTTAAAAAAGTAGCAACCTCTCTAGCCTTATTAGTTATTACCATTGCGGTACACATGGCTCCTTTTAAGTCCAAATTTATCATTCTTGCAACAATGCGATCATTATAATAAATAAGGGCAGAAGCTATAAAATACCATCGTACTTTAAAAAATGTACCAAGTTGAACCGTGTACTTTTTTATTGCTTACTTAACCAACGAACTTTCAAATTTTTATTCGACTTGAAACATATCTTATTTATTAAAAAAAATAAAAAGAAATTACATGTGGATAATTAGAAAAAATAATGAAAAGTACCACTGAATATCTTCCGAATGAGTTCGGATGGAATAACGGAAACAACATCAAATACCTAACCAAGTGCTTGCATACGTCCACGGCTCCAAGCAATCTTCTCTGGGTCATCCACGGGAAGGTAAGTACTTCCATCAAGGTAAGAACGATATCAACAAGTGAACTGTTGACCACAATGTCAATGATCGAGAGTGGCTATTGCGGCGTTTTTAGAAGCCCAAATTGAAAAGGGGACACCCAAGTGGTATAGAGAAGCAGAACTACTAGATATGTCTCCCATGCCCTGAAAAATGAGTTTAGTTTCGGTTAAATTGAACATGAGTAATAAACCTTAAAAGTAAATATGAACTGGACATGAGGACCAGAACTACTTGAATTTTCTCTGGCTGCATGATAACTCATTTTATGCTTAGTTGTATTGATATGATTTCATTCAATGCAATGAACCTAAACTATATGAACATAATTCTAAATGAAACTAAATATTTATGCATTTTCTGATATAGAAAAAGAAACAAATATTTATGTGAAAAAGTTGGATGTTCCTTTAAAGAATTTTAGACTATAATATGATAGGATATAACTGATAGATGTTGTTTGATTGAAAGCCATCAAAAATATAGTAAGGAAAAGTCGCTATAAAAATCTGTCCAATGAGCTTTTGAAGACTAGTTTCACGTTCGAAAATAAAGTAAATCTATAAATAAATAAAATACAAAAAAGTTAACAACATATATAGCTTTATTCTCAAAGTTTTTGAGAGGTGTGTTCAAGCTATGAACACAACCCGCCAACACTTTGATAATAATAGTGTAATGATACCAACCTGTAGGGCTGAGCAAAACCGACCGAAACCGAAAAATCCCGAAAAACCGACCGAAACCGAGTATCCCGATACCGAATTAGTGATAGTCGGGTTGGTAGTCGGTTTTGAAAATTGGTGTTTATCGGTATCGGGTCGGGTCGGGATAAAAACCAACACCAACCCGATTTAGCCCGTCAGCCCGAGAAATACATATAATGGCTTCAATCAGATGCACTAATACATTCGAATATAACCAAAACATTAATTCTTTAAACCAATCAAAATCATTCTTTGATTACCCAATAAGAATTAAAGGATCTCATTTTCTTTGAAGATTAATCAAACTTACAACTGATGGCTACAAAACAAAACTTGCAGATGGATTCAAGAAGACAGAAACGCAAGTCAGAAAAATAAGTGTCCCTTCTTATTGCTCAGAACTCACAACTCAGAAACACGGAACGTCTCAAAACCAAGATTAGCAGATTAGCAGGTGATGAGTGGATAGAGAGATCTACGTGATATTCTTGATGGGGGCGGTGAAACATATGCTTAACCTAATAATATTTAGGTTTTTATTCTTTTGGGCTTTTCTTTGATGGGCTGAAAACACGGAATGCAAAAAATGTCGGGACAAATTGTAAATACCGACCACTGACCCGACTTAACCCGACTAAAACCGAACCGACCCGACTTCTGTCGGTATCGGTATCGGGATAGGTTTTTTTGGTTTGTCGGTATCGGTACTTATCGGTTCGGGTCGGGTCGGGATCCGGCCCGATGCTCACCCCTACCAACCTGGGAATGGAACACTCACCTCAATGTATAAACTAGCAACATTTCTTTTGTTTGACCTATGTGGGATGGAAGCCTACCTTTTTCATTTGTTTATAAAAAAGTAGCAGTTATCTCTAGCTGCTAGCCTTATTAGTTATTACCATTGTTGGACACATGACTCTTTTTAAGTCCAAATTGTTTATTGTTGCGATCACTGTTGCAACTATATGCGATCATTATAATAAATAATCAGAAGTTTATATGAGGGATGCTTGATAAATCTGTTTTAAAAAGTCAAAGAGCAATGGTTTTTTTTTTTTTCTTTTTTTCTGATGAGCAGAACAACATTGCATTTATTACGAGTCATTCAAGTGTTATTTTGTGTTTCATTTATATTAACACCAACTAGAAAGTTGTTAAATAATGAAACGCATTAAATTATTAATAAGTAGACACAAATCATACGTGCAAGACATCTAAACATGGTTGACAGGGACTAAGCCAGGACCAAATATGACCTGGTGCACAAAAAAATTTGAACAGTAATACTAGAAACACATTTCAATGGATCGGGTGCATTTAAGATGACTTTAAGAAAAATCGATGTTTTTTCAAAAAATTAACAATATATCGAAAAAATTCATGGGGTGCCCGAGCACCCGCCGGAACCTCCTGGCTCCGTCCCTGATTGTTGATGCATGAACAATTTTATCACACTTGCATTCAATTACGTATTAGACATTGTTATATTGTTATGATTGAAGGTGAGGAGGAGGAAAGCTAAATCCTTACGAAGAAAGCGAAAGCGATGGAGAGGGAAGTGGCGAATGAGGATTTTTGAAAATTGCTTGTTTGTAGTGGCTTTTTTGGTTTTTATAATTTTGATTAGTTTTATGATTATTATTGATGTTAGAAATATGGTCAATGAAATAAGCTGTTTAGGTAACAAATTAGGTTTGAATCACTAGTACGAAAGCTGAGTTCGACTCAGATCGAGTTTATGGAACTGAAGAGAGACTGAACTGTTCGACTCAGATCGAGTTTATGGAACTGAAGAGAGACTGAACCGATACCAGTACAATGTTGGTTCTTGGTAACTTAGTGTCCATTATCATGTTCTCAGTCCATATGTCAAATAAAAAAACAGTTTCTTTGTTGGTCTTGTTGAAAAGTGGACTTTTTCGTTTATTTGAAATTTTGAATGATATGGAGTCGTTTTGGGGAGAAAGTTAGTCTTAAGTCACTATTCAAAAAGCTCTAGTTTGACCAGGGTCACCGGCTCTATAAGCCAATTAAACAAAAGTACTGCATTCTCGTAAGTGGGAGTCTTGTATTTTCTAATATTCGGTGCAGTTTATTTGTATTTTTTTATTAGAGTATTGATTGAGATAACTAAATCGTATGTCTAATAATATGCCTAAACATATGTGTCAGCATAATTTATTGTCACATCTATTAGACACACAATTAGTCAAAAAAAAATTATAAAAAAAATAAAAAAAATAAAAAAAATAAATAAAACGAGTGACTTGAATAAGTAAACCACTGGAGCGTGTGAATAAATCAGGGAAAGCACAAAAGATAACTGAAATGTTGTACTGGAACAATACGCATGCCCGACAATTCGAGGGCGAAGTTTTTTAATTTGGTTCACTCAGTCGGTTATGAGCCGAACCGACCGAGTATTTCAGTTCGGTTTCTGTTTAATATTTTCCAAAAGTCGGCGGGTCGGTATTCGTCGGTTAAGGCCGGTTTTGACCCGCGGCTCAAGCCTAATCATAAGGTGAAACCAAAGTCAACTTTATTGCATTTTTGCTAAAAGTGACTGATCTGAGAATCAAAGCTCAGACACTTTCAATTAGTCAAAGTCACTGTAATACAAATACAACTCCCTAAAACAAGTCCATTTATTTGAACTGTTTAAGTCATTTAGGCAAGAAGTTAGTCTTAAGTCACTATTCTAAAATTTGAAACAAGTTGTTGATCGTGGTATCTTAGTACATGTCATACAAAGAGTAACTTTATTTCGTGCTTTTTGATCAACTCATGTGTCTCAAATATTTGTTTTAGTCAAAATGTGATAACGAGTTATGCTACATTTTTATAATCTATATGTAAATTAAGCATCGTAGCTAGTTTATGCTTGAACGCATAATCGAGCAAGTTTTGTGGATTTGTAGGGTAATGGGTCAAACCAGGTAAATTGCAATGTATAAATGACTACATTTGACCCACACCTTTTTTGTCAAAAAGAGCAACAATGATAATCAAACTTCTAATCAAAGCAATCTAACAGCTTGCGTCGTTAAAAATACTGTTTGGGCCGTCCCATTTTACATGTTTCCTTGTTAGCTTAATTTTTTATTTTTTCTTTTTCACCTCAGAGATGGACCACAACCCAGATTAACACTTCATACATATAGGGATTAAAATTGCAAATTTACTAATATTTCTCCTAGTGATGAGAAAAATGAATGTTGTACAGGCAGATAACTAAGTTGATCAGAACTTGGGACCTTAAAAGGCTCAGACTTTGGATCTCTATAGTCACATGTAGTACAACCAAATGGATATAGACATAAAAATATTAATGTTGCTAGCCGTAAGGTGAAACCATTTCATCATCGTAATGATTTCAACCCATAACAGTTGAGTTGCCTCACTTCATCAGCCAAACTGCATACATACAACCTTCCGCATCACCTAAACCTGAGAATCCAGTTTTGTCAGTCTCACCGACACTTGGTACACTTAGGCTCGATGATCTCGATTAAGACATTAATTGGAAGACCGGAAATTGGTATAACAGCAATGCAGATGAATATTAACCTTTTCAGGATATCAAACTCAATCCCGAATTGGTCAAAGTCAACTATTATAGAACACACATTAGAGGTAAATGTGGTAACCATTAGGGGTGAGCTTTTCAGACCAAGAACTGAACCAACCAACCTTTAGGTTTATGGTTTTGTGATTTTCGGTTTTCGGGTCGGATTAAACCGGGGAAAAAAAACCCGAGTGACTCGAATAAGTAAACCACTGGAGCGTCTCAATAAGTCAGGCAAAGCACAAAAGAGAACTGAAATATTGTACTGGAACAAAACGCATGCCCAACAAATCGAAGGCAGTGTTTTTAGATTCAGTTAAAGTCGGTTATGAAACGAACCGACCAAGTATTTTTTTAATCGGTTTTCTGTTTCATATTTTCCAAAAAGTCGGTGGTCAGGTCGGTTTTCGTCAGTTAAGGCCTGTTTTGACCCGATGCTCAGGCCTAACCATAAGGTGAAACCAAAGTCAACTTTATTGCATTTTTGCTAAAACTTGACTGATCTGAGAATCAAAGCTGAGACACCTTCAATTGGTCAACTCACTTTATTGAGTATACAAATACAACTCCCTAAAACAAGCCCAATTATTCAACCAAAAAGAGTGAGAGTTGAACATGTTATCCTACACAAAGAACCTTCACAAAGTCATACAACCATGTTTGACAGTAGAGGTTGATATATTTACCTCAATAAAAATGGCAAGCATGAACACAGTTGATATACGGCAGCACAGTTTTTCAACAAACTTTTGATTTCATTAAAAAAATACTGGAAGGGTAATAACATACATCTAATTAAAGGAAATAAAAACATACGAAAGTAGAAGATTTCATTTGTTAAGGTACTAGAGTTTGATTAAAGCTAAATTGATGTTCTTGTTGGCTAGCAGATTTCTTCATATGCATCCATAAATGTAAAAGACTTCGGAGAATTCACACTTTCCTGACAGAACAAAGATTCAGTGAGCGCGAGTTGCCAATCTAATGTTCATATCGACATACCATGGAGTAAAAGTTTGATAAAAGGATATAGATATGGTAAAAACTTTTATATCTACAATATATTTCTTGGTAGCAAAGAAGGGCAAAGACAGAACTCAGGCCAGAGGTTAAAGGTTTTAAAAAACGTAAAATTGGTTATCCACAATTCCACATCGTTATATGTTGGTGCATGACATGTAGACACCTTACGTTGACTCTTACTCAATCAATGACAAGTGCAAATGATGAGAGTTATACCAGATTTTACGACGTAACACATGTTCTGTTATTAGTATATCAGTAAAGGGAGAACTTGTGTTGCATAACAACCTCTTTAGCCTACTAATCCACACGATGTTAATCATTAGCACTAAAATATTACTGCCACCAATTCACATATCATCACAAATTCTGAAACAAGTGTTTAATTTAGCTCAATGCAACCATTACAAAACGTTAAGAATAGTTTATTATTATCACTGAAATAATTGATGAGTTCAACGATTTCTGTGTCCATGTGACATTGCATTTACTTTACTTATATGAACAAGTTATGGATAATTATAACTAACAGGAAAATGAAACAGAGTTGGAAGAGCAAAATTTACCTTAATTTTCATCATCATTGTTAATTGCAAGGCCTAAAGGCGGAAAAGGTGAAACCAAACTCTCAACAACAATGCAAGCATCAATACAAGCACTATAAAATTTGTAAATCATCGTGGATGAACTATCTTTTAAATCATAGACAAGCAATTTCGAACCAAATTTCAACAACACTTTCCCATCATTCGAAATACACAAAGGATCCAAAGTGTTATCCCGCCAAATAGCCTTCGGATATGGAAAGGAAGCCAACTTAGTCCAAGAATCCTTCACTCCATAAACCTTCATCACCCATAAATCCACCTCACAACTTTCGCGATAATTATAAAGAACACACAACCATTCTCCCAAAACCACCAAACTCAATTTCTTATAACCTTTACCATCATAGTCTGGCTGCAAAACTTCGCCATACGTCTCCTTCCCCAAATCAAGAGAAACTATAACCCCTGAATCCGACGAGCGATCACCAGTTGCCCAATGAAGAGCTCCATTTAAAAACTTACCCTTAGTACAAGGATTAACCCGAGGAAAACGATCAATTTCCTTCCAACTTCCAGCTTTTAACGAATATACCATAATACCCCAGTAAGGCCAAGTTCGGTTACAACGACACATTTTTACAACCTTGTAATCATGAGTCATCTCATCATACCCAAAATCGTAGGAAACAACCAACGAAACGGCCCCTTGTTTAGAACCAGGCAAAATATTGGCGGTTCTAGTACTTGGGTTGTAAATAAACAAAGTATTATCATGCATCCTTAACTAAAAGGCATACTAATCCATTACAAGACCCAACTATCCTAAACCTCTGAGATCGAGTTCGGTGCAATGGATTTTCAAGCTGTATCGCATTATTAACAGATTTATCAAACAACACATCATAAAGAGGACAGCTGATGAGACGGTTTCCACGTTTAAAGATGTTGTAAATAAGTGTATGATGTTCATAGTTAATGTTGGTACTAGATAAAGTATAATGTGTTTTAATGAAATGTTGGTCCGATATTAAAGAGTACCATTCTTTGCAAACAGACTTACATCGTAACAATGATTTAACTGTAAAAGCCTTCAACAAGATTTCATGGATGATGTCTGGTGGAAACGAATGACTGATTTCGAGTGTCATTAGGATTGATTTTTTTTTTAATCGTTATTAGGGTTGTTTCAAACTTTCAATCGGGGAAAAGTATATAAGAAGAATCAGATTTATAATTGTGCCCCTCATGTTTTGTTCATTGTTGAGTTATGTCCAATAGTTACATATGCAAATAAAATACGTGACTTCAAACATGTACACCAATTTAGTCCAAGGGTCATTCAGTTTGGGGGCAAGTAACATGTAACGGTTCCCAAGAACCCGGGCCTTTGAGTCCGGAAAGAACGTGGACCCCGTCAAGTCAGTCACCTCTGCAACTGAAGTGAACTATGCATGTGCCCTCATAAATCATGCTCGAAAATTTCGGGACAATAATGATCCCAATATTTCAACGATAATTTGTTCACCTTTCAAATGTTTTCCAAGCTCTCAGTACATGAGAAACTATATCGTCAAGAAGGCCATATGCGCATACCACAACCACAACGACATCTTGAAGCCATGAGTTTCAGCCCTTGAGGGTTGTCTTTTTGTTAATTAGATGACTTGGTTGATATGTGTCCAATTGAAAGCAAAAATTTTTTCCCCCGAAGAGTAAACAGTTATGTTCATATCCCCACATGAAGATGAAAAATGCCCAATCAATCAACCAAAAAAGTATAAAGTTGAACTTGTCATACCACATGAAGACCTTCACAAAATGTTCTACACAAAAGGTTGATATATTTGCTTCAATTTAGGTGGCAACCATGAACACAGTTAAATATGCAAAAGCATGTTTTGCAACACATTATAATATCATTAAGAAATACTACAAGGGTAGTAACATCTAGCTGATGGAAATAAAAGCTTACAAGTAGAAGTCTTTCAATTTTTAAAGCTGTTAGGATGAATTAAAGCTCAACGAGCGTTCTTAGCTTGAATATATCTTCAATTGCATCCATAAATGTAAAAGACTTCGTAGGGATTCACCCTTTCCTGAAAGAACACAGATTTAGTGAGTGTGAGTTGCCAATCTAATGTTCATATCGACATATGTAAAAAATAATTAAGGTCAAGTAGTTAAAAAAAAAAAAAATCAAAATGGAATTAAATTTTGAGACGGATGTAGTATATAACTAGTGTATATTTATTAAATTTAGAATATGTTTTACGAAATATTAATGATCCTTAGTTAACCGTTAGACGTTTTAACTAACTAAATGCAAGTTAAATACAAGAAGGGACTTAAATGTTGAAAAACGAATCCCTTGGACTCCCCTAAAATTATGGATGGCCCTTGGATGATTCTAGGAAGGGTGGAGAGTGTGGGGAATTGGAAAGTGAAGGAGTGGTTAGCTAAACTTGGAGAACAAGTTGTGTTGCTATAAAAGCAATCCCTACTTACAACAACCCTTAACCGAAACCTTCTTTGGTTCGGTTCTCTCCCCACTTACATCACATTCACCAAAAAACCATATTATGTTTTCTTTTCTTCCCATGTGATTCGGCAAGATAGAAAGTAAAACATATAGGTTACATGCAGCATGCATACATATTTACGCATGCATGAATTAGTTGGACAAGTCCACTGATCCCTGCTATAAGAGTAAATCAGTTTGAATAACACCAACAAGGGACTTGTAGTACTTGTTGTGTCGTTCTGTTCCAACTGACCCATGTTCCGAGTCGTGTGGTGTTCAGTTTTGTTGTTTTCCTTTTTTTGTTTCTTTGTTCGATCCAAACACAAACCACTTAGGTATTTGGATCGGATCTAGAACAAGCATTAAACACAAGTTGTTTTGGTAATCGTGAAGCAAGCACTAGCATTCTAACGTATCTGGGTGACTTCTTGTATGAGCATAGAGGTGATAATTTAATCACTAACGGTTTAAAGAATCAAGATTTATACGGTTTATTGTCTTAGTAATTCAATAAACATAGGTTAGTAATTTATGTGTTCTATTTATGTGTTAATTCATAATATCAAACTAGATTCAATCCGCTGCGTACTTGTAGTTAATTGGTTAACTAGTTTGTAAAATCCCGACAATTATTGCACTTATTAATCCGGACCTAAAGGCGTAATCACAATCATCCCCTCCCCCAAACCTTTCCCAATTGGCCTTATTCATCGAAACTATATGCCCCGCTTCCCTTACTTTTACCTTCAAATTGCTAGTATATTATTAAACACGTATGTACATTGACAGATTTGTTGTCTCCTTGTATGCTGCCTACTTGTTTGTCTCGTGATGTGCTCATCGTCCTTGTGTTCGCTCTATCTCTTGGTCTCCCCTTGGATTCAACCATTTTATTTCTCTACAGAAGTTTGCTCGCTGTTTGCATCACTGAAGGAGTGGTCTCGTGAATTCTCTTCCGACTGGATACAGGTTAACTAGTAATCGACATTTGTGCAACTACATTGGATATGCATATGTACTCTTTATCTCAAAAAAATAATTTTTCATCACCCGTTTGTTTTTAACATCAGATTGCAGCCTATGTCTTCAAATTTGGGATTGAGTTGATCGAGTTTCATATATTCTTTGTAGGTTGTGTTATTTGCAATGACATTCGGTCATTTTGCCTTTTAAGTGTGAAGCTGGTGAATCAGGTTGCGTGTTTGGCATGGGCTTATGATGGACGCTGCCTGTACAGCTGTAGCAACTAGCAAGGTATGTATTTAGATTATGTCAAAGGCATGCTTCTTGTCATCATGAAAATGAAATAAAGTATAACGTATGAGGTGATGTTTAGGTAGGGGTGTTTCTATGCTAAGACAAAGCATTAGCTAAGGTAGCTTCCTATTAAAACATATGGCATTGTATAACACCCCATTTACGTTTTTGGAAGATTTCACATGCACGGGTCTCATATATATACAACAATCATAATAGTTTTACATATAGCCTTAATTTGTGTATTTACTTATATTCTCGAATCATTTTTCTTTGCTTACTTTTTCCTACTTAGAGTCAAATTTGATTTTAGATAGTCCCAGTATGCTAAATTCGTTGGTGTTTTTTGTTTAATATTTTCTTTCTTTGTTGAATTTGTATCTTTTAATGACATAGTTTAATATTGATTTTTTAAACCAATCCCAATGGTCACCCGTATCATTGCTTCTAATCACATGGTTTTTAGCCCGTTACAAAAAAAAAGTCCAAACAAGCCACAAGGCCCGTTAAGCCCAAAAGAAATAAGGGTTAGGGTGTGTTTCTTTTTAATCTTGTTGTGTCTAAATGGTTAAATAGTGGTGGGGCTTGTGTTTCTTTTTTTCTTGAGCCCACAAATATCCTTTACATCATCTGTATTGGCATAGGAAGAAAACTATACTCCTCTCCAATCAGAGGCATTAACCAAAACGGGCCCACTTGCCACTAATGGCACTTAATTCACAAAATAAAAGAAACACACCCTTAGTTTGGTTGGTGGGTTTTGAGTGGAGGGATTGGCATTATGGTAGAATTTTGTTGTTTGGTATAAAAATGTGAGCCCCAGGGATTGGCATCATGGTAGAATATTTGCCGTGTACAAAAATCATCTAAAACTTCGGATTGCATATTTCTTTTGTTTATGTGTGGGCCCTTTATTAATATCTACCACTCACTTCACATCATTTCATTTTCTATTATACTTTTATAATAACAAATGTAATTTTAAATCTTATATTTGTTTTTATAATAAATAATAAATCAAATTCAAACTCAAATCCAAATTCAAATCTAAATCCTAATCCTAAACCCATCTACAAACCAAACGGGCCCTAAATAAATCTCATTGTCTTGACAAACCCTATGGGAAGGAGTAGCACTGGCAGAGTAGAGAAGTAGCGCCGCACTTCACATTTTTCTTACATTCGAACCGCCTCCCAACACACTCCACATCTCCAACCGCGGAACTCTTTAGGGGTAGAGGAGGGTCTCGGCCCCCCAAAACTTGCGTCAACTAGTGTAAATGTTATAGGTTTTATAAGCAATTTAGTTGATAATACAAACAAATCTCCGAATCAGCCCCTCCAAAATAAATGTTCAGGTTTCGCCATTGCAAACCGCCCTAGACGAAGTTGGTTTTTTTTTTTTTTTTTTTTTTTTTTTTTTTTTTTTTTTTTTTTTTTAGCCCGTTACAAAAAAAGTCCAAACAAGTCACAAGGCCCGTTAAGCCCAAAAGAAAGAAATAAATCTCATTGTCTTGACAAACCCTATAGGGAGGGAGTAGCACTGGCAGAGTAGAGAAAAGTAGCACCGCACTTCACCCAACACACTCCACATCTCCAACCTCGGAACTCTTTAGGGGTAGGGAGGGTCCCGGCCCCCCAAAACTTGCGTCAACTAGTGTAAATGTTATAGGTTTTAGAGGCAATTTAGTTGATAATATAAACAAATCTCTGAATCAGCCCCTCCAAAATAAATGTTCAAGTTTCGCCATTGTAAACCGCCCTAGACTAAGTTGTTTGTTTTTTTTACATATACCAGGTGCCTTTTCACAGAAGTCTTAATCATTGCACCTCTCTTCAATCCATTTTAACTTTAGTCATATAAGTAAACTTAAGAATTATGTACTTGACCCACTTACTAATTTTTATAGGTTTCTTTTTTGCTCATTTAGTTTTTTGCCTTATAAATGAAGTAAAAGTGATAAGGGTTTGAACCTTACACCATTGAATACCATTATGATGATAGTTAGCAAACTCTCCTTCCAACCTTCACGTATGTCCACATTAATATGGTATACGTTGATCTTTTCTATCGCGCCTTTGAGTTCATTATATCCGACATCCAAACCGACTATACCATCCAAACCTACTATACCACTACTCGTAGAAGGATGATTCTCATGAAACACAAGGAAATATGAATTGAGGAAAAGTTGACTTGCTTTATCTTTATCGATTTCCTCGGATTCCAACAAGACTCCATTGTCTACCGCTAAAAGGTAAGCATTGGAGAGTAAGACAATACCTTTTAAACACGCATCTTGTGGAGTGGACGTGAACTTGAGTCTCAAAAGTGGGATTGAAACCAAGGGTTCATATGCTTCAAAAATTGGACACAATTCCAATTTATCTATGAATATATCATAATCATTAGTAATACTAGACGAATCTGAAATACTAGACGAATTCGAAACACTAGTGCTAAAGGGCAAAAAAAACAACTCCGCAATACTAAGACTAGTTAATCAAGATAGAAAAATTTAACTTACTAATGATTACGATGTATTCATAGATAAATTGTGTCAAATTTTTGAAGCATATGAACCCTTGGTTTCATTCCCACTTTCGAGACTCCAATTCACTTCCACTGCGCAAGATTGGTGTTTAGAACTCTCCAACGCTTACCTTTTAGCGGGACAATGGAGTCTTGTTGGAATTTGGGGAACTCGATAAAGATAAGTCAGCTTTTCTTCGATTTATATTTCATTGGGTTTCATGAGATTTATCCTTTTATGAGTAGTGGTATAGTGGGTTTGGATAGTATAGTGGGTTTGGATGTCGGATATAATGAACTCAAAGGCGGTTAGAAAAAATCATTAATGAATACCATATTCGGGGAATATGGAGATACATGAAGGGTGGAAAGAGAGTATACTAGCCATAATGGTATTTGAGGGTGTGAGGTTTAAACCCTTGTCGCGAACTTTTACTTTATTTATGAGGCCAAAACTAAATGTGCAAAAACTATACCTATAAAAATTATTAAGTGGATGAAGTAAATGGTTTCAATCCCACTTTCGACACTCCAATTCACTTCCACTGCGCAAGATTGGTGTTTAGAACTCTCCAACGCTTACCTTTTAGCGGGACAATGGAGTCTTGTTGGAATTTGGGGAACTTGATAAAGATAAGTCGGCTTTTCTTCGATTTATATTTCATTGGGTTTCATGAGAGTTATCCTTTTATGAGTAGTGGTATAGTGGGTTTGGATGTCGGATGTAATGAACTCAAAGGCGGATAGAAAAAATCATCAATGAATACCATATTCGGGGAACATGGAGATACATGAAGGGTGGAAAGAGAGTATACAAGCCATAATGGTATTTGAGGGTGTGAGGTTTAAACCCTTGTCGCGAACTTTTACTTTATTTATGAGGCCAAAACTAAATGTGCAAAAACTATACCTATAAAAATTAGTAAGTGGATGAAGTAAATGATTCTTAAGTTTGCTTATAGGACCAAGGTGGCCAAAGGGAAAAAAAGAAAAACATAAACGAGTTAAAATGGATTGAAGAAAAGTGCAATGATCAAGACATGAAAAACCTTGGTATACATAACAAAGAAAAACTTTTGGAATATTATGTAACTAAGGAAACATGTTTGGGATTGGAGTTTTGGTGGATATGAAAGTTATAATCAACCAACGATTAGTACTAGTGATCACATTGCAGATGTGACACATTATTTTTGAAGATATAACGATAATATTTATTTTTGTTAGAAATTAAAAACATTAATCCAATGAATTTTTGCAATAATCAAGTGATGTAGAAAAATCTATAATCATGCCAGAAGATTAGCACTAATGATAATTGTACCAGGTAAACCTGGCCTTTGGAACCTGGCCATGTTGTTTTGCATTTGAGATGGTTCGGTCATGTAAAGCTGAGACGACATGGACACAGTTTGTGCAGCAATAGTATTTTCATCGTCGTTGTTGTTACTGTGCTATTACGGGCACCTGGGATTGGGATTTCATTTGACAACCTTTTGTCAGTTGACCCATAAAGATGCAGTTAATCCCCATCCGTACCTGAATTATATATGAAGCTGAGAAGCTTTAATCCACCATCTAGAGCGACATGTAAAAGAAAATACACAAACATCAAACTTTAGGCCTACCAAGCAAACACTACATAGGGGAGTAATCCTGGTAAATATATTAACCAAAACGTTTAAGTACAAAGGATATGAGTGAAATCCCATATCTCAGCCTGTTACATAGGCAAAGAGCTTACATAACAAGATACTTCCTATTTTCTAAACAAGAAAACAAACCACTACTCAAATGATAACATAAGACATAGCGAAATAAAATTACTTCCTAAGACCTTGAAGCTTGGTGCCATACATGGCATTAAAAGCATCCAAATTCTCTGGAAGATCATAAACCTGGTTCGCATAGTCATCGTAGTCAGTCATCATAATCATCTTCAAACTCACCACCAAATAGATTAGCAGACTCATCAAATGGGTTAGCAACCACCTCATCTTCAGAATCAGAAACCACAATCTTTCCCACCTTAGAAAAGGGTAAACTCTTTTAGTAGAAGAGGCGGACGGAGTACAAGAATCACTAGTTTTAGGAGCCACAACCGACTCCTTCTCTTTCAAATTGCTCACAAGGGGTTCTTGGGATGCATTCAAGTGTTATTTCTAATGTTTTTAAATGTATTTTAATTATTATGTAATGGTTGAAAAAAAAGTTGGAAAAAAATGTCTCGCCTTGCTGCTTAAAAGGTCACATGAAAAACATTTGTTAGCCATAAAATAGTTATCGGGTACCCACCGCCGTATTGTGTGGGAACCCTTCTAATTTGCTATAATAGTCCTTTGATTATCTATTTCCAACTCTAATTGCTACATACGCAGCACGGGAAATACCTTCACAAATCAGTACCCCTTCACGAATTTAATTAAACTATGTACATATCACAAAAAGAGTTGCAGTCAGATTCCACAAGTTCACTTTACATAAATGTATACTATTCGGGCTCGAGTTTGACTCGTTTAAGTTTTTTGAAGCCCCAATCCAAGCTTGACTTGTTTCGAGCCTTGTGTATTTAGCTAGAGTTCAACTCGATCGTAACATATTTTACTAACTTTTGTACGACTTGGGCTTGACTCGTCTAGATTTTTTTTCCTCTTCTTCTTCTGAACAACAATTTATTACACGCCTATCTCACACAATAATCTATACTTCTTTTTAAAGCATTTGGGACATGCTATAAATAGAAGACTTAAAAATTCAAATTCAACATCTTACTTATATTAGAAAGAAGTGTTTTACAAATGCTAATAAATCAATACTTTGCCTATTAAATCAAAAGTAATAATAGGCATTTAACAAGTAACAGGGCATTAACCAGCTGTAACAGGCCATTAAAATATAAAGTTGTAACAACCCAAGTTTCGTAACAACCCATTAAAATATAAAGTTGTAACAGCCAGGTCCATTGAATAAAAAGTTATAACCCCACACAAACACATACAAAACAAAAATAAACACACACTCCATGTGCTATATCTCTTTCTTGACCTAACGGCAACTCAAACACACACAAGCACAAAACGCCTGAAAAGCAACCACGTTCAAGATTCAAACACTCGAACCACTCCGAGCCTGCGGGTTATAAGAACACCTAAAAAATTAACACATAGCACATATTTACACACACAAAAAACAAACACTATAATCTTTTCTCTCTCATATAACAAACCATCTTCTCCAGCACACCATCTGCTCCTCCTCAGCCGCCACCACCTCATCCTCCATCGCCACAATCCGCCGAAACCAATACTTTTGGTGGTTTCAGTTATGTGGTATTGGTGGTAAATTCGGTGGTATTGGTGGTTGATTTGGTAGTTTTGATGGTAGATTTGGTAGTTTTGGTGCTAGATTGGTATTTTCGGTTGGTGTTTAGGCTGGATTCGCAAGCCTAATTGATTATGGCCCAGGGACGGAGCCAAAGGGGTGCTCGCGGGTGCACGTGCACCCCATTGATTTTTTCAATATAGTGTTAATTTTTGAAAAAATTATCGATTTTTCATATATGTATCTTAAATACACCCGGTGCATTAAAATGTGTCTCTAGTATTATTTAGTTTATATACTTACAAATAAAAAATAAATATAAAATTTTGTAAAAGCCCAAAGATGAAATAAGTTTAATAAATTAAAGCACAAAAGCTCATGAAATAGGTTTTTTAATGGAACAAGTTAACTCATCATCCTAACAATTTACAAAATTAAAAATTGAACAAACACCACAAATATGAAACAGGTTTGTAAGTCGTAACATATATCTTTCATTTGTTTATTATGTCTTTTAAAGTTTTCATGTTTTGATTGGTTGTATGAAATCTTGACTAATTTGTTGGTTCCGTATAGTCTATCAATAGCTTAGGGCAATAAGAATAAGTGAATAACTATGCAATTTCTATTAAGACAAATAGGGATAACAAGTTTAAGTGATAGTCAAAAATATATTAGAATATGAATAGTACCCAAATTGTGTTGTCATGGTCATTTTTATTGTTGTCATATTTACAATATATATGAAAAGTAGTGCTTAAATGAAGTTGGTTTTAGTCTTGCCTTTTGCTACCGCTACGGTTGAAAGATGTTTTTCTAAAATGAAGCTCATTAAAACTGATTTGCGTAATCAGATGAGTGAATATTATTTTAACGGCGCTTTAACTTGTGCTATAGAGAAAGAAGAACTTATTAATATTAAAAATGAGGGTGCACGTAAGGTTTTGTTTTTTTTTTTTTTTTTTTTTTTTTTTTTTTTTTTTTTTTTGCTATGGGAGATCGTAGAATCACTAATTAGAAGATAATATGTTCATTTATTTATCGTTTTAATGAAATCTTCGTTTTAATACACTTTTTAACTCTATTATATTACGGTTAAAAAAAATTTGTGCACCCGGTCATATTTCTTTCTGGCTCCGTCCCTTATGGGGTATGAAGCTCCTCAAGACTGTTTAAAAAGGAGCTTTAAATAAGACTAAAGCTCGTTTAAGCTTGGATCATATATAACTTTTACAAAGCTAATTCCATGTAATTTATGAGCGTCTTCAGCTCATTTACACAATTACACCTCCTAGTAATTATAAGCATGTCAATGCAAATATTACGCTCAAAACTGATACGCTACAAATGTAACAATGAGGCACTTTATTTTGCATACTCTAGTTTTGGTACATACCAAGGGACAAATCCCCACCATCCATCTATTTTGATCTAATGGTGGGAATTAACCTAAGATTAAATGTGAAAACATAAGTCCATGTTTTTTTCCCCTTTTATTCTTTTTCTTTGTCTTTATTATTATTTTTTTTTTCTTTTTTCTTTCACGTAGACTCTTCTTTGTTTTCTTTTTTTCCTTTCTTTTTTGTAGTTCATTCAATTCACGTTTTTTCTTTTTCTTTTTTTTTTTTTAATTCACTTTTTTTAGTTCACATTTTTTCCCGCTTTAATACGTTTTTTACTGTTTTCGTCCATTTTCATACGTTTTTGTCTGTTTTCGCCCGTTTTCTTACGTTTTCGTCAGCTTTCATACATTTTGTTTGTTTTCATACATTTTTATTCGTTTTCTTATGTTTTCGCCCATTTTTGCAAGTTTTCGTCTGTTTTCTTACGTTTTCGTTTGTTTTTATACGTTTTCGTTTATTTTCATACGTTTTCGTTCGTTTTAATACGTTTTCATCTGTTTTCTTTTGTTTTCGTCCATTTTTCATACGTTTTCATCTGTTTTTGGACGTGTTTTTACGCATTCATACATTTTTGTCAGTTTCATACTTATTCATCCGTTTTCTTGCGTTTTAATCCGTTTTCATTCGTTTCCATTCGTTTTCGTCCATTTTCATCAGTTTTCTTTCGTTTTCGTCCTATTTTTCATACATGTTCTTCCTTTTTCATATGTATTTTGATGCTTTCATATGTTTTCGTCCGTATTCATTCATATTCTTCCATTTTCTTATATTTTCGTCGTTTTCATTCGTTTTCGTCCGTTTTTCAATGTTTTCGGCCATTCTCAGACGTTTTCATACATTTCAAAATATCACAAGTGATATTTTGTGATATTCAAAATATCACCCCAGTAATATTCTGAATATCACAAGGGATGCTCTGAATATCACAAGTGATTATCTAAATATATCACATGTGATATTTTATGATTTTCTGAATATCACCTGTGATATTCTGAGTACCACAAAAGATATTCTGTGTTTTTGGCCATTCTCAGACGTTTTCATACGTTTCGGAGTATCACAAGTGATATTTTGTGATATTCAGAATATCACTTGTTATATTCACAAGTGATAGATATTCAGAATATCACAAGTGATATTTAGAAAATCACAAGTGATATTTTGAATATCAATTGTGATATTCAAAAACGTATGAAAACGGACGAAAACGTAAGAAAATGGATGATAACGTATGAAAACGGACGAAAACATAAGAAAATCACAAGTGATATTCAAAAAATCACAAGTGATATTCTGAATATCACTTGTCATATTCAGAAACATAAGAAAACGAACGGAAACGTAAGAAAAAGGGCGAATACGAATGAAAACATACAAAAACGTATGAAAGCGTATAAACACATATGAAAATAGACAAAAACGTATGAAAATGGACGAAAACGTATGAAAACGAACGAAAACATAAGTAAACAGACAATTGTGGTTCTCAGAATATCACTTGTGATTTTCTGAATATCACTTGTAATATTCTAAATATCACTTGTGATTTTCTAAATATCTATCACTTGTGATTTTTTGAATATCACTTATAATATTCAGAATATCATTTGTGGTACTCAGAATATCACTTGTGATATTCAAAAAATCACAAAATATCACATGTGATATTCAGAAAACCACTTGTGATATTCAGAATATCCCTTGTGATATACAGAATATCACTTGTGATATTCACAAGTGATAGATATTCAAAAAATCATAAATGATATTCAAAATATTACCAGTGCTAGTCAGAATCACAAGTGATAGTCAGAATCACTTGTGATTTTCTGAATATCACTGGTAATATTCATAATATCACTTGTTATTTTCTGAATATCTATCACTTGTGATTTTTTGAATATCACATAATATCACTTATGATATTCAGAATATCATTTGTGGTACTCAGAATATCACTTGTGATATTCACAAAATCATAAAATATCACATGTGATATTCAGAAAATCACTTGTGATATTCAGAATATCCCTTGTGATATTTAGAATATCACTTGGGTGATATTCTGAATATCTGCTATATTCTAAAACATATGAAAATGTCTGAGAATGGCCAAATACATTGAAAAACGGATGAAAACGAATGAAAACGATGAAAATGTAAGAAACTGGAAGAATATGTATGAAAACGTATGAAAGCGTAAAAACACGTATGAAAAAGGAAGAAAACGTATGAAAAATAGGACGAAAACGAAAAAACAGAAGAAAATTGACGAAAACGTAAGAAAACGGATGTAAATGCAAGAAAACGGATGAATAAGTATGAAACAGACAAAAACGTATGAAAGCGTAAAAACACGTCTAAAAACTGATGAAAATGTATGAAAAATGACCAAAAACGAAAGATAACGGATGAAAACGTATTAAAACGTCTGAAAACGGACGAAAACGTGAATAAACGTATGAAAACGGACGAAAACGTAAAAAGGTGAAAAAAAACGTGAATTTTTATAAAAAGAATACACGTGAGTTTTTTTTTTTTTTTTTTTTTTTTAAAGAAAAAAAGTGAATTAAAAAAATGTTTATTAAAAAAAAAGCATGAAAAAAAAAAAAAAAAAAAAAAAAAAAAAAAAAAACCTTTGAATAGGAAAGGAGGGATTAGGAAAAAAATAAAATAAAAAAAACAAAGCGTCAATGAAAAAAAACAGGACAACATGGAAAGAAAAAAAAGCCACGTAAATAGGGAAAAAAATAAAGATAAAAAAAAAGAAAAAGGTAAAAAAGAAGTAAATAAAAAGAAAGAGAAAAAGACAAGAAAAAAACATGGACTTAGATTGCATATTAAATCTTAGGTTAACCCCTCACCATTAGATCAAATTAGATGGATGGTTGGGATTTGTCCATTGGTATGCATCAAAATAAGAGTATGCATTTGAATTTTGCTCATGTAACAATACTATCTATCTTTTCTTGAACAAACATAAAATTAAAAACCTTTTCTTAGTTACAAATATTTGATTTGGAAAAATAAAACGTAAGTTTTATTAAATTACGATAGGGAATTAAATCACTTTGCTTCACCAATTAAACATTTTTAATTAAATAAAAGGTATATATGAGAGTACAAAATTATAAATGAATTTAATTATAGCAAGAAAAACTGATAAGTTAAAGTATATCCTGTCTATAAATATAAAAATTATACGAGTATTAAAACACGTCGATCGTTAGGTTTCTATTCTAAATAAAATTGGCAGGCATAGGGCTCGAACCACTTTTTTCATTCATCTAGCTATGTTGATTAACCAAGATATCCAGAGAATGAAGAAGAGGTTGCTTAATAAGCACGAACATTACGCGTATAATCACATGGACGCAAACATCTTTGCCTTCAACAACGATGAAGAAGAAGCAGATGACACCTTTGGATACAACCTTCTCGATTTCAACGATCCAAAGACGCTGAGTAGATATACGGATCTTGCTGATTTCAATTTCTTCAACTGCTTCCATGACGACTTTGACGACCAAGATTTCCTCTAGACTACTAAAGCTAGAACGATATATGTGTATGTTTTGTGTTTCGTCGTACTAGGGTTTATGTTTTGATCAGTTTTTGTGTCTCTTTAGAAAAACCTTACTAGTATTATGCTATTGCTATTGCTATGCTTGATACTTTGAGTGAATGAATATATAATATTACGTTTGCTTTGTGGTTCATATCAGTTCACAATTGCTGTTTATGCATTTTTATGCCGTTTTAGTTGCATTGCTTGAGAGATTGTAAGATATTACATCCATGAGCAAATTTGATCAGTTTTTCATTACTAGTTTAGAAAGGCCTTTTCTATATACGTAACACTTCATAAGTTCATATGCCTCTTATGCACGTATTGTCCGTATAATGTATCCTTTTTAACTTATGTTTATGCATAAACGTACTGCGCTAAACAGTATTACCAACTACCCTCTCGATCGACTTGTTTTTTTAAGCATCTTTATCACGTTCAACTATACATACATGTTTTACATGGACGTGAGGCTGTTATAAGACTTTCGCGTGTAATAGGATTTTTTGTTTTTTTTGTTTTCTTTTTTTTTTTAAACCTTGAGTTTTTCCAACGAGATCGAGATTAGCTATAAGCATATGGCTGGCTTCTCTATGAATATCTGATTGGTGTTCATATCCGATATCGTTACGTCACGAATGGACTACGATGCCTCCAACCTAGTTAGCTAGGTAATCGTTTCCCAACTTCCACATGTATGCACTTTGGGTTCTCTTTATCCGATCATGTTACCGAAAACACATAAAAATCCATGGATAACGGTTTTACTTGATGGGAGATAAATATTGATCATGATCTTCCAAGTCTCTATAATTAACGTAACATGTAAAGCACAAGGAGGTGTGAAGTAGAATTTTTCGAATAACAAATTTGTTGTTGGACATTTAACACATACGTATGTCTTGAAACGTGGCGTTCTCTCTTGACATTTTAAATAGTATAAAGAAATAGCCATTTGCGTACACATTCATGTGTTTCTGTACTTTCATGTGCTCTCCAATAATTTTATATTGTTTTGTTCTTTCCCAACACAACTTGATCTTGAAGTATTCTACCGCTGCTTTCTTGTCTCAAAGTCATGGAAGATCAAGCTCAAGCTCAAACTCAAATTCAAACCCAGACTCCAGGTAGTCCAAGAAGCCAATGCCTCGAAAGAAATAATGAACCTGTTAGGTCAAGATGGACCCCGAAACCCGAACAAATACTTATACTGGAGTCCATCTTCAATAGTGGAATGGTTAACCCTCCCAAGGAAGAAACCGTCAAGATAAGGAAGTTGCTCGAAAAATTCGGTTCCGTTGGCGATGCTAATGTCTTTTACTGGTTTCAAAACCGTCGTTCTAGGTCTAGAAGGCGTCAGCGTCAAATTCAAGCTAGCCTTATAAGCGCTGGCTCTATAGATCAACAACAACAACAACCAATGATTGCAAGATGTGCTAATAATAGCACTAGAGGTGGTGTCATTGAGTACCAAGATAGTACACAAGGGTTTGTTATTCAGCAACCTGCTGGTATCCTCCCCATGCTACAATCTTCGTCACCTCTAGCTGGATCTTCTTCTTGTTCGTCCCGACTAAATGGTGTAGACGAGATCTATTCTATTTCCGGTCACGCTTCGTGTTTCCCAGAAATTGATCACAACACTTCCTTGCCTTCAAGTTTCCTGCATATAGATACCTCAAAAGTTCATTATGAATTTGGTAGGGTTTCTTCATATTAATAAATTGTGACTCTTAATTAGATATTGCTATCAGTTTTCTTCTTCAACTTTGACCTTAAATATTTTTGTGTGTGTTATATAATATTTGATGCAAAATATATATTTACGGTCAAAGTTGAACCAGTTTGACTTTAAAAATTCAAACTGGACAATAATTTTGGGACGGAGGGAGTATTTGTTTAGTAGGCATTATGAGTTGCTCTCTCCCTATTGGAAAGAGAAACATAAACCCTCTTCAAAATAATTGATTGTTTAACGAAAGGTAAATTCTATACAGTTAGTTTCATGCGTATTTGAATCACTATTAGACTATAGAAAGGAATCAAATCTCAGATATTACATTATTTACATATATTATTTCAATGAATTTCATTTAAGATTTATAATTAGTAACAAACTGGAAATAAGTTATGTTGCAAACTAATATTGATTGAAATTATTAAATTTGTTAAACCCAACAATATTCTTCCATTGGCTAATCACCACAAACTACTTTGCTATTTAGAATTAAAAACCTCCCATTGTCCTAATTTATAATGTATATGAAACAGTTGAAACTTGCTGCGCTAACCATGTATATTTTTCATAAAGAGGAATTGAAGGATACTCTACTGATTCTTTCTTTGTAGCTTCAGGAATCATCACGGTGTTTATCAATGGAGTTCCTACAGAGGTAGAAAGCGGTCCACTTAACATAAAAGCTATGTTCGGTGAAGAGTTGATACTAGTTCACTCATCTGGAGTGCTAGTGTCTCTAGATGAATATGGAGTTTCATTGCCTGGTTTGCAACATGGTGAAAGCTACTTCTTGGTAAGCAAACTTCAACAATCTGCCTCATCACAATCGATATCAAGCTTATGCAACTAATGTTCCTATGATGTTGAGTGAAATTTTATGAATTATATATGACTAAGGAAAGCTTGTTTATAATGTTTAGTAAATAAGTATGCTTATTTTGCATACTTAATAATGTTATAAATATAGTTTTGTTACTGCAACTTTTAGTTAAGCGTGTTCCAGAAATCATATACAAATAAAAGTATTTATATTCATTTGTTTAGCACAACGTAACTGATCGGCTAGTTTACAAGCTTTGGGATGAGAAAATTTCGATTAGTGACTAATAATTTTAAGTATATTGACGGATAAATTTTAGTCATTTATTTTATTTAAAAAAGATATTACTTTTTTAATTAAAACGGGTTGCTTCCTTATACATTATCCCTATATTAACAAAAATGTTAGGAGTATGACATATAGTCTGAGTAGGTTAGTTTTGAGATTTGTTAACATGAAAGAAACAATATTCGAGTATATTTTGCATTTCGTGATACAAACAAAGTTGGGATTAAACAATTACGGTCAGTTCTCGAGTTATTTCATTAAAGAAAAAAGAATGAAAGTGAAAAGGTTTACTCCCATATTGTGTTCTCGAGTTATTTCATTAAAGAAAATCAAAGTAAACTGAAAGTAAAGTTAGTGTTATTTGGATGCATTTGTTTTACTTCTATTTCCGCCCAAATATGGGAGGAAAGTGTTTTACTTCCATTTCCTTCCTTTTTCTTTAATAAAATAACTCGAGAACATAGCGTTAGGGTTGTAATGACGTATTGTAATACCAACCCGTCCTATTTAAAGATATACACAAAGAAATTGTTAACCACAAAATCACCATTGGGTTTCATAACATTTAAAGATTGCTTTTTTAAATGGGCCTAAGCCCTTTATAAAAATTACATCCTAATCCTATTAAGCTTAGGGCTTGAACCACTTTTTTCATTCATCTAGCTGAAAGGACTCGATCACTCGAACCACTTTTTAAATGGTAGGTGATTTATGCCCTCAAATTGTGCGCACTCCCCTTTGGAATTTGTATTGCCCCTTTCATTTTGAAAAATTTCATGTATATCATTGAAATTTTTAAAAATTTATATATATTCTTTTTACTAGTTTTTGATACATAAAATACAATCCATTTAATGCATAAAAAAAATATATATATATGAAATTTTTGAATTTTGCAAGGATATGAATGAAATTGTCTTCCTTTTTTTATACTTTTGCTAAGAGCATAAGTTACCATGGTTCAGTTCAATGATTTCTGTGTCCATGTAACAATGCAATTATTTACTCAAATTCCAAACAAGTTATGGTTAATTACAACTAACCCAAAAGTGAAACAAAGTTAAAAGAGACAATTTTACCTTAATTTTCATCACCATTGTTATCACCAAGGCCTAATGGGGCAAATGGCGAAATCAAACTCTCAACCCCATGCCAGCAAATCCATCTAAGTTTTCTATCTCTGAGTATGAGCTATTTATACAATCATAGACAACCAACTTCGTCCAATTTGCAACAGCAATTTTCCGTCATTTGAAATACACAAAGGAGCATAAAATTTAATATCATTCGGATACAAGATGGAAACCAATTTAGTCCAAGAATCGTTCATTTCATAAACCTTCATCACCCATACATCAAAATGATTTTCACTATAATCACAAAGGACACACAACGATTCTCCCAAAACCCCCAAAGTCAATGTCTTACGACCTTTACCATCATACTCCGGCTGCAAAACTTCACCATACGCCTCCTTCCCCAAATCAAGAGAAACTATATCCTCCGAACCCGACCAGGCATCACCGGTCACCCAATGAAGAGCTCCATTTAAAAACTTACCATCATCAAAAGGATTAACCCGAGGAAAACGGCCGATTTCCTTCCAACTTCCAGCTTTTAACGAATATATCATAGTATCCCAGTAAGGCGGAGAAGTTCGGTCACAACGCCATACTGTAATCATGAGTCATCTCATCATACCCAAAACCATAGAAATTGGGGGAAAATATTCTTTTTATTTTATTCTTGTTCAATATTTACATTTACGCCCTTCATGTTTTACATATTGTTAGAATTATGTCTACTATTTTAAAGTTTTAATAACAGGTTGAGGTTTATGATTTTATAGTTAGCAAATAGACCACGTAACAAGACAATTATTTTTTAAGAGGGCATAAACTGCAAACTTGGCATCGTATTCCTCTTAGCAACAACAACTCTGTCCCATTTATGCAAGATATGGTTAGTTACAACTAACCGAAAAGTTAAACCAAGTTAGAAGAACAGGGTTATCAACAAGATAAGATGCAAAACAAAAGTAAGTTAATACCATTCGATACACTTAAAGGTAACAAAAGAGTGTCTTTTCTACATGGTGATTGTAAATTAGCAGGTAGTACCAAAACAACAATTTCAAAATGGAGGACAATTCTGCAATATGACAGCTAAGATATTGCGAGATTATGGGAAATTCTAGGATATCATGTTATATTACATAACAAACTGATTTACACAGATCTTAATAATAATAAAAACACGAATGAGTAAACAACATGCTAATCACTAAACAGAAAAATATAAGATGGTACCCTACACTAATATGGACTCACATGAAGCAAAGGGATTATAAAAAGGTAAGTAAAGAGGAGATGACTTGATTGTTAAAAGGTGACTGCTTTGGACCATCAAATAAAACTGCCTAGAACAATTCCAATTAATATTTGAACATGTCATGCCACACAAAGAACCGTCACGAAGTCATACATGTTTGACAGAAAAACTTGATATATGAACACAGTTAAACATATGACAGCACGGTTTTTCAACAAACTTTTAATTTCATCAAGAAGTACTGGAAGGGTAGTAACATACATCTAAATGATGGAAGTAAATACATACTGAGTAGAATTATTTCATTTGTTAATGCTACTGGAATTAGACTAAAGTTCAACGTGCGTCCTTCGCTTGAGATTTCTTCATTTGCATCCATAGATGTTGATTAAGACTCCAAGGAATTCACCCTTTTTTCCTGAAAAAACAAAGAGTTGGTACGTAAGCGTGAGCTGCCAGTCTAATGTTGATATCAATGTTACAAATACTTTATTGATACTAAAATAAGTGTCAATTCAATACAATTCTGTGTCCATACATAATACTGCAATTACTTTACTTCTAATCCACACTTGGTGAACAAGTTAAAGCTAATGATTAGTAACCAGTTTACTATTTTGCTTTTCAGTCTTAGTTTGACCAAATGCTTGGTAATTTATATAAATATAGGAGACGTTATTCTGATTATATTTTATCCGAAAGAAATTGTGTAGATGTAAACGATGTTCGCAAAATATGTATTAAAGTCAGAGGCGAAGCTTCATAGGGGGGGGGGGGGGGGGGGGGGGGGGGGGGGGGCGCCCGACCCCCCGAATTTTTTTTTGCGATGTAGGGGGTATATAGTTTTCGTGTAGAAAAATTTCGGTATATTCGGTTTCGACCCCCCAAAAATTTCGGTATACCTGAAATATAGCCTTAGGAAAAAAAAAATTTAGATCCCGACCCCCCACTTACAAAATCCAAGCTTCGCCACTGATTAAAGTATGGTATTTTTTTAGCCAAAAAGTTATCATCATATCAAGTGGATATCCATAGAAGCACCACATCAGCAATAGCAAGCCAAATGGTAGTAGGTTACCTGTTGTTTTAGTATTTGATAGCTCTGAAACACTTGTTTTGCAGATTCTCCAAGACCAAGCAGGTTGTGGCGGCAATCATAGGACTCGAGCTCGTCTCTCAACTTCTTGATATTCTGCAAAAAAATTTTAAAAAAAAAATGAAAATAAAATAAACACATGTCAACAAGTAGCTAAATTTAATGGCGTCAATCGTTTCATTACATTAGCGAAAAATTTGAAAATATTGTCATGGTTGTTACCTGACACCCAGCCTCTAGAGCTAGTTTAAAGAATCCAAGTGATATATGATGCATTGCAGCCTTTTCAGATTCTCCTATTCGAGATAGCCAATATGACTCGGAAGTCATCGTATTGAATTCCTTACTGTTCCCCTTTGATGTTGCTTCCCCCCTAAACATTTAAAAAAATTAAAAAAAAAAATGAACCACTAATTTGGTGCAAATGGATTTAAGTACTGAAATAAGAATCCTGTCCATAAAATGAGAAAGTAATCACAACCTGTTTCTCTATCCAAACACTCCAACTTATGACTATTGATATGCAATCCCAAACACCCTCTGATTTTGCATAAAATAAGGGTTGTTTCTAAAGGACCAAGAGTAGAAGCAGAACAATGTGCAGAACCTAAAGTCAACAATGCTCTGCAACAACTCATCAAGCCAACACCTCGAAAACAGCTACAAGTTCAAGCTTCTACAATCTAGCTTAGTTTCTTGTAATAGTTTCTAGATGCTTCTAGAAGTAGTTAGTTAGTTTAACAGTTTTAGTAGCATACATTATGGCGTATATATACATTTTAGAAGCAATCCCAAACACCCGGTAACCAAATAAACTAATAACCAAAATTTGTTCAAACGCCTTTTAGTTTCAGCATACAAAAGCAGCAAAAGCTAACCATCCTCACATCTCTAAGTTGAGCATAAAGCAGACTAAATTAATTACACTGCAACAAATAACTTAGATGCGATCCCGAAGACCCGAACAACCTCCTAAATGTAAGCAATTCCAAAGACACTGTAAAATAAGCATAATAAAAATAAAAGGCATTTAGGGGTGGCCTAGCGGTAAAAAGCTTGTGACTATCAATACTAAAACGTGAAAGGTCTCAAGTTCAATTTCTGTAGGTGCAAACAACTCTAAAGAGGCCAAGAAAACCTTTCTCGAGAAAAAGAGGGCTTTATCTGGTTTGTGTACATGTGGCGGTGGGTTCAAACCCGGTGGATAAGTCGGGAAAAAAGTCAGTAAGTCATGGATACCTTGTGGAAGAAGCCATAGAAGCTGATTTACCCTTTCTACATCCTGTAATAACAACAAAGATTACATTTTATTATTTCAAATAAACAGAAACACATTACAAGAGATGATGATAACGTACAATATATGAACAAATCATAATAAAAAGAGACAAACCTAACAATCGGAACAAACAACATGAGCTAATTATACTAAAAAGACGGTCACTTTGCTAATGATGTTCTAAAATAAGGTTTACGAGTGCGTATATAATGTTTTTGAAAATGTGTGATTGTTTACTTCTATTACTCTTGTGTCCTAAAAGTATATTACATTCATTTTGATTTATCTTTAAAAAAAACCTTTGACAACATTGTTTTCTTTAAAGCCGAGATCATAATTTACCGAAAGGGGGAAAAGGTGAAACCAAACTCTCAACAACAATGCAAGCTTGACGACATCTATCACAGTTGTCAATTATCGTGGATGAACTATCTTTTGAATCATAGACAAGCAATTTCACCCCAAATACCAACAACACTTTCCCATCATTTGAAATACACAAAGGATTCAAACTTTGATCCCACCAAACATCAGGATACAGGATGGAAGCCAGCTTAGTCCAAGAATCCTTCACTCCATAAACCTTCATCACCCATACATCCACCACACTACTTTCATCATAGTTACAAACAAGACACAACCATTCTCCCGAAACCCCCAATTCACACGTCTTATCACCTTCAACATCATACTCCGGCTCCAAAACTACACCATAACTCTCCTTCCCCAAATCAAGAGAAACTATATCCCCCGAACCCGAACCGACATCGGATGATGCCCAATGAAGTGCTCCATTTAAAAACTTCCCATCATTAAAAAGACTATCACAAGGAAAACGGCCTATTTCTTTCCAACTTCCACTTTTTAACGAATATATCATAGTACCCCAATAAGCGTCGGCACAACGCCATATTCTAACCACCTTGTAATCATGAGCCGTCTCATCATACCCAAAACCGTAGAAAACATTCGAACCATCCCCTTGTTCAGAACCAGGAAAACTATTGGTAGCTCTAGTACTTGGGTTGTAAATAAACAGAGTGTTATCATCCTCAACTAAAATGCATAATAATCCATTACAAGACCCAACTATCATAAAATCTCGAGACCGAGGTTGTTGCAATGGGTTTTCAAGGAGTAACGCATTATTAGCAGATTTATCAAACAACACATCGAAAAGAGGACAGCTGTTGAGATCGTTATCTTGTCCATAAGTGTTGTAAATAACTCTATGATGTTCATAGTTAATGTTGTTGGTACTAGATAAAGCATAATGTGAATTAATGAAATTTTGGTCGGAGATTAAAGAGTACCATTCTTTACAAACAGACTTACATCGTAACAAGGATTCGACAGGAAGCTTTAACAGGATTTCGCGGATGATGTCTGGCGGAAACGATGCGTTTGACTTTTGTTTAAGTTTGTGTGCCATTTTTTGTTAGGGTTCTTCTTTGGTTGGTTTTGGGGAAATAAAAGACTTGTTGTTTGGATGCCTTTCTATGTTTACTTTTACACCCTTCATCTTTTGCTCATTCTTCAACTATGAATGCTACAATCTACTGTTAAATCTCACATATGATAAATATTTGGACACCAAGATCTTTTACAAATGTTTAAAATTAAAAGGGTTTTTCATATGATAAATATTTGGACACCAAGATCTTTTACAAATGTTTAAAATTAAAAGGGTTTTTCTAACTTGTGTCCTGGGGGCACAAGTTAAGCACACCAAAAGGACGGTGGGACCCACAAAAAAGTACGTCCAGACCCACAGAAAAGTACACTTTTCAAATAAAAGTGTGGGTTCGAATGTCCTTTTTCATGGGTCCCACCGTCCTTTTGGTGTGCTTAACTTGTGCCCCTAGGGCACAAGTTAGAAAAACCCAAATTAAAATAGGGCTAAGCAAATCCACACGAAAACCAACCTGAACCAATAAATTGATCGAAACCAGATAAAATCGGACCGAACCGAACCGATCTTTTTTTGTTCGGTTTCAGTTTTGTATATTTATTTTGGTTTTTGTCGGTTTCAGTTTGATTCGGTTTTCTCAGTTTGAAGCCCAAAAACCGACCGGAACAGAGTTATTCGGTTCGGTTTTGATATTAATTTTTCGGTTCGGTTCTCGGTTTGAGTTTTTCCTTTTTTTGGTTTTTAAATCGGGTCGGTTTTGTCGGTTCCGGTCGAGTTTGACCCGATGCTCACCCCTAGTTTAAAACGTCAAATGATCTCTCTATTTAGTGTATGCTATCTATAAAGATCGTTTTCTCTATGTTTTATCGGTTATAAAAAGTTGATGGCCAATCGATCACGCTTTAATCATGATGTATGCTAACTTAAAAGAAGTCTTAAACATGCCATATGTGAATTGTGATAGCCAAAGGCTACAAACGAGGGCAAATCTACATATATCACTCAATCATGTTTAAATCGTGATAAAAGAAAGTTTGAAAACTAGCGAAATATTCGTTTAGTGAATCGTCTTTCCGTTTTTTCATCTAATAAAAGCATATTTTCCAGCTTCAGTTACCCATTCCTATCACTTTAAAGAAACTTTGTTAAACTAAGATAATGAGTTAATGACTTTGGACAAGAGAGGTGATATGCACACCACAAAATTACATGGGATAAATTCATAAATGCTTAATGTACTTACAATTTTGACTCATTATACATATTGTACTATTTTTATTGTCAAAATGCTTATTTAAGTATGAGTTTCTTTTCATTACGCATAACATTTTCAATTTATTATGGAATGCAACCTGTTATAGCCGGTTTCCCGGTTATTTTCGATAATAAAATTACACGTAGGAAAAAAACGGCTTATTTGGAAAATGTGAGGTGGAAAATACACACTCACCCTACTTACTTAATCACTTCCCCCTTTTTTTCCCGCTACTAAAACACATTTTCCACAAACCCTAATTTTCTTAACATCATAATCTAGCAAAATTGGCGTCGATTGGTCTCAGGTATGATAATATAATGTTGTTTTTGTTAGTAATTGTATTCTAATTGATTGATTGATAAAAGCCCTAATTCTATAATAAACCCTTATTTTGCAGAATCGTTGAAAGATGGTTAAATTCACCATTAACCTCTATCATAATGGATTTTTCGTGGGCAACCCTCTTCAGTATGTGGAAGGCGACCTTCGTGTGGTGAATAACGTAAACTTGGAAGGTGTTATTTACTCAGAGTTATGTCATATCCTTCGTAAGCTTGTTGTTATTGCACCAGTTAGCTATTTCTATATTAAAACTGGTGTCCAATTGAATATAGGATTGAAACCTTTAAAAACAGATGAAGATTTAGAAGCTTTAGTGCAAGCTGCTTCTGAAAATGAGTTAAAAATGGACATTTATTGTGAGCATAGTGGTTATAATGTTTTAGAAATGCTTAAGAATGATAATTTGGTTAATAAAGAAGATGACCAAGACTTCTCTGATAATGAAAACCAAGATACTCTAGATGATGTTAAGGATTTAGTTGATTTTCAAACAGAGGATGAGTCAAATGTTGTCATTCCAAAAATTTCTATTGATGATCCTTGGTTGAATAAACTGGTTGGATTGGGTAAATTCATAGGGCATATGGATGATCCAATCCCTCCTTTAAATGGTAGGTTTATGGTAGAGATTGATGACCCTGAAGAGGATGATATAGATAGTCAGTATAAGGTGAAAAAAGGAGTTCAATACCCTGCTTTTGATCCTGAAACCCCATGGGATAAATGTAAACCACTCTTAGGCATGAGGTTTGAGTCACCAGCACAACTTAAACAATGTTTAGCTAATTATGGAGTTACAAATGGTTACCAACTTTGGTTCATGCAGAATGACATCCATAAATTGCTAGTGTTTTGTGGTAGGGATGTAAGTGAAGGTAGATGTGCTGGTAAAAGAGGGAAAAAAGACAAGGAAAATGCCAATGATAGTACTAAGGGTCAGGGTAGTAAAGTGTGTAAAGGTGAACCTAGTAAAATAAGTAAGGCAACAAAAGAGAGGTGGGCAAAAAAGAAAGAGGAAGAAAAGAAAAATGTTGCAAACCAACAAGATTGTAAATTCAGACTTTGGGCTAGTTGGATGAGTACAGAAAGGTCTTTCCAAATCAAGTCTTTGTATGCAGATCATAAGTGTACTAGGAATTATAACTTAGGGTCATTGGTGACTTACAAATGGATAGCACATCATTATGCAAGGGAAATTATAGACAATCCATGGTTAACTTACAGGTATATGCAAAATTCTATTAGGGAGAAGTTCAAAATTGATGTCAGTTTAGGGCAATGTAAAAGGGCTAAACAGTGTGCATTGTTTGATCATGAAGGAGGTTGATTCGTTGTGTTTTGGTGTGTGCAAACAACAATTTGTCAAAATATCAACAAACGTGAAGTTTAATTTGTCGTGAGACAAATAAACGTGAAGTAATACGAGTAAACCGTTTAGAAAAACGATTATCTCGCAAAACTTGTGAAAGTGATATTCAAATTGTGAGACCGGGAAGTGATTTCCCGGGTCGTACCCCAACGAGGTGTGAATGGAAAGCTTCGAATGAGATTTGAATTAAAATCTTGTATGTTGAGAAAGGTTATTTGGTTTTATGGTACGTTAAACTAACGAATTTGAAAATTAACGAACGAAATTAAACGTAAATTAACCTAAGGCAACTAAACATCATTAGGTGTCGGGAATCCTAAAACGTTAAACAAATTAAAAAACGCGAACGTTTAATTAAAAATTATGCAAGAGCGCAAAATAAAACGCGAATTTGATTTCTAAACGTCCTACGGGGTTCTAATAAATTTTTTTTTACTTACTAAAATGCAAAAGAAAATTTTTAAAAAAAAGAAAAAAAAAATAATAATAATAATAATAATAATAAATTTTTCGGATCTAATTTTATTTATTACAATTAAAAATTTAAATGCTAAAACTAATGAAATAAATCTGAAAATTTTTCTTCTCTTTTTTTTTTTTTTTTTTTTTTTTTTTTTTTTTTTTTTTTTTTTTCAATCACAGAAAACAAACTCACTTTAACAAACAAGCATTTCCAAACTAATCAAAGTTCTTTCTTTTTTTAGATAATACGCTTAAAAAGCAAAGTTGCATAATTACTTCTACTTTTATTCTTTTTGACTGCTAAGATTTAACCACTTAAAACAACCAAGCTACGAGGTACCATTAACAACCATATCAATAACAATGAACCAGCAAAATCACAAGATCGAAATAAAAAAAATGAACAAGTCCGGCTAAAAAAAATAGCAGCAGTAGTAGTGATCGAACAGGCCCAAAAGAGGGCAAAAACGAGCAACCGAGCAAACGCTTATGGGACAACTAACGGTACAAACTTTATACCTACCTAAGGGGCTGCTCAAAACACCAAAGAACACTCCCAAAATCCTAGAATTGATCAAGTTAGGATCCAATGAAGTCTGGGTCAAAGTGGGTAAAGCTGGGTGAAAAACAGAAACACCTCCCAGCAGGCCTGTTTGGCACAGTGTAGGGCCCACACCAAAAATCACAAAAATATAATGAACTTGGGACTCTAAAGTAGAGGTGTGAGGCTCTAACTTGTGAAAATTTCAGACCCTAACTCTCAACCCAAAATTCCTGAAAAATCTTTGAAAATTCGAGTTTTTTACCCAAAAACTAATTTTTGACCTTTGATGTTTTTGCATATCAGTTGACCAAATCGAATTTTCTTAGACCCTAGATCATTGAAACTGATGAATGAAGATATTTTGAAACTACTTCTAACAATCTTAACAAAGTCTGAGTTCAATCAAAGATTATAGCTCTCTAAACTCCAACAGTGGCTGCTACGAATTTATAAAGATAATATTGACTTTTCCTATGAGTCACTACTGGTTTTATACTTGTATTTCAGTATTATGACCTTAAGGATGTTGACTAAACAAATAATGTTCAATGGAACATTTGCAAGACCTTCAAATATGTTGATCCAAACACCCCCAACTCCACTGTTTCCTATAACTAATGAAGCAGAACTGTGAAATAATACAATCAATACACTACTTAACCTAGATATCAGCAAAATAAATCTAATCTAGCAAACAAATATAACAATCTTATTATAACCACAAATGTAAATAAAACCTACTTGTCATCCAAAGTGATGCAAATTCTGAGAACCATGAATCAAAAGAACCACTTATTCGTCTCCCATGAGACTCTAAACCATTTTTTTTTCAACTCCATAGCTGCTTCTTCCTCTCTTTTTTTTTTTCTTGTCCGATTTTTTTCTTTCTCTTTTTTTTTGAGCTTTTCGTATTCCTTTTTTTTTTCTCTTTTTTTTTAAAAAACTTAAATGAAACACCAGTAAACAAGCATACATAAAGGAATAACACTGAAACTTGAACAAAGATTTAGAGAAACTTAAAACTCAATTTCCATTAAAGCTTGAAAACTCAAATTACAATTTGAAACTAAACCTTTAAAAATAACAATTACACTAAAAGAAAAATGATAAGATAGATGTGCCCTTAGGCTTACAATGTCTTAACTATTTATACTCAACTGGAAAGTGGTAGGTACGAATTCTTCAATCCTTTGTCATCTCTTTGTCTTTTCTTTGTCTTCTCTTTGGTGTGCTTCTTTTCAATCATCCTCAGCCTTAGGATCAATCTTGAACTCATCACATCCTTCCAATTATACCTTGGCTACCAACTGAGGTTGTGGATTGCCACCATGTCCTTATGTGATAGGTTTGAAAGGGTTAGGTATGAGCTGTGAGGGGGTAGTGGTGAGTGGGATTGGGAGAAGGGATGGATGGTGATGGGGGTGTTGGCTGTTTGTAGTCACGAGGGGGAGGGATGAAGGTTTGGGGAAGAAGACACACTGAGATAGGATCTTGACCACTGACTTGTTACCACTTTGGTTTTTATTCTAGATAAATTGGTTGTGGGATTTGATGGGAGGGAAGGGATGCGTATTGTTTCTGAGTTAGGGTTAGGGTTCTAGTGATGTTATTATTAAACGTGGAGCAGACAAAAAGGGGGGTGGGCTTGGAGGGCAATTTGGGCTGCAACTTGGGCTTGGTGGAATTAGTTTCAACATGGGCCAAAGAAAACAATGGGTTAACAAAGGTGTATGTTTGGTTTGTTTTAGTTGACAATAAGGACCAAACTTTGCAATTGTCCGAAAATTGAGGGACCATTCATGTCGTTTTTCCAAACTCATACCAAGGACTAAACTTGCCATATTTGAGTTACCAGAGGACCTCATTTGATTATTTTCCAAATTTAGATTTCAAGGACCAAAACTGCCAATTTTCAAACTTGGAGGACCAAATATGAAAATTCTCCAAACATTTTACCCAAAGATCATTTGCGATTCATTTTGACTTTTAAAGAGCAAGGGTTGACTTTTCTTTGAAATGACTGACCAGGGACTAGTTTTGTCAAATTTTGAAAGTCGGGGGACTGAAACTGCCAAATATGTAACTTTTGTTCGTTTTTCGTTTGTTTTCACTCGTTTTGCATAAGAAACATATAAAATACGATCTTTGGGATTTTCTTCGCATTTTGGTGCGTTTTTGAGTATTTTTGATCGTTTTGCAGCTTATATTTGACTCAAAATGATGAGTATTTACACACTCATCAATCCCCCACACTAAACTATTGCTAGTCCCTAGCAATCTTTTTGAGAAAAATTAATGGATTTGAAGTCTCTTTACCAAAAGCCATCACTTCTGGAGTAGCCAGGTGTAAGAACTGTGGCTCACCTGATAGCCGTGTGATTTTGAGCAAACCACCAGCTTTCAACGGATTTGATTTGTCTTTACCAGGAGCCGTTTGCTCCTGGACTAGCCAACTCTTGATGGAACAGTCAACATCTTGGTGAGTTGATTACCAATTATGGTTTTTCCACAGCCTTTACCACAAGCCATAATCTTGCGGGCTAGCCAACTCATTAGCTTTTGAGGATGATGGGGAGTTGAGGAACCATACAATTTTTGGCAAATTGCAAGCCATCAACGGGTTTGAGTTATCTTTACCAAGAGCCGTTTGCTCCTGGATTAGCCAATCCCTTTTGTCGTTTAGACAAGGCGAATTGATAACCACAAAAATTTTGAAATAAAGTGAAAAATTTTTGAAAAATTTTGGCCTAAAAATGGGGTACTAGACGGTATGTTTTGATAAAATTCGCTAGAATTTTCCCCTCCCCCACACTTAGAGTTGAATATTGTCCTCAATATTCAAAGTCCCGGCGATTATGCCGAAATTTTGAATGAAAGACGAGAATATTAAAAACTAACTGTGGGAATGTCATTTGTATTTTTCACTTTATTTATTCGAACACACAACAATTTTTTTTTTTTTTTTTTTTTTTTTTTTTTTTTTTTTTTTTTTTTTTTTGAAAGATATGTACATCTCAAGTAGCTGCGGGGGGTGGCCACTCCCCCACACTAGGGTGTTAGAAAATAGGAGGAAATCAGATACACGGGTGAAAACCAGTGTTTGTTACTTGTTTTTGTTTATCGAGTCGCTAGCTTGACTCGATCCCCGAATTCATTGGTCCATGGGGAAAGTTTGGAGGTCCGGGACAACAGGCGGTATGTCCCCTCCAAAATAGTGTTTCAACCGATGCCCATTTACTTTGAAATTGGGACCGTCGTCTTGAGATAACTCGACGGTGCCATAAGGATAAACTTTGGCAACGGTGAAAGGTCCAGTCCAGCGGGTTTTAAGCTTACCCGAAAAGATCTTTAATCGAGAGTTAAAAAGAAGGACTCGATCACCAACGTTGAAAACGCGGTTCTTAATTTTGGAGTCATGGATCTTTTTGGTTTTCTCTTTGTAGATTAAAGAGTTTTCGTAAGCTTGATCACGAAGTTCATTGAGTTCATTGAGTTGAACTTTCCTGTGATCACCCGCAGACTTAAGATCGAAATTAGCATTCTTCAAAGCCCAATAAGTTTTGTGCTCGAGTTCAATCGGAAGATGACAAGCTTTTCCATACACGAGCTTATAAGGAGTACACCCAATGGGTGTTTTATAAGCTGTGCGAAAGGCCCATAGAGCGTCGTCTAACTTATCCGACCAAGAGGCACGGTTATCGCCTACGGTTCTTTCAAGAATTCTTTTCAAACCTCGGTTTGAAACCTCCACTTGCCCACTCGTTTGTGGGTGATATGCGGTGGCAAGACGGTGAGTGACACCATACTTGAGCATAACTTTTGCAAATTGTTCGTTGCAAAAGTGTGTACCGCGATCGCTTATGATAGCGCGGGGAGTTCCAAACCTTGAGAACAACGACTTCAAAAATTTTACAACTACTCGGGCATCGTTGGTTGGGAGAGCTTTTGCTTCGACCCATTTCGACAAGTAGTCAACGGCCACGAGTATGTACTTGTTCCCTCGTGAAGACGGGAACGGCCCCATAAAGTCTATGCCCCAAACATCAAAGATTTCACACACTTGGATGACGTTTTGAGGCATTTCATCCCGTTGTGTGATTTTTCCTTGACGTTGACACGAGTCACAAGATTTGACAAGGTCATGGGCGTCTTTATAAATGGAGGGCCAATAAAAACCGGACTCAAAGACTTTTCGAGCGGTGTAGTTCGGGCCATGATGTCCCCCGGTGGGTCCATTATGACAAGCCTTTAGGATTTCCATGGCTTCTTGGCCATGAACACACCTTCGAATAACCTGATCCGCACAAATTTTAAACAAATAGGGATCGTCCCAAAAGTAGTGATTGACATCTTTGAAAAATTTGCTCTTTTGGTGGGACGACATCCCTTTGACAACGAAGTTCCCCGCATGATAGTTTGCAAAGTCGGCAAACCATGGGGTACTAGAATCACCACGAGAGGAAATCACATTGAGTGTCTCGAGAGGAAACGTTTCGTTTATTTCCTTTTTCTCGAGAACTCCTTGATGAGGATTCTCCAATCGGGAAAGATGGTCAGCAGCGAGGTTCTCGGCTCCTTTTTTATCACGAATTATGATATCAAATTCTTGTAGGAGGAGAACCCAACGGAGCAATCTCGGCTTAGCGTCTTGCTTGGCAAAGAGATATTTTAGAGCCGAGTGGTCCGTGTACACTATGCACTTAGTCAAGTTCAAATATGGCCGAAACTTCTCAAACGCATACACCACGGCAAGTAATTCTTTTTCCGTTGTGGTGTAATGAGCTTGAGCTTCGGTCAAGGTCTTGCTTGCATAATGAATCGGCTGAAAATGTTTGGTTTTTCGTTGCCCCAAGACCGCACCCATTGCAAAATCACTTGCATCACACATGAGTTCGAAAGGTAGGTCCCAATCGGGGGCAACTAAAATGGGTGCTTCGGTAAGCTTTTTCTTGAGAGTTTGAAAAGCTTCGATGCACTCATCGGAGAAGAAAAATGGAGTTTCTTTTTCAAGAAGTCGGGTCATAGGCCTAGCTATCTTCGAGAAATCTTGAATGAATCTACGATAGAAGCCGGCATGACCCAGGAAACTCCGAACACCTTTAACAGTAGTGGGATGAGGGAGTTTAGCAATGACCTCGATTTTAGCCTTATCGACCTCAATCCCACTCTTGGAAATCTTATGGCCAAGGACAATTCCTTCCTTGACCATGAAATGACTTTTCTCCCAATTTAGACTAAGATTGGTGTCTTCACACCTTTGAAGCATTTTGTCTAAATTGGAGAGACATGATTCGAATGAATTCCCAACGACCGAAAAATCATCCATGAAGACCTCCATTGTTTTCTCGATCATGTCGTGAAAAATAGCCATCATGCATCTTTGAAATGTGCCCGGAGCATTGCATAAGCCAAAAGGCATGCGTCGATAAGCAAATGTTCCGTATGGGCACGTAAAAGTCATTTTTTCTTGATCTTGAGGATCGATGGGAATTTGGAAATAACCCGAAAAACCGTCAAGGAAACAATAGTATTCGTTTCCCGCCAATCTTTCGAGCATTTGATCCATGAAAGGTAATGGAAAGTGGTCTTTACGGGTGACGTCGTTTAATTTTCGATAATCAATGCAAACGCGCCAACCGGTTACCAATCGAGTTGGAATTAACTCGTTATCATCATTTTTGACAACCGTTATGCCACCCTTTTTGGGTACACAATGAACGGGACTCACCCAAGGACTATCCGAAATCGGGTATATCAAACCGGCATCAAGAAGTTTAATGACCTCTTGCTTGATAACCTCATGAATCTTAGGATTTACCCGTCTTTGTTGTTGAACCGCCGGTTTAAAGTCATCCTCCATCAAAATTTTGTGCATACAAAATTCCGGGTTAATACCCTTGATGTCGGAAAATCGCCAAGCAATGGCTTGCTTGTGTGACTTTAAAACCTTGAGAAGAGCGGTTTTGTTTTCCTCATTCAAGTCTTTAGTGATTATGACGGGAAACTTATCGTCTCCCTCCAAAAATGCATACTCGAGATGAGGTGGAAGTTCCTTGAGTTCAACCTCGGGGAAGTCATCAGTTTTTTCAACATTTTTGACCTCCTCGATATGAAGTTCTTTTTGAGGGTGAGGGGGTGAAGGATCTTCATTTAACAATTTTTCAAGCATTAGAATATCCCCCTCGGAATCAAGATAGTCACTATCAAACTCGTGTGACATTGAGCTATCTTGGGAAAGAAGAGCATCGACCTCTTCCAAAAGAAAGTCACTTCCCTCAAATGGAGTGAGAGAAGGGGAAGAGACATCGATGGTAGAATCCTTTAACACTTCTTCGAAATACTCATCGCGTGTAACATCGATGGCATCAAGTCGGTTAATTTCTTCTCGTTCAAGTTCGAGAAGATCTTTTGAAGTGTTTTCAATGTTAATGACCAATTTTTCGTCGCCAACTCTAAGAGTCATTTCACCTTCGAAGACGTCGATTAATGCACGAGCCGTTTTCAAGAATGGTCTTCCCAAAATTAGGGGAACACGAGGATCGGCATCGAAATCAACGACTACGAAGTCGGAAGGGAAATGGAACTTGCCAACCTTCACAAAGACATCTTCAGCAATACCCTTCGGAACCGTAACCGTTCGGGTTGCTAATTCAAGAGTCATTCGTGTTTGTGTAAGCTCGGGAAGTGAAAGCTTTTCCCAAATAGAGAAAGGCATGAGATTTATGCTAGCGCCAAGATCGGCCAAGGCGAAGCATTCTTCAAACTTTTGAAAATCACAAGGGATGAGAAATTTCCCGGGGTCTCCTAATTTTTCAGGAAGTTTCTTTAGAAGAACCGCCGAACAATTTTCATTCAAACGAGTTTTAGTGAGTTCAAACAATTTCTCTTTATTACTTAAAAGACTCCTAAAAGTGGAAGCGAACTTGGGCATATAGAGAAGAGCATCCGCGAAACTAATGTCGAAGTGTAACTTTTGAAATATCTCAAGAAACTTCTTCATTTGATCATTAGTTTGCTCACGGAGTTTTTGATCATTAAGCCTTGAAGGATATGGGATCGAAGGCTTAGAAATGCTCTTAGGAAAAGCAAATTCGGGAATTGATGGTTGGACCTCCGAAGGTTGGTCGTGTGCGGTACTTCGTGAGCTTGAGGGTTGCACCTTGTCCTTAATAACCTCGGGTTCTCGTTCCACTTCCTTCAAAGGTGGAAGAATAGGAGTCGAGGGTCCATCAATAGCTTTACCACTACGAGTGGTAATAGCTTTCAATTCACCCTTCGGGTTGGGAATGGTGTTTCCCGGAAGAGTACCCGAAGTAGAAGCTTGATTCATTTGACTCATAAGACTTGCAAACATGTTCTCAATCTTACTTTGAGATTGTTCAATCTTGTGGTTAGTATTACGAAGTTCATTTTTAAGCTCATGACCTTGTCTCGACATTGAAGATTGAAAATCATTCTTCAAAGTGTTGATTTGGTTTTGCATATTCCTCATGCTAGCTTCATTTGCCTTAATGTAATTAGCAAGTTCATTTGAAGCAACATTAGGAGCTTGAAAACCTTGATTGAAATTATCCCCTTGATTTGAAAATTGATTATTAGGGGTATGAAATTGATTTTGAACATTTTGATTTCTTTGTTGATTTTGATTGAATCGATTTGGATTATTGGGTTGAGGAAAACCGGGTGGACCACCTTGGTTGCTAACACGATAGTTCGGGTCAACTTGAGGACGGTATTGGTTACCTCCTTGATTTGAATTACCGACTATTGCATTAGCTTCAAATGGATTGCCATCGGTGGCAGTACAATTGTAATATGCGTGTGGACCACCACAAGTAACACAAACTTCAACCTTTTTGACTTCGGCAGGTTGAGAAGGAACTTTCTTGTTTTTGGTGAGAACCAAAGCATGGATAGCTTCCGTGAGCTTGGCAAGCCTAGCATCGGTGCTAGATTGAGCCACGGGTGATGAAGTAGGAGGACCAACATTCACTTGGGAAACAACCGGTTTACTTCGTGGAATGCGGACCTTAGACTTATTCTCGATGATCACTAAAGCATCTCTTGTGGTTCGATTCAAGAAATTACCTCCCGCGGAGGCATTAAGAGAGTCTTGATCAATTTGGCTCACACCATTGTAGAAAGTGTCGAGTTGCATTAACTCGGAAAAACCGTGATGAGGACATTTACGAAGCATGTCCTTGTAACGATCCCATGCCTCACCGAATGATTCATCAAATTTTTGAGTGAATTTCATGATCTCATTCTTGAGGGCGGTGGTTTTAGATGGAGGAAAGAATTCGTTCACAAACTTCTTGACTAAATCTTCCCATGTTTCGATCGATCGAGGGGCTTGTTTGTCAAGCCAATTTTTGGCAGCCCCATCGAGGGAAAACGGGAAGAGAAGAAGTTTGATAGCCTCCTCAGGGACATTTTTGCATTTGATGGTAGACGTGATTTTGTTGAACCATCGAATGTGATCTTGAGGATCGTCCCTCTCGAAACCATAGAATTGACGCGAGGTGACTAAGTTAATCAACCCCGTCTTGAGCTCAAAGTTTTCAGCCACGATGGCTGGAACAACTATAGCATCTCCGTAACCCTCGATGGGTGCTTGGAGAAGCTCATTCATAGTGGGCTCGGCCGCCATGATAGGAATAGTACGAATCTCGGGTTCGACTATTGGATTGGTACGTCGTCGATTACGCCTTCTTCTTGGAATGTTGTTAAGCGATTGCAAAGGACTTGTTGACGTAGACGAACGAGTGCGCATGCACCACAACAAAAATCAATTAAAACAATACCACTTTAACGACAAGGGAACTTAAACCAATAATCAAGAACGCAAGGTCGACTTCTAAAGAAAAACACACAAAGGAGCGGGAGAGAAGAATGGATCTCTCACTGGGCGAAGTTCGTTGGATCGCCACATACCGTTTCGACTCCTCTTAAAGTGTATTTTTCGTTTAAAAGTTTTCCAAAACGCAAGTGATACAAAGGCAAGTTTTGATCTTTGGTTTGGGAACTTATTATGGTCACACCCCCAGTTGGTAGGTGTTCTGCCTTGGTTTGCGGTGGTAAGATTTTAACTTTGTATTTATTAAACAATAAAACGGGAAAATCTTTTTGTGTTTTTCTTTATCTTATATAGATATAATACATATACTAGAAACAAAAGAAAAATATTTTTGGTTTTTTATACGTTTTATAAAAGCGTAACTTCTTGCGAAGGTTCTACAAGACTAATCGTCTAAACCTTATCGAGACTTTCGACACACAGTCTCCCCGGCAGCGGCGCCATTTGATTCGTTGTGTTTTGGTGTGTGCAAACAACAATTTATCAAAATATCAACAAACGTGAAGTTTAATTTGTCGTGAGACAAATAAACGTGAAGTAATACGAGTAAACCGTTTAGGAAAACGATTACCTCGCAAAACTTGTGAAAGTGATATTCAAATTGTGAGACCGGGAAGTGATTTCCCGGGTCGTACCCCAACGAGGTGTGAATGGAAAGCTTCGAATGAGATTTGAATTAAAATCTTGTATGTTGAGAAAGGTTATTTAGTTTTATGGTACGTTAAACTAACGAATTTGAAAATTAACGAACGAAATTAAACGTAAATTAACCTAAGGCAACTAAACATCATTAGGTGTCGGGAATCCTAAAACGTTAAACAAATTAAAAAACGCGAACGTTTAATTAAAAATTATGCAAGAGCGCAAAATAAAACGCGAATTTGATTTCTAAACGTCCTACGGGGTTCTAATAATTTTTTTTTTACTTACTAAAATGCAAAAGAAAATTTTTAAAAAAAAGAAAAAAAAAATAATAATAATAATAATAATAAATTTTTCGGATCTAATTTTATTTATTACAATTAAAAATTTAAATGCTAAAACTAATGAAATAAATCTGAATTTTTTTTTTTTTTTTTTTTTTTTCAATCACAGAAAACAAACTCACTTTAACAAACAAGCATTTCCAAACTAATCAAAGTTCTTTCTTTTTTTAGATAATACGCTTAAAAAGCAAAGTTGCATAATTACTTCTACTTTTATTCTTTTTGACTGCTAAGATTTAACCACTTAAAACAACCAAGCTACGAGGTACCATTAACAACCATATCAATAACAATGAACCAGCAAAATCACAAGATCGAAATAAAAAAAATGAACAAGTCCGGCTAAAAAAAATAGCAGCAGTAGTAGTGATCGAACAGGCCCAAAAGAGGGCAAAAACGAGCAACCGAGCAAACGCTTATGGGACAACTAACGGTACAAACTTTATACCTACCTAAGGGGCTGCTCAAAACACCAAAGAACACTCCCAAAATCCTAGAATTGATCAAGTTAGGATCCAATGAAGTCTGGGTCAAAGTGGGTAAAGCTGGGTGAAAAACAGAAACACCTCCCAGCAGGCCTGTTTGGCACAGTGTAGGGCCCACACCAAAAATCACAAAAATATAATGAACTTGGGACTCTAAAGTAGAGGTGTGAGGCTCTAACTTGTGAAAATTTCAGACCCTAACTCTCAACCCAAAATTCCTGAAAAATCTTTGAAAATTCGAGTTTTTTACCCAAAAACTAATTTTTGACCTTTGATGTTTTTGCATATCAGTTGACCAAATCGAATTTTCTTAGACCCTAGATCATTGAAACTGATGAATGAAGATATTTTGAAACTACTTCTAACAATCTTAACAAAGTCTGAGTTCAATCAAAGATTATAGCTCTCTAAACTCCAACAGTGGCTGCTACGAATTTATAAAGATAATATTGACTTTTCCTATGAGTCACTACTGGTTTTATACTTGTATTTCAGTATTATGACCTTAAGGATGTTGACTAAACAAATAATGTTCAATGGAACATTTGCAAGACCTTCAAATATGTTGATCCAAACACCCCCAACTCCACTGTTTCCTATAACTAATGAAGCAGAACTGTGAAATAATACAATCAATACACTACTTAACCTAGATATCAGCAAAATAAATCTAATCTAGCAAACAAATATAACAATCTTATTATAACCACAAATGTAAATAAAACCTACTTGTCATCCAAAGTGATGCAAATTCTGAGAACCATGAATCAAAAGAACCACTTATTCGTCTCCCATGAGACTCTAAACCATTTTTTTTTCAACTCCATAGCTGCTTCTTCCTCTCTTTTTTTTTTTTCTTGTCCGATTTTTTTCTTTCTCTTTTTTTTTGAGCTTTTCGTATTCCTTTTTTTTTTCTCTTTTTTTTTAAAAAACTTAAATGAAACACCAGTAAACAAGCATACATAAAGGAATAACACTGAAACTTGAACAAAGATTTAGAGAAACTTAAAACTCAATTTCCATTAAAGCTTGAAAACTCAAATTACAATTTGAAACTAAACCTTTAAAAATAACAATTACACTAAAAGAAAAATGATAAGATAGATGTGCCCTTAGGCTTACAATGTCTTAACTATTTATACTCAACTGGAAAGTGGTAGGTACGAATTCTTCAATCCTTTGTCATCTCTTTGTCTTTTCTTTGTCTTCTCTTTGGTGTGCTTCTTTTCAATCATCCTCAGCCTTAGGATCAATCTTGAACTCATCACATCCTTCCAATTATACCTTGGCTACCAACTGAGGTTGTGGATTGCCACCATGTCCTTATGTGATAGGTTTGAAAGGGTTAGGTATGAGCTGTGAGGGGGGTAGTGGTGAGTGGGATTGGGAGAAGGGATGGATGGTGATGGGGGTGTTGGCTGTTTGTAGTCACGAGGGGGAGGGATGAAGGTTTGGGGAAGAAGACACACTGAGATAGGATCTTGACCACTGACTTGTTACCACTTTGGTTTTTATTCTAGATAAATTGGTTGTGGGATTTGATGGGAGGGAAGGGATGCGTATTGTTTCTGAGTTAGGGTTAGGGTTCTAGTGATGTTATTATTAAACGTGGAGCAGACAAAAAGGGGGGTGGGCTTGGAGGGCAATTTGGGCTGCAACTTGGGCTTGGTGGAATTAGTTTCAACATGGGCCAAAGAAAACAATGGGTTAACAAAGGTGTACGTTTGGTTTGTTTTAGTTGACAATAAGGACCAAACTTTGCAATTGTCCGAAAATTGAGGGACCATTCATGTCGTTTTTCCAAACTCATACCAAGGACTAAACTTGCCATATTTGAGTTACCAGAGGACCTCATTTGATTATTTTCCAAATTTAGATTTCAAGGACCAAAACTGCCAATTTTCAAACTTGGAGGACCAAATATGAAAATTCTCCAAACATTTTACCCAAAGATCATTTGCGATTCATTTTGACTTTTAAAGAGCAAGGGTTGACTTTTCTTTGAAATGACTGACCAGGGACTAGTTTTGTCAAATTTTGAAAGTCGGGGGACTGAAACTGCCAAATATGTAACTTTTGTTCGTTTTTCGTTTGTTTTCACTCGTTTTGCATAAGAAACATATAAAATACGATCTTTGGGATTTTCTTCGCATTTTGGTGCGTTTTTGAGTATTTTTGATCGTTTTGCAGCTTATATTTGACTCAAAATGATGAGTATTTACACACTCATCAGAGGTCTAGTGGATCATTATAATAGGTTGTGGGAATATAGACAAGCATTACTAGATTCTAACCCAGGGTCCACATGTCAGTTGGATATAGAAGAGAAAGATGATGGGCTGATGTACTTCAAAAGGATGTATATTTGTTTCTTTGGTCTTAAAGCTGGATGGAAGGATGGGTGTAGGAAAGTGATTGGTTTGGATGGGTGTTTCCTAACACATACTTGTAAAGGCCAATTACTTACAGCAATGGGCAGAGATGCCAACAACCAAATGTTTCCAATAGCGTGGGCAGTTGTTGCTGTAGAAAATAAAAACAACTGGTGCTGGTTTCTCTCATTATTGCATTCTGATTTGGACTTGGATAATGGAAGTGGTATAACAATAATATCTGATGCACATAAGGTCAGTACTACTTAAACTTTAAAAATATGTGATTTATGCTTACTAACTAATACACTGACAACTCTCAACTTTTATACAGGGCTTAATTGAAGCAGTTGGTACTTGGTTACCTAATGCAGAGCATAGACAATGTACCAGACATATCTATGCAAATTTTAAGAAGAAATGGAGTGGACTTCAGTACAAAAGGCTTTTCTGGGCAGCAGCTTCAACCACAATCAAAGAGCAATTCATGCAGATTATGGACCATCTAAAGTTGCTAGATGAAGCTGCACATAAATGGTTGGTTGAAAGAAACCCAAACAGCTGGAGCAGGGCTTTTTTTGAGATGGATAGGTGCACTGCAGCCTTTGAAAATGGCATTTCTGAAAGCTTTAATGCAAGGATATTGAATGCTAGAGGTAAGCCTATAATCACAATGTTTGAGGATATTAGGATTTACGTCATGCAAAGAGTATACTACATGAACAAGAAAGCTATGGATTTGGAAGATAGCATTACCCCAACTGTTAGAAGGCAACTGAACATTCTTACAAATAAACAAAGGTTAGTGTCTTTATTGTGGCTTTGTTACTTTATTTTTTAAATACTTATACTTACTTTATATTCTGTATAGACATTGGGATGTTGTTAATAGTGGTTTCCAAGAGGTTGAGGTCAGAAAAGGGGATGAGGCATTCTGTGTTAATTTGCATACCAAGAAATGTTTTTGTAGAATGTGGGAACTGAGTGGAATACCTTGTGTGCATGCCATGGCTGCTTATATGCATATGAAAAAAGATCATTTGGTAGGGGTTAGTGAATGGTATTCTGTAGACAAATGGGTTGAAGCTTACCAATACTCTATTAGACCAGTCTTAGGATCTAAATATTGGAAGCCATCAACATTTCCAAAACCTTTACCCCCATTGGAAAGGAAAATGCCCGGAAGACCTAGAAAAAGAAGAATTAGGCATCCAACTGAAGATGATCATGAAATTAGCAGAGTAGGAAGGATCATGCACTGTCATAATTGTTGGGAGCCTGGGCACAATAAGAAGAGTTGTGATAAGCCATCAAAACCTAAACCACCAAAACAGTATCAAACTACACCTGCTCCACCTCCACCTGAACAACCAACCAATACCAATGAGAGACCAGAACATTATGTTGAAGAAATGCCAACTTACATTCCAGATCCTGTTTTACCCAAAAAAAAGAGCAACACCAGAAGAAGCCATTTGTGTTTGACAAACATGGCACTGGTTCTACACCAGACAAAGCTTTCAATGTAGACTAATGTTTTTAGATTTAGGTTGTTTTGATTCTGCAATGAACTTATGTCTTTTGAACATGTATTTTGTGGATGGTTGTGCCATGAATGTGGTTGTTAAAACTTTATGAATGGGAATGCAGAATCTTATCTTTATCTTATGTGGTTTGTGTTGTCCAACACATTATTGGCTTACTTTATTACTTGTGGAGACCACATGTATTTTTTTGTGCTTTGTGTTGTCTGTCTAGCTGCTTATAGCAACTGTGTTTTGTGCTTTGACTTAAATTAACCAAACATAGCATTTCACCAAACATACCATTTCATTTCATTGTGATCATCAAAATACACAGGTTCACAGAAACTATCCTACCACATCATACTAAGACAACTTACTAGTCTTTTACAACACAAAATAAACCAACAAAAGACTGCTAAAGAACCACATGAACCTAGTCTAATGCATCATAAGAAACAGATACAACACAACCATAATCAACAAACACTTGACCAAAAGGCTAGCTTTCTTCTTGCTTTTGATAATTTCCAACTGCATTTCTTCAGTCTGCAAGTGCATCTCATGCTGATAAACATCAAACTCATTTTCCAAGATCTCTAGTTGATTTTGAGCAGAGACTTCAGCATAGTACAACTGCCTTTCCTCAGGATTCATGGTTAGATACATTTGAAACAGCTGAGACTTGTACCATTCATTTGTCAACTCAGGATCAATCCAGTAAAAGGAATTGCAAAATGTGGTACCAGAAAGCTGAAAAATAAATATAATTAATTTTTTTACACAAAACCCTAATTTCAAAAAGTTTGGGGAAAATTAAAATTGAGTTAAAATACACTATAATTACGTACATTTGAATTTCGACAGTTGACGAATCTTCTACCTGGGTTATTAATAGTCCAAGATACACGCCTAATTAAAGGCTTGTTGCAATTACAATGAGTGGGTAACACCCTTCTCCTGCGAATACTTGTAGCGGATGTAGACATTGTGGTGATTTGATTGTGTGATTTGGTTTCTAGGGTTTTTTGTATAAGAACTGCATTTAAGTATTAGGGTTATAATACCCATTTATGGATCAGTTCAGTCCACGTTGGAAATAAAAAAAAGCAAAATTAAATACCACGTCAGATAAAACGGGATAAATTGAAAATGTTATGCGTAATGAAAAGAAACTCATACTTAAATAAGCATTTTGACAATAAAAATAGTACAATATGTATAATGAGTCAAAATTGTAAGTACGTTAAGCATTTATGAATTTATCCCAAATTACATTAGTGAGGCACATAATACAACACTACGTATGCATAATTGTGGTGTATATATTACTTTTGTAGTGTACATATCACCTCCCTTTGTACAATACCGATAAACAACAACGTTACTTTAAAACGAACGTGGTGCATGCACATTAATTACCAAGCAACAAATAAATCCGATTTCAAAGACATTACTTGATCTATATTATTTATCATGTTAAAACCAATTTTAGAAGATCTCAATCTATATACTTGATCGGCAAAATTAGAAAAAAATATAAATAAAAATAAAAATTAGAGGTTTGCATGTTTCAAGGCTTTAAATGAAGGCAATTTTGGTACCTATGGCCTCGAATGATCATATCATACCTTTACGTGTCTTTATGACATGCGTAATGTGTATTTTCTTATTATTACTAGTTATAATGCCCGCGTATGCGCGGAGTTTTTATAAAAAAAATTTGAAAGATATATTGTTATTTGTTAAAAAATAAATAATTTAATCTTTGTTTTGTTTTTTATTTATTTATTTTTTTGTTTGATTTATGATTTTTATTATAGTTTTTTTATTATTAAAGATAATCCTTTAAAAAGTTTAATCATATTTTTAGTTTGCTTCTTCTCTATACTTTTTGTATTTATCTTTAACGTGTGTAGTATATCAACAAAACGAATTTATAAATTTATAAATTAAAAAATAATAATTCAATTACTACCTAACAAGGAAATATTATTTTTTTCAAAATACGAAATTTCCCACTTGATGCTTTGTTTTATTATATAAAAGATGTGTTTGTATTTGTTATTTTGGTATGCACATATATGACAACATAGTACCACTGAGATATTTTCTATGTTGTGTTACAGAATTAGAGTACGTTATACATATACTAAAACTTATGCTACGACAATCCTTTTATATTTACAATTTTTAACAATACGTGTCAGCACTCGAGGCTGAGCACGGTTCGAAAACCGGACTAGCCTGACCAAACTCAGACCAAACCAACCAAAATCGGACCGGGCCGATAACTGTTCTGGCCCAAAACATCGGTCCAGTCCGGTTATTCGGTCAGGTCCGATCCAACAAAGCATAATGGTAGGTTGTGATTAAGATCGAACTGGGTCAGGCAGGACCGAAGACCGAATATGAAGAAAATAGTGGACCGAAGACCAAACCAAAATATGTGTGGTCCGGGCTGGTGGGTTCAAGTTTTCGATTCGGTTCGATCCACAGTCTATTATGCTCCAAAATTATAAGCATTCACTTTCCAATGGGGTGTTTCTTTCGGCTTATACAACCCGGCTTATGGCTGATTTAATTTTGGGCATATGTTTCTTTTGTGATTTTTTTTTTAACTTTTCGGCTTATATAAATTTATTAGGCTAGTAGTAAGGGGCGTGAGCCCTCCATAAGGAGGAAGTCACGCGCGACAACCAAAACACATCATCACCTCACTAGCGAACCAACCAAAAAAATGAGGGTGAAAGGTGAGTCGGTCACCTTTCGATTTTATTATTTTTAATTTGGTTTGTGAGTGTGTGTGTGAGGTATGTTTGCATTAAAGTGGATATTTTAATAAAAGGTGTGGTGGTGTGACTACTACGGTTGAAAAGTGAGAGGACGTTTGAGAAAATAGAAAAATGAGGTGATGCTGATGTGTAAGATGAAAGAGTAGTAGTCATAGGCTTTTGTCATAATTAACTTATGTAAAACAAAAGGTTTTTTTTTTTTTTTTTTTTTTTTTTTTTTTTTTTTTTTTTAAAAAAAAAAAAAAAAAAAAAAAAAAAAAAAAAGCCCCTGAAACAAACACCCTAATTGACGCCGAATATTCGGTACAAATACTCCCTTTTCCCAAAAAAGAAACAATATTTTCCCATCACAAAAAACAATATATGCCCAAAACTAGCAAAAAATATGAAAACACATGACTAGTGATACGTTACTTCCAAGTTTAGATCACTTCACTTTGTTACTGACGTCAACTCATCATCACAAATAACATGCACATAATATATCTCTATACGAAAAATATACTAGTATAAATTAACAACAGCAACTAGTGATCATTTATCTCTATACAAAAATTAACATGCACATAATTAAGCTCCAAAAATGGTTAATTATCATAGTGTTGACCGTGAGCGTTGGTGTGGTGAACGGTGGGTATTTCAAGCCGTTTAATGTGAGTTACGATCACCGTGCACTTATAATCGACGGTCAACGCCGCATGCTTGTTTCTGCCGGTATTCATTATCCACGTGCCACACCGGAGGTACTTATTATTATTTCTTACTGACGTGGCATGTTTTGTTAGGTTAATTTGTTTATTAAAATAGCGTTTTTGTAGTTGTAATTGTAAAATGTAAAATGATGTGAGTGACTTCTCTAAATTTTTGAAAATTTTGAGGGCCCGGGACGAAATTACATAACGAGGCTTTTCGAGAAGAAATGTTATATATAGAGTGTCGTTGTTTATAAGATATATAACGCAATTAGTTATCTAAACGTTCAAGCATATTATTGATTTAAGATAGTTTTTCTCATCAATATTTTTTTTTCTTGAAAAATATGTGTACACATTCATATCATTGTTAACGGGACAAATTTTGAGTCCTCTAAAAATTGTGGAGCCCTGAGCGGTCGCCCACCTTGCACAACCTCAAAGACGGCCCTAAATGACGTAAAACTGAATGCTTATTTTAGTATGTTTTATAATAGGACAAACAAGCATTATATTTTAAACGCTAAAAGGTCAGGCGATTATTGTTGCACATACTATTGTGTTTATGTGTGTGAATTTGTTGTTGACGTGGATTGTGGTCACGTTTAGCGAAAGTAAATGTTGTGTTGTTACTGGAATTGCTGGAGATAGAAATGGAACAGGTGATTAAAAAAATTGAAATTATTTCTATAAGCTACATGAAGCAGCACTTGATTTTAATAGATTATGAAAGATTAATTTTTTAAAATCTCTAATAAGTTCTGTCTGCCAAACAAAGATGATATTTTAAGTAGCTTATTTTAAAAAAATAAAGCACAATCAACTCATTATCTTGTGTGCCAAAACATAACCTTTTTTAGGTTATTTTTGATTAAAAATGAAATGATTACTCATGAGGATTATTAGTGTAATGCATCCTTAAGTTTGACCATTGCCACGTGTCATTGCTTAAGGCTATGTTTGACAAAACTAGCAGCAAGGAGTTGTTATTTTAAAGTGTTTCGTAAGGAGTGTTTAGCTTTTGGGTTTTGTTTGAAGGTTCCTATTCGAGACACTAATAAAAGAAGCATTTAGTTTTTATTGCCATCTTACACTTTATAAAACGTAAACCAAACTGTTGCGCTAATTTTGCCAAACATTTATGTGAAAAGATTGAAGTATGGCGTACTAAATTTAGGACTACGTGATGTTTAATTACCCCAGGTGGCCATTATTAGGAATATATTGTTGGAAATGAGCGTGAATGTTATCATTTCAGCCACGTGGCCGTTGATTGACTACTGCCACAGGTCTATGATTAGAAATGTAATTAGGATAATATATTGATTTGGTGAAAATATATGAAATATTGTTAGAAATGAGTTGGAATGTTGATATTAGTATAGGAATTGGGGAACACAAGTGTAACTAAGTTAATATGCAAGTGTATTCTTTTTATTGTCAGTGAAGTACTCGATAAGCTTGGACATTTGTCTTTTTGGGCGAATTTTGTAAGAATATATTTAGTAGCGTGAAACTCAAACAGCATAAGAAAACGTGAAAGACAGTTTGACTTTTGTCTAAATACTTAAACTGAGGCTTTTGTTAAAGCATTAAGCATCATGTATCTTATATATATACTAGAGACTAGTCCAGTCGGGTTTTCACATCAAGTGTTATATGCTGCTATATAGTGAAACTCATTGGTTTTACCTAATGTCATGTAACACCCCCAAAATACCGCAGCGGAAGACTGTGTCATTGGGGTGCTACTTCATAATACAAAGTACAAGGTATAGAAAACAAACTCTAAATGAGACGTTTTGAAAAGTTACCATTCGATTAATAAGTTCCGAGTTACAAACTTGAGTTCCATAATACAATACATAAGAGTTTTAAAACATATCGAATGGTAAAGATAAAAGCATAAGTCTTCAAAACATGTCAAGCGACTCTATGCTCCATGCAATAGCTATCACCTTACAGACCTGAGACAAACATGCTAAAGTGTCAACACAATGGTTGGTGAGTTCATAGAGTTTGTCTTAAAACAGTTGAAAAGTCTTTAAAGAATATTCGCACAGCAAAGGCATCGTGAATCCACTCAGTTGCAAGTCCCGCCCATAACAACACTTGCAACCTGTGTGTTCACAACCCACTGCTAAAGTATATCATGATTTCAATATATGTGTATACGATATATGCACGCTTAATGTAAAGTATCACTGCCTACTGAACCTCATGACAAGAATAAGCACAAATGCTTCATAAGAATAAGCACAAATGCTTCAAAGCTGGATTATATTCACCCAAGGCCAGGAATATATGGCAATGGTGGGGGCGTCAGCCCGATAGTACTATCAATACCTCTCTATCGGCTCCATCCAGGAGTTAAACAGTGGTTAAAGAATATAGCGTATAGAATAGTTTTCACACATTAAGGCACATATCGTAATAAAACTACACATCATGTTTAAGAGTATAAAAGTATAGCATAGCATATGAGTAAAATTGTCTTTAGTAAAAGAGAAAGCAAGTAGTTTAAGCATGTATCTCCCCAAAAGAGTTTAAAACAAGTATGAAAAGAGTAGGGGCTATGACTCACCTTAAGCTTAAGTAATGAGAAATGAAAGTGGTAGTCGAATCGCGAAAGTCTCTAAGAGCAGCCTATAATAGAACGCTGCGACTTAGGTTTGGAGTAACGTTTAAGAATACGAAGAATTGCCTATATATGTCTTGCATAATGTTCATGATGTAGTACTTAGTATATAGTGTAAGTCTTTGAATATAAATGGTTTATGAAACATGTATAGGTTGTATATCTCTTACTACCGTTCGGGCCGACATAATTCAGAAGTCATGGAGTAAACGTTCGAGGAGCCAGGACACTTTAATTCGTAAATCCACAACTCATCTCGACGGCTTATTTAATGAACTCCTCACATGAGGCTCCCTACTATTGTAATATTTGATAACATATATATAAGTTTTGATCCGAAAAGTTACATGTCCAATATTTGAATAAACTTAGGAAAGTTTATTTTTACATGAAGATTGTTATTAGGGTAAGTTTCTTAAGTCTTGTATGACAATTACTTGTAAGATCTCATGGTTCTTTAGATGAAGTAAATCCAAATTGCATGTTCAAGTTATCGCCAATTCTTTAGCTCATGTTTTCGCCTAAGTAAGTTTATATGGTCTTTAGTCATGGCTTCGCCGTGACCTTGGTCATTGTTCCATGGTCTTGAGACTCAACCTTGGCTTTAGCCATGGTTGTGATCTTGGCTTTAGGTCATTAGACCTCTTGGTCTTTTTAAACAATAACAATTATATAGTGACTTATATATATATATAAAATAGCTGTTAAGAAACTGAAGAAAATCTCATTCGTTATTGGTTTTCTGGAGACGTGCTCCTGAGTTTTTGAAGAAAACGTGATTCCGGACAACTTTCGTGTTTTAACTTTTTCATGAAACGGACCAGAAGGGCCTCTTTTTTCGTGTTTTATGTTCTGTCACAGAAACATTTGGCAGATTTGCCGTAAAATTTTGGTAATTTCAAATGGTCATAACTTTTGACTCGGGTACTCGTTTTGGGTGATTCAAATTGCTATGTTTTCCTTGTTAAGTCCTCTTTAACAGTAGGTAAGTTTCAAATATCATATTTATACTATTTTGGTCGTGGTTCTCCATAAAAGTCACTAGTTTACTTGTTTAAATATCATAAGTTAACATATATATATATCATAACTTGTTTTACCAATTTTTATATATCATGAACATAATAACAAGACAATATATAGTAAGAATGAAATATAAATAGCATGAAAATGATATTTAGCAAGAAAGTATGTTAGGGTTTTGCTTACAACTTGAGGCTTTCTAAAAGAAAGGTAAGTAACTAGTAAGGTACGGACTTTGATAGACTTAAGCTTCACCCTACTTCACTTCAAGCAATCTTTCTACCCTTGTATTCTTGAAAGAGAGATGATGAAAGTTGAGGTGACTTGAGTGGATTCAAACTCAAGATAAATCACCAAAGTTTCTAGGATTTTAAAGTAGTTTGATTACCTAAAACCAAGCTAGGGTTTCTATGTTGATGAAGTACTTGTATCTTGCATAAAACTAGGATTGAATTAGCTAAGTGTGAAGGTGTTTTGGTGTGTGATATGGGACGTACAAAGAGGGGAGGGGGGGGGGGCTTTTATAGGGTCTTGAGGAGGTTAGTTTCATTGACTTGTCAAACCTTGGACACCAAGTTGTACACATGCATGCAATCTAAGGCCTCCTAGCTTGAGATCAAGCCACATATGGGATGACTCCCCCCCTAAGTCGTTTCACAATACTTGGGGATGAAGTGTTGGCTTTTGATGGTATTATCCTACTTATGTAGCTAGTTTTGACTCCGTAAATTGCTAACCGTAAGTTGTAAAGTCACGAAACGTAAAACCGGGTATCCTAAAAATATGAAACTTGAAAGAATGACTAAACTTGTCAATATACTCCATAATAAAATATAAAATGAGTGGTAGGTTCTATTGGGTTGCTCAAACCCTGCTAAAACTGGAAACACGGGTCTAAAACGCGTAATACGTAAAACGTACGAAAGTTGCGTAAAATTGAGAAAAGTAAAATGTAACTTTTCTAATAGGATAATAATGACTTAAAATGACTTATAATGTCTAGGCTGGGCTCAGTCTAGTGTCGGTTGGTATTTAATGTCTTTAAACTTAAAACCGTAAGCCTAAAAATCAAGGAATGATTTATAAAATCAAGGAATGATTTTTGGTCAAAGGAGGAGGGAAAAATATGTTGAATTATTCCAAAAATGTGAAAACTCAAATCGTCTTAGAAACGCGGTGTAGGTATAGGCTAAGGTTACGGCTGAGTAAAAACGCTTAAAAATGAAAATTCCAGTTTTTCACGGCCGAGGTTTATTTGGTCATGTTTTTCTCAGTCATGATTTATTCTCAAATAAATCATGAGTGTATCAACATTTTTCTGATACGGGGAAAATTAACGCGGTCGAGTTTCGTTGTGCATAGAATTTTTGAATGATGTTTTACCCTAAAACGTGTAATTCTTTATTAACTTTCGCGAAAATGATCAGATGAATGTCAAACTTTTAATTTGCCATGGAAATGATTTATCACTCGAGGCCAAGAAACAAAAATCAAATTTCAGGAAAATTTCGGGAAAAATGAATAGTAAAAGTGAATAGTGAAATTTTCCGGGAATAATAATTAACCTGAAATTGCGAATTGTTACATGTCAGATGTGGCCTGATCTGATTGCCAAGAGTAAGGAAGGCGGGGCTGATGTTGTTGAAACTTATGTATTTTGGAGTGGTCATGAGCCAGTTAGAGGACAGGTGTGCTAGTTTCTTCAGCCATCTTTCTTGGTTTTGGATTGTCTTTGGATTGTATTTGGTAGATGATATCATGGAATGTCTCACTTTCTTCATGTCTTTTTCCTCTTTTGTGCAGTATAATTTCAAGGATAGGTATGATCTCGTGAAGTTTGTAAAGTTGGTGGGAGAAAGTGGGTTGTATCTGCATCTTCGAATCGGCCCATATATTTGTGCAGAGTGGAATTTTGGGTCTTAACTTTTCCTCTAATCTTGTTAAATATAGCGTGGTTTCAATTTTTTCCAAAAAACATAGATACATTCATTTTTGTTACACTTATGGAAACAATTATATATTTGTGCTCTATAAAACACTATGACTATGCAGGGGGTTCCCTGTGTGGCTTCGTGATATTCCTGGAATTGTATTCCGAACAGACAATGCACCTTTTAAGGTACAAGTGGAACTTTTAATCTATACTTTATGTTTAATCTGTTGCTTTCCCCTTACTATTGCTTGGTGTTAGAGGTTATAATTGTTAATCGTAATGCATTATGTTATTGTAGGAAGAGATGAAACGCTTTGTCAAGAAAATAGTAGATGTAATGCGGGACGAGTCTCTTTTTTCTTGGCAAGGTGGCCCAATCATCATGCTACAGGTTGTCTTACAGTTTATTTGATAATCAGGTATAGGCTGTTTTAGAATTGTAAGTAATTAACTTGATTGTAGTTGTTGTATCAGATTGAAAATGAATATGGAAATTGGAATGTCCAAGGCCCATTTGGCCAACCAGGAAGAGAATACATAAAATGGGCTGCAGATATGGCTATTGGACTTGAAGCTGGTGTCCCATGGGTTATGTGTAGGCAAACAGATGCTCCAGAATATATTGTACCTTTCTTCTTTGTTGACTATAAATTCTCATATTTTGGATTATGGATAAAATAATATAAATTTTTTGTACACGCAAATTATTTATAGAAGTTAATGATTTCTAAAAATATGTGTTTTAGGTTTATACTATCTTACATAAAAATATCCATTTTGACTTGCACGCCCTTTTTGCTACCTATAATGACAACAATCTGATTTTTTCAGAATCACATGTTTTCTTTTTTTAAATGTGCAAATGGAAATTGTCAAATATTGATCATGCATGAATTGCTTTCTAAATATATCCTCCCCTGTTTCCTGCAGATAGATGGCTGCAATGGATTCTATTGTGATGGCTTTAAATCAAACTCTAACAAGAACCCAGTACTTTGGACTGAAAATTGGGATGGATGGTATGCAAAAATCTCTGCATATTTATGTTTACTTTCTCAAAGTTTAGACATGTTAAGCAGTAGGAGTATGAATGGATACACATCTTTAAATGTATCTACCAGATATCAACAGAACTATTTTAATCTTTCCCATCTATATGAAAGGTATACAGCTTGGGGAGGAAGACTTCCTCATAGGCCTGTGGAAGACCTCGCATTTGCTGTTGCTCGATTTTATCAACGAGGTGGAAGCTTTCAGAATTATTATATGGTAAGGAACGCTGGAATAAATATCCATCCTACAAAATTATTATTCATTATCATACCTGATACATGTCCCCTTGTAATTATCACTTTTAATGTTTAATTCTAAGCCAGACCGAGATCAATTCCTTTTATGACCATTTTCAATGTCAACACACTAGTATTAATCTTTGTTTTTCTACTATATGCCCTAGTTTTTTGGCGGGACAAATTTTGGCCGGACTTCTGGAGGTCCTAATTATATCACCAGTTATGATTTTGATGCTCCAATTGATGAATATGGTAAGATTCAAGTATTGTATATTTATAACCTTTTATTGGTCATAGCGGGTGTTGATATGTGTTTTTAGCTTATCACTGCTCTAACCTTGACAATGATTTCCCTCTGCTTAGGTCTTCTAAGTCAGCCTAAATGGGGGCATCTAAAAGATCTGCATGCTGCGATAAAGCTTTGTGAGCCTGCACTAGTTGCTGCTGACTCAGCTCAATATATAAAATTAGGATCTTCACAGGAGGTGTGTTCAAGTCCTCTATTTTTATCATTAAACTTGTGACAGTAAATTGACACAGTCTGCACTTTTTGTTCAGGCACATGTTTACCGTGGTGGTAATACAAGTATTTGCTCAGCATTCCTGGCAAATATCGATGAACATCAATCAAGCATTGTACAATTCCTTGGTCGATCGTACACTTTACCACCATGGTCTGTGAGCATACTACCAGACTGCAAAAACACTGTATTGAACACTGCAAAGGTTTGAATTTTGTAACTATTTGACAACTTTCGTTGACGTCTTACTTTTATTCCCATGATAACTAATCACCTACTCATGAATTTATTTGCTAACTGCATTCTTTTAAAAATGGACCAGGTTGGGGCGCAGACCTCCATCAAAGTGGTAGATGTCGAGTCTACATCATCTATAAAAACTTCTGCTCGCAATCTCTTAATGGTTCAGAAGGAAGACCCACTTGTCTTTGGATCATGGATGACTTTTAAGGAGCCCATTGGTGTTTGGGGCGATAATTTCACTGTTCAAGGCATTTGGGAGCATCTAAATGTGACAAAAGACCGATCAGATTATTTATGGTATATAACCAGGTACAACATGGCCATAATATCAGCTATTTTTTTTCTTTTTTTAATGTAGGTTTTGAATGTACAATTAGAAAAGATGTGTCCAAGTTCTCCAAAAGGTGTAAATTGGTGGGAACACCCTGATCCCATGCATCTTTTGATGCCAAGCGGACCCCAAGGACCCGACCCCATGCGATGAGCACCTGTTCTCATTGATCTAATTAGTCGGGAGTTGGGATCTAACCCAAGGCCATTTTCTCCAATAGGCCCTCCTTGGACCAGTCAAATGAGTGTTTGCGGTGGGGGAATGGTATCATTGGACTTTAAAGCCAAGTAAGAGACTTGAACTTGGGTCTATTGACCCAAGCACAAGCACCCTTACCATTGGACTAAAGCTCCAATGATATAAAAGATGTGTCTAAGTTATGTGTACGCTTTATATGAGGCTAGCATTGGTCAGTTGAAATTCTACTATGTGCCAACATACATGATAGTTAACTTACCTCATTGATTTATGTTTTTATATTCCAGAAGTCATAAAATTTAAACAAGTCTTATTGGTATCATCATTTTGTGTTTGTTTAACTTGTTTCACTCTTGAAGGAGCTCTAAATTTTTTAAATTGTATAATAAATATTGCTTCAATAAAATGCAGAGTAAATGTTTCTGATGAGGACATTAAATACTGGAAGGAAAATGCAGTTAGTCCATTACTTAGAATTGATAGAATGCGTGATGTGGTTCGTATTTTCATCAACGGACAACTGATAGGTAACAGCCAATGCTTCTACTTTGTGGACTAGAACTTATTTGAATTGTGTTGTATCTCAAATGGATCAAATCAGATAATTAGATAGATGATTCGGGTCGAATCGGTTGAAAGATGCTGAACTCTATATTTATACACATGTCTTCCTAAATTGAATTATTTAAAGATCTTGATCTATAATGTAATAATCCTTATTTTCTAATCATACAATTCACAAATTATTCATCACTAAAAAAGGACAATAAGTGTTCGGGTCAAATGAATCCAACCTGTTTCTACCCATACTAAAATGACCCATTTTAAGTCAAACTTGTTTTGACCTATTGCCCGTATTCTCACTTTACCTTATGCAACCAAGACACCTTTTCTTGTTGTTGGATAAAGGTGTCCTGGTTCCCCGAGAATATATCTTGCAACTTCTTTCCCTGCTCTCTAATTAGACATTGCATCATTGTTCTATATTTTTTAGAGTAGCAATCTCCTTAAAGAACCTAACCCTGATGTGTTTTATCTGTATTTTAATAAAAGGAAGTGCAAAAGGTGATTGGGTCGAGGTTGTTCAGCAAGTTCAACTTAAGCAAGGATACAATGAGTTGATGTTATTGTCACAGACAGTGGGCCTGCAGGTACTTAATAAATCGCACAATGGGCCAAGTCTGGTTTGGGTTGTAAAAAAATTAAGATTATTAAAGCTAAAGTTTTGGGTTTTGACCACTCTAGTCCTCTGACTCTACATAATATTTTAAAACCAAGTTAACCAATTTCTATCAAAAAATGATTCAGATTTCATGTTAATTGTCCTAATTTATCATTCCTGCAGAACTATGGTGCCTATCTTGAGAAAGATGGAGCAGGATTTAAAGGTCAGATCACTCTAACAAATTTCAAAAATGGGGATGTTGATCTAACACATTCACAATGGACCTATCAGGTACTTTTGTATGTAATGCTTCTCAACATTACCACATTAATTGAGCTGTGAGAGAGTTTTGGTCGTATATCACGGGTTTTGACTAATATAGTAAGGATGGAACATCTCAAATAAGATTAACTCATCAAACTGATTTTCCAGTACAAGGTTACTAAAGGAAACTAGCCTTATGAAGAGTTTTTTTTTTTTTTTTTTTTTTTTTTTTTTTTTTTTTTTTTTTTTTTTCATAAACCAAATTGATATCAATTTTTATCATAGGTTGGACTTAAAGGAGAATTCATGAAAATTTTTGCTACTGATGATAATGAAAGCTCGAAATGGACTAATCTGACACAACAAGAGGTTCCATCAATCCTTTCTTGGTACAAGGTAAAATCAAGCTAAGCTTACTTTACACATTTATCTTCAAGCGATGAATGAATGTACTTCATATATTATCGGTGCAACTTGGTTTATACAACATACATCGATATTTTACATCTTATTATTAATGGTTTCTGTCCACTAGCTTTCGATATACAAGAATATTTACTTCCTTATAAGATATCACCATTTATGGATAACAGTACCAATGGTACCCTCTTTCATTTTTGGTTGATGACAGACACAATTTGATTCCCCAAGCGGGAAAGATCCAGTGGTTATTGATATGAGCAGTATGGGTAAAGGTGAAACTTGGGTTAATGGACATCATATAGGAAGATATTGGACTCTTGTTGCCCCAAAAGATGGCTGTCAAGAAAATTGTGATTATCGTGGATTTTATGACCTTAACAAATGCAATACAAATTGTGGAAAGCCTACTCAGACACGGTAATATTCTTTAAAGACAATGTTTTATATGTAATACAAGAGGTCGCAATTTTGACACACACACTTATGAATGGGTTAATTTGGGTTATGTTTTTATCCGAACATTTCAGACGGGTATTATTAAAAAATAGTAACCAAAAAGGAAAAGGGTTGAACATGTTAATAGTTGCCTAAAGCGTATTCTTATGTATAAACCCTCTTAAACCATTCAATTTAATTATACTTATGAAATAATGCATTTTTTAAAATCATGCTTTGACACACTAGTTATTTATTAAAATGTCTCAAGTGTTCAATGCCAAACCAATCTGACCCAACCTGCACAACAAATTACCCATTTTGATCCGGACTCGTTTCTACCCGCACATCCCCTTTTGCCACCTTTATGTTGTACCATTGTATGCGAGTATGCAACTGTAATTTATTTAAGAAACCTAGTAAAAGTGGTTGCAATTTTGACGTAGTGATTTGAATAAAACAGGTATCATGTACCAAGATCATGGTTACAACCAAAAGACAATCTTCTTGTTCTATTTGAGGAAACAGGAGGGAACCCATTTAAAATTTCTGTTAAGACGGTTTTGATTGAAACTGTCTGTGCTCATGTATCTGAGGATTACTATCCACCTGTTCAAACATGGTCCCGTTCAAATGGAGAACTTATAACAAGCCAGAATAATCCAGTTATGCAGCTGCAGTGTGAAGATGGGTATACTATTGCATCAATAGACTTTGCAAGTTATGGAACCCCGCAAGGTAGCTGCCAAACATACTCAATAGGCAAATGCCATGCATCGACTTCAGCATCCATCTTGTCCAAGGTAAGATAGATGAGATACATACATATACATATAGGGCAAGTCAAGAAAAAATGATATAGACACAACTTAGCATTTGTATATGGCATTTTGTTCTACATGATGCTAATGAAATGGTATTTCCATTAAAAGGATTCTTAATTACACTTATTCTTATGAAACAGGCTTGTGAGGGACAAAATAGCTGCAAAGTTGAAGTCTCTAATTCCGTATTTGGAGACCCATGCCGTTGGACTGTAAAAACCTTAGCCGTTAAAGCAAGATGCAAACCATCACCAACATAAACTTTATGGCACACCGGATTATCAGAAACATGATACCAAAAAACAAGAAATCTTGGAAGCTCAATTAGTATTCAATGGTACAAAATATCCGCTTGTGCTTCTCTAGGGTTCTGTACGCATGAACATTTCATTTGTCGAAGTATCGTATATTGTAGTGTACATATATACAAGAATAAAAAGAAGTTTGACTAATGGTGACTTTTTTTGGAAATATGTTACTACGTACAACTTTTTACCAGGGTCTTTCTTGGCTCTCTTTTTCAATTTTCGTTAAAAAAAAATTGGGGCATACAAACATCATGTGCAAACAATGGGAAAGATACGGAAAAAAATACTCCCTATAGGACGGCAGGAGTTGAGTAAAACTAAAAAAAATATATTTTAGCCCAAAACTAAACAAAATAAAGTTAATTGCATTTTTGCTCCTTGAGGTATGGCTAAATTGCAGGTTTGGTATCCAAAACTTTAAAAGTGCAACGACAGTTCTTACACTTCTTACTGAGTAAGATGTTATATATATAACTGAGTCTGACTAAAAAAAAATAAGAAAAAAAACCGTCTGACCACATATTACTGAGAAGAGTAAAAAGACTAGTAAGACATTTTATAAAAACAAACACATCCTAAAAAAAATATCAAAACAAATGAGCGATAAGATCACAATAATAACCATATCCACGTCATCATCAAGTACCGATACTTTCCTTCTAAGTTAACTAACACACACTCACACAGAGACTTATATATAAAGTCACAACAACTAGTAGTGATCATCATCTAATAATTATATCCATTTCACAAATTCACATACTACCACTAATTAAGCATGCAAAAATGGTTAGTAATTATCATGGCGTTGACCGTGAGCGTGGTCAACGGTGCGTATTTCAAGGCGTTTAATGTGAGTTACGATCACCGTGCGCTTATAATCGACGGTCAACGCCGCATGCTTGTTTCTGCTGGTATTCATTATCCACGTGCTACACCTGAGGTAGTTTTTTTTACACATAGTAGTGTGTGTTTGTGTGTGTGAATTTGTTGCTGACGTGGCATGTTTTAGGATTTTTTTTTTGATTAAATTTAATCGGTAAATGATTAGAATGTTTTTTTTTTTTTTTTTTTTTGAATAGTGAACTTCAAAATGATTAAAATGTTAACGGAGAATTTGTTTTATAAAAGTAGAGGTGGCAAAACGGGTGGGCCGGGTGGGCACAGGCTATGGGCTAAACGCTCACGCCTAAACGGGCGCATATTATACGAATCACTTTAGAAAAGACCCAAAACGACGAGTCAAACGTGACATCTCATTTATATTTAAAAAGTTAAATATATTATATCTATAAGTTTTTCTTTCTGCGGTTGATAGAAAATATGTGCCCATTTAAATTTTAAATGGGCATTGGCCAGGGGCCTAAATGTGCCCAAATTAGTTTTATATATATATATATATATATATATATATATATATATATATATATATATATATATATATATATATATATTATTTTATTTTGAGCACAAATTGCCATCTCTGTATAAAAGTAGTTGGTGATCTATCATTAATTATAAAGTGGTTATTTTAATAGTGTTTTTAAATAGGACAAACAAGTATTTATTTTAAATGTTAAAAGGTCCATTTGCCACGCGTGAGGTAGTTATTGCACATACTAGGTTATGTTTGGCGGCTAAGCGATTAGGAGTGTTTTGAAGAGCAACTAGCGGTTAGCGTTTTGCACAAAATGCTTGTTTGGAAACAAGCAACTAGAATTCCTACTTTTCCTATACGCTCTAAATCAAAACGCTACTTTTAGTAGCATTTACGAGCAACTAGCGTTTCCACTAACTAATTATGACTATACAGCTATTTTACCAAACACTTTATCAAAACAAACACCTACTACTTCGTGTTGCTTACTGCTACTACTACTTCTTGCTGCCACTATCTTTGCCAAACATACCCCTAGTGTGTATGAATTTGTTGCTGACGTGGCATATTTTAGGATATTTTGACTAGAAGTGAAGTGATTAATCGTTTTGATTAGAATCCTAATGGACACTTGTTTTTTATTATTGCCATGTGCCACTGATTAGTAGTATGGCTACGTTTGGCGACGAACGTTTAGTTTTTAGATTTTGTTTAAATGCTCATATTGGAAACACTAGTAAAAGAAGCGTTTAGGTTTTAATGTCATTTTATAATTATAGCTGCAACTATGTTATCAAACACTTTTGTAAAACAAAGAACTACTGCTAACTAGTTTTGCTAAAACATAGGAAAATTTGTGTTTGATTAATTAGTGCCACGTGGCAGTTAGTAGGTTGATTAGGAAGATAATTAAGAGGATTTATGAATTTGGATCGCTAGTAAAAAACTTCTAGTTTTTACTGTAAAATGTTTATGATCAAACAAACTAGTTTTGCTACACATATTACAGTAGTATTTTGTAGGTGTGTTGATTACTGCCACGTGGCAGTTAGTAGGATAAATAGGAAGGTAATCAAGAGGATTTATGAATTTATCAGTTATTTGGAAAGATTGAAGATGGTGTACTAAATTTAGGACTATGTGACGTTTAATTACCCCACGTGGCCATTATTAGGAATTTATTGTTGGAAGTGAGTGTGAATGTTATCATTCCAGCCACGTGGCCGTTGGTTGACTACTGCCACGGGTCTGTGATTAGAAATGTAATTAGGAGAATACACAGTTTGTGGAAAGATATGAAATGTTGTTGGAAGTGTGTGAATCTTATTATTAGTATAGGAATTGGGGAACACGAGTTTAATTACATTTAAACAGCAGCGTTTTCTTTTTATTGTCAGTGAAGTACTCGATAAACTTGGGATTACTTTTAATTTGTCTTTTTGGGCGAATTTCGTAAGCATATGATTAGTAGTGTGAAACTGATAAAGGATAAGAAAACGTGGAAGACAGTTTGACTTTTGACTTAAAAGATCTTAAAGTACTTAACTGAGGCTTTTGTTAAAGTATTAAGCATCATGTATCTTATATATACTAGAGACTAGTCAAGTCGGGTTTTGACATCAAGTGTTATATGCTGCTATATAATGCAACTCATTGGTTTTACCTGATGTCAGATGTGGCCTGATCTGATTGCCAAGAGTAAGGAAGGCGGGGCTGATGTTGTTCAAACTTATGTATTTTGGAGTGGTCATGAGCCAGTTAGAGGACAGGTGTGCTAGTTTCTTCAGCCTTCTTTCTTGGTTTTGGATTGTCTTTGCTAGATGATTTCATGCAATGTCTTACTTTCTTCATGTCGTTTTCCTCTTTTGTGCAGTATAATTTCGAGGACAGGTATGATCTCGTGAAGTTTGTAAAGTTGGTGGGAGAAAGTGGGCTGTATCTGCATCTTCGAATCGGCCCATATGTTTGTGCAGAGTGGAACTTTGGGTCTCGACTTTCCCCTTATTCTAGTTAAATATAGATTAGTTTCAGTTGTGTCAAATAAACTTGTATTTCTCCGTGTTTGTAAATCTTGGAAAGTGTTGAAAAAAATAAGCTCAATAAGCACTAACATTAAGTGATAACTGTGTAGGGGGTTCCCAGTATGGCTTCGTGATATTCCTGGAATTGTATTCCGAACAGACAATGAACCATTTAAGGTACAACTAGAGCAGATAGCTTGTAGTTTATGTATGTAATTCGTTTCTTATCTATGGTGGAATATAGTTTTTTTGAACTATATATTGGTTACTGTGATTGCTTTGTGCTCATTGTTATGTATGATAATGGTCATACACCATTTTATTGCAGGAAGAAATGAAGCGTTTTGTCAAAAAAATAGTAGATGTGATGCGGGACGAGTCTCTTTTTTCTTGGCAAGGTGGCCCAATCATTATGCTGCAGGTTGTCTTCAAGTTTATTTGGTCATTATCTAATCTGCGTGGTATACGTTATTTTAGAATTGTTAATGATTAACTTGGCTGGAGTTGTTGTCTCAGATTGAAAACGAATATGGAAATATCAAAGGCTCATATGGCCAAAAAGGAAAAGACTACGTAAAATGGGCTGCAAATATGGCTGTTGGACTTGGAGCTGGTGTCCCATGGGTTATGTGCAAGCAAACTGATGCTCCGGAATACATTGTACCTTCCTACTTTGTTGACTATAAATTTCAAATTTTGGATTATGGATGAAATAATACACTTCTTGTAATCTAATGTACACGCAAATTATTTATAATAAAAGTTAATGATTTCTAAATTATAAAATATGTCTTTTGGGTAATACAACCTTACATAAAATTACCCATTTTTACTTGTTGCCCTCCCCTTGCTTCCGCAGATAGATGCCTGCAATGGATACTATTGTGACGGCTTCAAACCAAACTCTAACAAGAAACCAGTACTGTGGACCGAAAATTGGGATGGATGGTATGTAAATCTCAGCATATTTCTGTTTACTTTCTCAAAGTTTGGACATGTTAAGCAGTATGAATGGATACACATCTTTAAATGTATCTAATAGATATCAACAGTTCCGTTTTTAATCTTTCCCATCTTATGCAAAGGTATACAACTTGGGGAGGAAGACTGCCTCATAGGCCTGTGGAGGACCTCGCATTTGCAGTTGCTCGATTTTATCAACGAGGGGGAAGCTTTCAGAATTATTATATGGTAGGGAACGCTACACTGAATATCCATCCTACTAAACTACTTTAATTACTATTAGAATGTTTAATTCTAAGACAGGCCGAGATACATTTCTTTTTATGAACATTTTCCATGTTAATGGCAGTAGTATTGATCTTTGTTTTTTCTTCTATATGCGCTAGTTTTTTGGCGGGACAAATTTCGGCCGGACTTCTGGAGGTCCTAATTATGTCACTAGTTATGATTATGATGCTCCAATTGATGAATATGGTAAGATCCAAGTATGTATATCTATTACCTTTACTTACTCATAGCGGGTGTTACCGTGTTAGTATGTGTTTTTGGCTTATTAAAATTAAAAATGGTTCCACTTTGTTTAGGTCTTCTAAGTCAGCCTAAATGGGGGCATCTAAAGGATCTGCATGCTGCTATAAAGCTTTGTGAGCCTGCACTAGTTGCTGCTGACTCAGCTCAGTATATAAAATTAGGATCTTCGCAGGAGGTTTGTTCAAGTCCTCTGATTTTTTCATCAAACTTGTGAATGTAGATTGACACAGTCTGCGCTATTTGTTCAGGCACATGTTTACCGTGGTGGTAATACAAGTATTTGCTCAGCATTCCTGGCAAATATCGATGAACATAAATCAAGCACTGTACAATTCCTTGGTCAATCATACACTTTACCACCATGGTCTGTGAGCATACTACCAGACTGCAAAAACGCTGTACTGAACACCGCAAAGGTTTGAATATTGTAACTATTTGACAAAACTTTCTTTCACGCCTTACATTTATTCCCATGATAGCTAATCACCTACTCATGAGTGTATTTGCTAACTGAATTCTTTCAAAAATGGACCAGGTTGGGGCGCAGACCTCCATCAAAGTGGCAGATCTCGAGCCTACATCATCTGCAAAAACGTCTGCTCCCGAGCTCTTAATGGTTCAGAAGGAAGACCCACTTGTCTCCGGATCATGGATGACTCTTAAGGAGCCCATTGGCGTTTGGGGCGATAATTTCACTGTTCAAGGCATTTGGGAGCATCTAAATGTGACAAAAGACCGATCAGATTATTTATGGTATATCACCAGGTACAGCATGGCCATAATAACAGCTACTTTTTTTTAGGTTTTCGTGTACAATTAGAAAAGATGTGTCTATAAGTTATGGGTTCGCTTTATATGAAACTAGCATTGTTCAGTTGAAATTCTACTATGTGCTGACATGCTCTATAACTTACCTCCGTGATTTATGTTTTTTTATATTCAAGAAGTCATAAAATTCAAACGAGTCTTATTTGTATCTAATTTGGTGTTTATTTACCTTGTTTCACTCTTGAAGGAGCTCTAAATTTTGATATTGTATAGTAATAAATATTGCTTCAATAAAATGCAGAGTATACGTTTCTGATGAGGACGTCACACACTGGAAGGAAAATGCAGTTAGTCCATCACTTAGAATTGATAGCATGCGTGATGTGGTTCGTATTTTCATCAATGGACAACTGATAGGTAACCGCCAATGCTTCTACTTTGTAACTTATTTGAGTTGTGTTGTATCTCAAATGGGTCAAATAAGCAAATTAGATCAAGGATTCGGGTCAAATGGGTTGAAAGATGCTCAACTCTATTTTTATGAAAGTACAAAAAGTGTTCGGGTCAAACGAATCCAACCTGCTTCTACCCATACTAAAATGGCCCATTTTAAGTCAAATTTGTTTTGACCTATTACCCCGCCTTCCCACTCTACCTTACACAACCAAGACACCTTTTCTTGCTATTGGATAAAGGTGTCCTGGTTCCCCGAGAATATATGAAAGTAGCATATCACTTTACAGAAGCCTAACCCTGATGTGTTATACGTGTATTTAAAATACAGGAAGTGCAAAAGGTGACTGGGTCGAGGTTGTTCAGCAAGTGCAACTTAAGCAAGGATACAATGATTTGATGTTATTGTCACAGACAGTGGGCCTGCAGGTACTAAAGAATCGCACAATGGGCGAAGTTAGGTTGGGTTGAAATAGGTCAAGTTTATCAAAATGGGCCAAGTCGGCGGGGGTGTTAGACAATTCCCGTTGTAGCTAAAGTTTTGGGTTTTGACCCGTTACTCTTTTCGCAACCCAATTCGACCCATTATAAGTAAATGAGTCACACTATACATTATAATTTAAAACTAGGTCAATAATTTTCTATCTCAAACTGATTCAGATTTCATGTTAATTGTCCTAATCATCATTCCTGCAGAACTATGGTGCCTTTCTTGAGAAAGATGGAGCAGGATTTAAGGGTCAGATCACTCTAACAGATTTCAAAAACGGGGATGTTAATCTAACACATTCACAATGGACCTATCAGGTACTTTTGTATGTAATGCTTCTCAACATTACCACATCTATCGAGCTGAAAAGTTTCTGAGAGAGTTTTGGTCGTATATCATGGGTTTTGGTCAATATAGTAAGGATGGAACATCTCAAATAAGCTTAACTCATCAAACTGATTTGCGAGTGCAAGGTTTAATAGTGAATTCTGTTCTGGTCAGATTTCGAAAATTTTGTGTCCACTAAACTACGATGTTTGATTTTATCAGCATTTAGTAATTTATCAGTAGGAAACGATAATATGCTAAAGGAAAACAGCCAGTGGCGGACCCAGGATTTTCCAAGGCGGGGGGCAAAAAATTTTTTTTTTGATAAAATTCGTGATACACTTTAATAAAAAGGTCATAATTTTTTTTAACACTAAAAATTAAGGTTTTTACATTTTTAGCTTCAAGGTGGGGGGCAATTTGATTTTTTGGAGGGGTGCACTTTAATAAAAAGGTCCTAAAAAATTTTTTTTACACTAAAATCTGAACTTTTTCGGCGAGTCGTGGAGGGCACCGCCCCCCCAAAGTTAATGCCTAGGTCCGCCCCTGAAAACAGCCTTATATACTCTATTGATTTGCATTTGCATTGCTTCACAAACCAAATTGATATCAAGTTTTATCATAGGTTGGACTTAAAGGAGAATTCATGGAATTTTTTGCTATTGATGAGAATGGAAGCTCGGATTGGACTGACCTGACACAAGAAGAGGTTCCATCAATCCTTTCTTGGTACAAGGTAAAATCAAGCTAAGCTTACTTTGCACATTTATCTCTTCAAGCTATGAATGAATTTACTTCACATGCCACAATAGATTATGCAAATCACTATGCCTTTGGGAAATCAATTTCTATTCGACTATGGCATGGTTGTCGATTGACCTCTTCAAAATATTATCAGTGCAACTTGGTTAACATCATACATCGATATTTTACATTTTATTGTTGATGTTTTCTGTCCACTAGCTTTCGATATACAAGAATATTTAGTTCCTTATAAGATATCACCATTTAAGGATAACTATCCTTTTTTTTGGTTGATGGCAGACACATTTTGATTCCCCAGGCGGGAAAGATCCAGTGGTTATTGATATGAGCAGTATGGGTAAAGGTGAAGCTTGGGTTAATGGACATCATATAGGAAGATACTGGACTCTTGTTGCCCCAAAAGATGGGTGTCAAGAAAATTGTGATTATCGTGGAGCTTATGATTCTGACAAATGCAATACAAATTGTGGCAAGCCTACTCAGACTCGGTAAATATTCTTTAAAGACAGTGTTTTCCATGTTATACTAGAGGTCGCAATTTCGACCCACTCACTTATAATGGGTTGATTTGGGTTATGGTTTCATCTGAACATTTCAAACCGGTATTATTGAAAAATATACTTAAAAGGCAAAGGGTCGAACATGTTAACAGTTGCCTAAAGCGTATTTCTACGCATAAACCCTCTTAAATAGTTTCTTATAAAATAATGTTTGTGTTTAAATCATACTTTGACACACTAGTTATTTATTAAAATGTCTCAAGTGTTTAATGCCAAACCAATCTGACCCGACCCGCACCACAAATTACCCATTTTGATCCTGACTCGTTTCTACCCACACATCCCCTTTTGCCACCTTTATGTTGTACCATTGTATGCAAGTATGCAACTGTAAGTTATTTAAGAAACCTAGTAAAAAGTGGTTGCAGTTTTGACGTGGTGATTTGAATAAACAGTTGACGTGGTGATGTGAATAAACAGGTATCATGTACCGAGATCATGGTTACAACCAACAGACAATCTGCTTGTTCTATTTGAGGAAACAGGAGGGAACCCATTTAAAATTTCTGTTAAGACGGTTTCGATTGAAACTGTCTGTGCTCATGTATCTGAGGATTACTATCCACCTGTTCAAACATGGTCCCGTTTAAATGGAGAACTTATAACAAGCCAGAAGAATCCAGTTATGCAGCTGCAGTGTGAAGATGGGTATACTATTGCATCAATAGACTTTGCTAGTTATGGAACCCCTCAAGGTAGCTGCCAAACATACTCAACAGGCAAATGCCATGCATTGACTTCAGCATCCATCTTGTCCAAGGTAAGATAGATGAGCACATACATATACAAATAGGGCAAGTCAAGAAAAAAAATGATATAGACACAACTTAGCATTCGTATATGGCATTTTGTTCTACATGATGCTAATGAAATGGTATTTCCGTTAAAAGGATTCTTAATTACACTTATTCTTATGAAACAGGCTTGTGAGGGACAAAATAGCTGCAAAATAGAAGTTTCTAATTCTGTATTTGGAGACCCATGCCCCAGGACTGTAAAAACCTTAGCCGTTAAAGCAAGATGCAAACCATCACCAACATCAACTTCATGGCACACCGGATTATCAGAAATATGATACCAAAAAACAAGAAATGAAGAAGAACATTTAGTCTTCAACGGTACAAAATTTTCCACTGGTGCTTCTGTAGTGTTCTGTACGCGTGAGCATTTCATTTGTCGAAGTATCATAAATGTAGTGTACATATATACAAGAATAAAAGAACTTTGACTAATGGTGACTTTTGTTGGTCAAATATGTTGCAACTTTTTACCATGGTCTTTCTTGGCTCTCTTTTCCAATTTCATTAAAAAAATCGGGCATACAAACATCATGTGCAAACAATGGGAAAGATACGAAACAAATACTCCCTATAGGACAGCAGGAAGAGTTGGCCTAGAATTTACGAACAAGATAAAAAATTGATTGATTACAATTACATAACAGTACAACCCCAAAACACCCCACTCGAACAGCCAGCCAGATATCACTTTTTGCCCCATGGAAAGCAGCTGCACCACCCCTGTAAAGAATTTTGAAGCTTTTAAAAATGTTGACGAGTTGTACACTTGTGCCTAAAGCTAACAATATCAACTCAGTTACTTTTGAATGGGTAGACTCGTCTTATGAATTATCTCTAACGGGTCAAATATTACAATAGCTTAGAAAACATAACAAAGGGTCAAATAAGTAAAACGGGTCTAAAGCTGACCAAATATTATTATTATTGGTATACCATTGCTATTTTTATCATATTTGACCCAATCATTTATAAAAGTTCATGCTTGTTTTTAACAAAAACTGTTTTGGAACCCATACAAAAAAACAAATTATCTCGAACCATTATCTGAACCGCCCATTATGCTATTCCGATACCAACAAAAAGTATAATTTAGTAATGTGGACCATTTACCTTTTTAGTATCAGCTCTTTGACCATAAAAAGTAGTTTCATTACTCGATATCCTCGGGGACTTCCCTCCACCGCCATGCTTTTCCTCTCGTACTTTGTTGAATATGTGGGAGTAGCCTTCAGCTGAAGCCGGATTGCTATCATCCCAGTCACCAAACACCGGAACAGCAGTGCCGTCATCAGGCTGCAAAATCATATATACATACTGTCACAATCTTATCACAAAATTGAAAAGCAGTACAAGAAACTTACACTTTCATCACCAAGATTAACTTGTCTCAAACGGGATCTTCCGGGAGTTGAGGAGGCCGCATGGCTACCATCAGATGAAACCTTTCTTTCCCACATTGGAGAAGCGGTGTCACTCCTAGTCCCACCCCTTGTTTGGTTATGTGGTGGTGTTTGGGCCCTTCTAGGGTGTGCAGGGGAATCAAATGATTTACTTGGGTCGCCTTCTCGATTAAGGTGAGTTTCAGCTTTTGGAGTCTCTGATTCAGACTTTCTGTTGTTTGTATTCTTGACTACAGCTTCTTCTTGTGCCTGAAATGAAGATTCGCAGTTAGAAGATCAGGATCACGAGGTCATCTCTGCATCTGACCTTTCTTTTACCAATAACAGCAACATGTTTGATCTTATTGGAAATAGCCACATACTTCTTACCAATCATAGCGACCATCATATAAACAATGTTGCAATTAGCCTAGTATAGGTTACAGATCAAAGCATGTTGCTGTGATTGGTAAAGAATGAGCATATGTTGCTATTTTTGGAAATGCTCATAAGTTTGTTGTAAACCAGGTAAAAGTGTCTCAAGTACGTTGCTATCTTGCTCAATTATCAAAATAGAGAATTATGCCACCGTTATCCAAAAATTAGGGACGCATTTTCACTTTCAAAGTCAAAAGGGTCATCTTTTCAAAATCAATACCACGTAACATAAACTGTAAAGCATAAGACTGCTACGAGTCCATTAAGCTCAAGACAAGGTTATATTCACTTGTTTGAGTAAATCAGCATCAAGAATAAGTCAAATTTGGTTCCTACAATCGCTATCTCTAATTTAAAGTGCAAATATCATAACAAGAATATCCCTAACCACCAAAAAAGAATAGTATAAAATTTGACCATATATTTGATACCTTTTTTTCACTTTTATGCATTTTGGCCTTTAAATCTAAAAAATTCACAAACTAAATGTAGATTCAAACCTAATAAGAAACATTCTTATGAACACTAGATCACTAAGGAGGTGTTTGTTTAAGCTTATATGTGGGCTTATGAGCTTATCTGATTTCGGCTTATATATCATAAAGGGAAATAAACTTATATAAGCCCACAAAATCTCAAAATAAGCAGGAAAATTGAGTATAAGCCGAAAACAAATAAGCTCATAACACCCCCTTAAGAAACATTATTACAGATCAAAAAGCATAACATCAGGGGTGTTTGGATCAGCTTATTTAGCTGGCTTATTATGGGCTTATTTGATTTTGGAAAAAAAGCTGATAAGCTCACTTTTTGAAGCTTATGACCTTATCAACTTCACATTATTGGCTTAAGCCAATAATTCTAAACTTAATAAGCTCTTAAAAAGTGAGCTTATCAGCTTTTTTCCAAAATCAAATAAGCCCATAATAAGCCAGCAAAATAAGCTAATCCAAACGCCCTACAAATCCAAATTCTAAAAAGCATTACATGATCATATATAGTGAAGAGATTTATGGTAAAATAATAAGATCAAAAAGCATAACATCAGGGGTGTTTATATTATTTGGATCAGCTTATTTAGCTGGCTTATTATGGGCTTATTTGATTTTGGAAAAAGCTGATAAGCTCACTTTTTAAGAGCTTATTAAGTTTAGATTATTGGCTTAAGCCAATAATGTGAAGTTGATAAGGTCATAAGCTCTTAAAAAGTGAGCTTATTGGCTTTTTTCCAAAATCAAAATAAGCCCATAATAAGCTAGCTAAATAAGCTAATCCAAACGCCCTGTAAATCCAAACAAAAATTTCTAAAAAGTGAACTTACAGCCATGATGGGTTTTTGAGGTGTGGGCTAAAAAGAACACAAACAGAAACAAAACACAAGTGTGTGTGTCGGCAAATGTCGACAGGGGAGAAAGAAGGAAAATAATGAAAAGTCAGAAGAAATGAATGAAAGGCGGCCAAAGGTGGATGATTATGAATGAATTTTCTTTGTCAAAGACTAAAAGTTGACTTAACAGTCATTAACTTGATAATGATTAGTAATTTTTTTGTTTTTTTTAATCAGAGACCACATGACCATAACATGTTTTATTTACTTTGTTTAGTTTGGTTTAGGTTAATGTTGTTTAGTTGTACTTTGGGTGGTTTTAACTTTTAACCGGATGTAGTAAATCAGTTGGATTAGTTAGATTAGCATTTTTTATAGGGGTGAGCTTGGTTTAAAATTGCGTTTTGCGATCCGATGCGCTAAAGGTCCAAAAAGCCATTGCGTGATGCGTGATGCGAATGCGAGCGCAATTTAGACGCGTTGCGTTTAGTATTAAAAAAAGTACGAAATTATTTATACGTAGTATATTCTTTCAAGTACCAAGTAAATGCAATAAACTTACGAAATAAGTTACTAGGATATTGAATTAGGCCAATAATTCATTTGTAAAATAAATAATTTTAAAGCACAGCTTGATGTAAAACACTTAGCAAAACGCAAAATACTGTATTTTTGTTATTGTGTTTTTTTTGTAAGTCCTTTAACAAGTTATATCTTTAAAATCCCATTTAAATACTTGGATATCTTTTGTATGATTTCTTTTTTATAAAAATGACCTAAATTCTAGATTGCGACAAATGCGGCCATTGCTAGCATTACACAAATGCGGTAAATTGTGGTCTATTGCGAATGCAATTTGGGATGCCCTTGCATTAGGCCCCATAATGCGAAATTTCAAATGCAATGCAACGATGCGTGCAATTTGCGCAATGATGCGCGCATTTTTAAACCAAGGGGGTGAGCATCGGTCCCGGACCGGACTGGACCAACAAGACCGAGGGCCGAATTAGCTAAAAAGCCAAGACCGAGGATCGGACCGAATGTGGTCGGTCCGGTCCGGTCTCGGTCGGTTTGATCCAACAAGGCTAAATAATCGATTTGTGGACCGGACCAGACCGAATGTGGTCGGTCCGGTCCGGTCCGATCCAGTCTCGGTCGGTCATTTGGTCGGTCCGGTCCGTTCGGGTCATTTGCTCAGCCCTAGCACTAATGGTGACCCAAAGAGTGATTGGAACGCCACATCATATTCTTCCTGTTAGACCAAACACATAAGTCCCTAGCAAGACGTCTTTGTCACAAAAGAAAATAATAATAATAATAATAATAATAATAATAATAATAATAATAATAATACACACAAAAATCAAATGCACAAGATCGGTCACCTAGTCGATCAAACAACACAAAAAGTTGGGAAGAGGGAGGGGGGATATCCTCAGACCGGCCTTTGCAATGGTCGGCATTACGACTAGTCTTATGTACACAAGGATCAACATTACGACTAGTCTTATGTACGCTAGGGTCGGCATTATGACTAGTCGAGTTGAGATCCATGAAGAACCCATACATGCCATAGAACCTATCAACCAATCATAGCCACCCATTTGTATTTTTCACATTTTTTTTTCAAAGCAACATATCTTGCAAACGGTAAATCTTCAAGCTACAAAAAAAAAAAAAAAATAAAATAAAATAAAAATAAATAAAATACAATCGCGACGAGAATTAAATGATCTTTCTATAGATATGCATTGTTATATACTTTCGACCATTTTTTTTTTTTTTTTTTTTTTTTTTTTTTTTTTTTTTTTTTTTTAATTTCCGTCCAGAAAGAATCATATATGATTCGTAAAAAATCATATATGATTTGATTCTTACGAATCATATATGATTCGTAAATCGTATATGATTCGTAAGAATCATACATGATTTGTTAAAATCGAATCATATATGATTCTTACGAATTATATATGATTTTTCTGGGCGAAAAAAAAAAAGTTCATCGTAAAAAAAAATTCGTCGAAAGTATATAACAATGCATGTCTATAGAAAGATAATTTAATTCTCGTCGCGATGGTATTTTTTTTGTAGCTTGACGATTTACGGCTTGCGAAATATATAAGTTTTTTTTTTTAAAAAGTGAAAGTTTATTTTTTTATTTTGATAAAAAAAAATGAGTGACTAAGATTACTTGATGGGTTTTATAGTAAAAGTTAGATATATAAAGAACTTTTGGCATGACTAGTCTTGTGTACCAAGAAGTGTTTGGCGTTGTTTTTCTTTTTCTTTTTCTTTTTTTAATGTGTTTAAAAAAGTATTTTTATACTGCTTAAAATAAATAACTTTGCAAAAAATACTTGAATTTGCTTATTTTGTAAAAGATGTAATAATAAATAAATAAGAAAAAAAAAAACGATAATATCCATCTGTTAAAGATTTTAGGTTGAGTATGATAATAAAAGCTAATTTTAATTTAATATCAAAAAAGTAATACTATAAAATAAGTAGTTTCTTATATGTTTATTAAAAATGATTTTTCTGCTTAAAAAAGAATCTTAATTGATCGTGAGACCTGTCGTGAGGTTTTAAGAAAATCGGTTAACTTCTTTTCATCTTATTTAGTTATATTAGCTTTCAAGTCAACCTTGCTTAAATACGTGTTCATGAAATTAATTTAAAAATGTGACATATGCTGACAAAAATATTAAAAACCAATACATCGATGTATTTAAAAGTAACGTGATTATTTATATTTTTAATTTTAATATAAAAATACACGTGTTTAAAGCTAACCAATAGAAACATTTGGTTAAAACGATTTTTTTAGTTATAAGATTTTTACATTTGCTAATTATCAAACATTATTTGCAATAAAACAATTTTTTTTATTTTATTTATGACATATTTTTTAGTTGGATTTATTTAAATAGTTGAATTATGATTGATCAATTGATGACATCATAATAATTTTCTTTTATATCGTAAATTATAGATTTTCTCATTTTATATTGTTGTTATCCAAAATTCAACTTTGATGTCTCAAAACAAAATATTTCTTAGTGAACCAAAAAAAAAAAAAAAAAAAAAAAAAAAAAGTCTGTTAGCAAATAAAGTCAACATCATTTCTCACGATCACAAGAGTTTTTAAAAAAAGTTACATTTCAAATAGTGTTCACATGACAATTGAAAATCATTTTAGCAATTAAATAAGCAACTAAACTACATTTACGTTTCATAGAAAAAGAGATACACTTCAAAGTTCAAACTTTGGGAGTCAATAAAAAATCATTTGTATTTGGATGTGTCAAAAACTTTATGTTTCATATTAAAAGCGCTAGGCGCAGTATGACACTAATAACTGTTATTTGTGTACTATCTCAGCAAACACTTAATAACATCATAATAACTAAAACAATATCTTCAACAATAATTGTTATTGATGCATGTGTGTCCTATAACACTGCACAAAATATCATTCACTCACAAAACAACAATAAAATGCGAACAACGGCCACGAGTGAACCAACAAAGGACGAATAACGTGACTACTCGGTGCACTACCATGGCGCCGTTGGTAAAAAAATAAATTTGCCAATGGCGTGCCAAAATGCACCTATCCCATGCACTCTAATCGAGCATCAGCTACGTAAATTCTCGCTTCTTGATACTCGTAGTTGTCAAGTTTTGTTTTGCATGTTACTAGGTAAAGAAACACAATAGTTTATTTATATTAGTTCGAATTAGAAAACGAAGTGGTTGACGAAAGTTCCACCATGTGGATTACATTCTTTCCACAAGTGCTTTAGAATATATAAAACACTTAACTACAAAAAGCTTCAGCTAAGCTGCCAATTCACCGAATATATACAAGATTTTTTAGCATATTTTAATTATTAAATAAATCGATGAATGCTCCACAATTACATAAACAAATTTAAATTAGAAAAGAGCAAATATAATTATTCCATATATACTACTCAATTCGTCCCAAAATAAATGTTCAGTTTGACTTTTCAGAATCAAACTGGCTTAACTTTGAACTTAAATATTTTTTTAGTGTTATATAATATTTGTAAAAAATTATACCAATGAAGAATAAATTTAAAACTCAATCCATTCATATATTTTTCATCAAGTATTATATGACACCAACAAAAATAGATAAGGTCAAAGTTGAACCAATTTGACTCTGAAAAGTCAAACTAGACACTTATTTTGAAACGGATGTAGTATACCAAATCCAAAAAGTAAATGAAGATGGTTTTTGGTTTTAGATTGTTTTATGTAGCGACATATCTTTCTGAAATGAGAAGGCTTTACTCAATTTGTGTATGTTCATCGGAGTATTAAACACCGTGAATTAAATAAATCGAAAGACTATAAGCCATAATCACCAAGAAAAAACAAAATTGGTTCACATTAGCTACATAAATCTAGTTTTTTTTTTTTTTTTTTTTTTTTTTTTTTTGAACAAAGATTAATTTCATTTCATTACAAACCTCACAAAGGATGAAGATAAGACATAACAAATTACATCGAAACATAACCTCACAAACGGAGGAAGATAACAACATAATAAGTTACATCACAAGACATAAATCTAGTTTGATGGTAAAGATAACTCAACTTCAGCTTTAGTGTTCCAAAAGTTTTGTTTATGTGCAATTGAGTTAATAAGTGAAATGGCCTAAATAAGCAAGGTTTTGAAATCCGGGTCAACCCGGCCGGGTTAACCGGTTCCGGCCGAAAAACGGGTCAAAACAACCCGGGTTTCTGAAACCGGGTTAACCGGTTTAACCCGCCGGGTTTTGAGTGACCCGGGTCAACCCGGTTCTCGAAACCCGACTGGGTTTCATTTTTTCAAAATATTTTAATAAAAACCCGGGTTGACCCGGTGGTCGAACCGGTTGATCCGGTCAAAAAAATAAAAAAAATAATAAATTGAAAACCAGGTTGATCCGGTGACTCGACCGGGTCGATTTCGAATCCGGTTTTCAAAACATTGTAAATAAGGTCATAAGACAGCTTTTGATATAAGTTTTATTTGACACATAAGTTTATAAGAGCTTTTATTTTTTATAAGTTCTTGTAAAGAAATCATTTACGATAAACTTTTGACGTGGTTAATTAAATAGGTACTTTTATATTCAATTCGTATATTTATATATTTTGTTCTTTAATATCATTTTACACAATTACACATATAATCTTCTGCTCCAACAACTTTATCAAACATATATGGAAATTAAAATTGCAGATTCGTCTCTACGTTTCCATACACTGTTGAAGTAAAAGTTTGTTTCTACTTCAGACAAGCGAGAAGAATCCTTCGGACTAGAGTGAGTCCTTCGGATTCAGGGTGACTCTTGCTTCCGGTATGTTCCTTCGGATATCTGTAAAACAAATATGTCCGTTAGACTCGCCCCTGGAATGTATCTCAGGACCAACCTCCGGCGTGAGAGTAAGTATATGTTCTTGATGAGAGAAAGTATGAATAAAACTAGAGAGTAGGAAAAAATTAGTTAACCTTAAATGAAGATTTCCTCTCTATTTATAGGCTTTCAATATGGAGCGCCAGGCTGGTTTGTACTTAGCCCTTAACGTTCGCTAGTTTGTTCTCCATTATCATATACTTAGTGTACTTGTCTGTACTTTGATCAATGTACTTACTGGATTATCCGGACGGTTAGATCTTCCGGATGTCTGGGGTTCTTCGGCTATCGTTTGAACCTTTCGGATATTAATCTATTCTTTCCCGACATGTTCGGCTATGTTAAGCTCGACATGGATCCGGAAGGTTTGTTATGTATCCGGAGGATACATACACCAACATGTCCCCCCCAGTATCATAGTATTGGTTATGCCAATGGTGTGATACTAAGTTTAGTTTTTTGTGATTTTCCGGAGGGTATGTTGTAGCTTCGTCGTTTGTTAGTGTTGCGTATAAAATGCCAAAAGTAATTAATGTGTCGTTTAAGGTGTGCCGTCGTTTTTTACTGCGTCGCTTGGATTGGAACACGTATGCACTTTGTGAAAGACACGGTGTGGATGGCTGACACGTTAGCCCTACGGGTGACGTGTCCCTTTCCCGCCCATTTTTTACCGCCTATAAATAGTCTCTTTTTTCTCATTTACTCCACTGTTATTTTTCCTCTGCATACACATACTTCTGACACGTTTTATACCTTCCGTATTCCGAACAATAAATTTCGTCGTCTTTAAGGTACGTCTCAGTCCGTTAAGTTATTTTTGTTGTTTGGCTATACCCTTTCTTTTTCGGATTCGTTATGTCGGAATCTACCGCCTCGTTTGAGTACGAAGACGTGTCCATGCCGGAGGGTTCTCATGTTAAGAAGGATGTACATTTGAGAGTTTCCGCGATGAATGAGGCTGATGTGTATGCTGTGGTAAAAGCTTTCGGGTTACCAGAGGATTTACATCCGAGGGTACCTCCTGCGGGCATGACGATGGATCAATTACCCACGGATACCATAGGTTTATACGCAGAATATTTCTTCGATGGCGGTCTTGCTGTTCCTTTTTCTACCTTTCTTTTAGACGTTATTAGGTACTTTAAGGTTCATATTTCTCAGTTAGTTCCGTTGGGTATGCACCGTGCTACTCTTTTTGAGGTGTATTGCCGTAGCATGCACATTCCTCCTACTACTCCCTTGTTTCGTGTCTTTTATAAACTTAGCAAACATGGTGATTGATTTTCCTTCGAGAAACGTATTCATAGGGATAGGAAAGTATGCTTTGGGGATTTTCCTTCCTGTCTGAAGGGTTGGAAGATGAACTTTTTCTTGATCGATAGACGGGCTATCCCGTTTGCTATGCCGTGGAGGCATTCTGATTCGGATGTGTCAGATCCGTTTCCTAAGGCAGCTGAGTATGACGTTACTCATGCCGAAAGGCTTGCTGAGACAATTGTTGAACCCTGCCAGATTCCGCAAGCATTCTTGTATGCCTTGGGTTTATCGGATCACTGGGAGTTTCATGGTTTCCGTCCGGCTTTGAGGGATGAGCAGGGAAGGGGTATAGCCTTTGTTATAAATGTGCATTTTTAAATTGTGCATCTTTTCTTGTTTTTAACGATGGATTTTGTTTATCCGCAGGTACAACCATGTCTAGCTATTTGAAGAAGCCTCCCCTACGAAGGACGACGAAGATTATTCCAGGGGACCCAATTCCGGAAGGTCAGGTGCGCAAGATGCACGTTACTCCCCCTGGCTTCTAATGCCGAGGTGCCGGAGAAGACCGATGAGTTAAAGAGCGTTGAGGTCCCGGATGACAAGGTTATAGCTGCGAAGGAGAAGAAAAAAGAGCAAGCTGTGAAGATGGGGTTGAAGAAACCTCCGTTGAAGAGAACTGGAGCAGGGAGTGTCTCTTCTCGTCTTCATAAGAGAAGCAAGGTTTCCGCTGGTGATACTGTTATTGATTTGGACACTGGAGAGGCCGTGGAGAGGCCAGAGCCCATCCGTTCTGTGCACCCGGAAGATTTGTCATCTGGTATGTTCGGATGATCTTTTATGGTTGCTCCCCCCCTTTTTTATATATATTTTTTTATCATTTGTTGACGGAGATTCTTTTGCTGTCAGGGGGTCCGGAGGGTGCATCCCGACGTCCGGGGAAGGAAGCTCTTGTGGATGAGGAGGATACGGAGGTTGATATAGAGGGGGATGGTGAGGATGATGTCACCTATGTACCTGCGTGGACTGTGACGAAGGGAACCCGTATGAACACTGCCACTGCTTGCCGAGACATGTTGATGAATTTGGCAACTCCCAAGGAGGAGAAATATCTGGACAACCAGGATGATGGAGAGGCTGTTCGCAGGTCGTGGCTGCTGCTGGGCAAATGTGTTACGGCTCAAGCGGACATTATCTTTCGTTTTGAGTCTCTTTTGGATGAGCACAAAAAATTGTCCGAGGCTCATAAGATCTGCGACAAGACTCTTGACGACAATTGGAAGATGTTTCAGCAGATGTCCGGTGAGTTTCAGAAACTTAAGGATGCTCACAAAGAGTGTGCGGAGGTGAATCCGGAAGGGTTGAGGAAGCTTCGTGCTGAAAATGTTGGTTTGGAGGGTCGTGTTTCTGAGCTGGAAATAGAGAAAGAAGAATGGAGAAAAGTTTCCGCTGAGCAGAACAACCGGGTCAAATTGTTGGAGGGGCAGTTGTCTGATGCCAGGTCGAGGCTGAATGACGAAGAAAAAGCTTACAAAGAGCTTTATCAAGAGAAGGTGGACATCGCTGTAGCCGCTGGGAATGCTGAGGTAGAAAGGAACCGTATCATAAATGAGTTCATTCCAAAGGCTATCCACCGTTTTCTCGGAAGCCATGAATTCCGGACAGCATTGGCAGAACCATTCAACTTGTTTTACCTTTCTGGGTTGATTGATGGGGCTGGTTTGTTCGAAGAGCCGGAGAAAGCGGCTAAGTTGTTGGGAGAAGTCGAGGGGATGGATATGGAAGCCGGGGCTAAATATGGTCCGTTATATGACAAGGCCCTATCTCAGGACTATCCTTATATCCAGAAGATCCTTGAAACCATTTACCGGAAATTTGATGAACTGAGTGCCTTAATTCCTGACCCTGCTCCTGCTGAAGAACCGACGACTGAGTGTCCGGAGGTTGAATCTCACGTCGAGAATCCCTCCGAGAACCAGTCTTCGGATAAGAATGCCTCGGTTTTTACTTGAAGTGTGAAGGATTAGCACATCTCCATTTTGACTATGGGCATAGATGTTGCGGACTCTTTATGAAGCTGTTTATCCACTTTGTTTGAGAGATGTATGTTGGGGTCCGGATACCTCCATTTTGACTATGGATTCAGGTATTCCGGATTCCCTGTGAAGCTTTTATCAATTGATGTAATAGGTTTTTGATGCTCCGTTATTCTTTAGAATGGGTCCCTCGAAACAACTATGTAATAGAATAGGTTTGAAATTCCATCTTTTGTTATTCCGTTATTCCGGAACATTTGATGTAACCGATTTTTCAATCATATGAATATATTACTTTCTTTTGTTATTTATACTTAGTCTTTAAGTTACATGTGTGTTTTTCTGAGTAGTATGTAACTTGTGGAACTTGGCTTTTAATTATACATTCGTGGGGTTTTACTTCATCGGACAACATATGCCTTATGGCTCTTGGCCATAGCTTATACCCTCCTTGGGTTTTATTCTTTGGACGACTTGTGTCCTACGGCTCTTGGCCTTAGATAATACCCTCTTGGGGTCTTAGTTCTTTGGACAACTTGTGTCCTACGGCTCTTGGCCTTAGATTATACCCTCCTGGGGTTTTATTTGATGGGGTAACCTGTACCCTTCGGCACCTGGCCTAAAGTTATACCCATTTGGGGTTTTATTTGACGGGGTAACCTGTACCCTTCGGCACCTGGCCTAAAGTTATACCCACTTGGGGTTTTATTTGACGGGGTAACCTGTACCCTTCGGCACCTGGCCTAAAGTTATACCCACTTGGGGTGTTATTTGACGGGGTAACCTGTACCCTTCGGCACCTGGCCTAAAGTTATACCCACTTGGGGTTTTATTTGACGGGGTAACCTGTACCCTTCGGCACCTGGCCTAAAGTTATACCCACTTGGGGTGTTATTTGACGGGGTAACCTGTACCCTTCGGCACCTGGCCTAAAGTTATACCCACTTGGGGTTTTATTTGACGGGGTAACCTGTACCCTTCGACACCTGGCCTAAAGTTATACCCACTTGGGGTTTTATTCTTTTGGACAACTTGTGCCCTGATGGAAGCAAGTTTTTTGTGTGGTTCAAATGCATCGGATGTTTCATTGATGTGAAAATGGCTCATGCCTTACAATAAATCCTGAAATAACAAAGTACATAACGGGTTACATAAAACATTTCTTTAGGTTAATTGCATGCCAGGTTCGAGTTACTTCCACATCTTCCATGGTTTGGAGCTTGTATGTGCCGTGCTGATAAGCCTCCGTTATCCGGTAGGGGCCTTCCCAATTAGGTCCCAATTTTCCTTGATCTTCCACCCTGCTGGCTTCATTCTTCCGGTACACGAAATCTCCCACTTTGAAAGCTTCGGGTTTAACCCTTCGATTGTAATACTGCTCCACTTTCTTTTTGTACTCCGCCTCCCTTATGGCTGCCATTTCTCTCCATTCTTCTAACAAATTTAGGTTCAGATTGATTTCATCGTCATTGTTTTCAGCATTTGCCATCATGGTCCGGAAGGTAGGCATACCAATTTCCGCCGGAATGACTGCTTCACTTCCGTAGGTCAAACTAAAGGGAGTTTCTCCGTTGCTAGTTTTCAAGTTGGTCTGGAAAGCCCATAGTACATTTGGTAACTCATCTACCCATCCGGCTCTTTCTCTCCCTAGCCGAGATTTAAATCCCTTCATTAGGCTTTTGTTGGCTCTTTCGACCAATCCGTTGGCTTGAGGATGAGCTACAGCTGTGTTGATTTGTGTAATATTCAACCTCTCGCACCAACTTTTGAACGGATCTCCCATGAAGTTACTTCCGTTGTCCGTGACGATTATCTTGGGCAATTCGAACCTGCAGACAATGTTGTCCCACACAAATTTTTTGACTTCCTTGCCGGTTGTTTTAGCCAGCGGTTTCGCTTCCATCCATTTTGTGAAATAGTCTATTGCCACAATAACGTACTTAACTTTCCCTGGAGCTTCGGGTAAAGGTCCCAAAACGTCAATTGCCCATTGGAAGAAAGGCCATGGTGCCATGACGGAGGTCAATACTGTTTTTGGCAGCTTAGGAACCGGAGCATGTATCTGACAGGCATCACATTTTCGAATGACCTCTCTAGCATCCCGGTGCATGGTTGGCCAATAATAACCTTGTCTCATGAGTTTTGCTACCACTGTCCGGGGTCCGGAATGCATGCCACATGCTCCTTCGTGCACTTCTCGGATTATGTAATTAGCTTGGAGGGGTCCGACGCATCGCAGCATCGGTCCTAGGTAGGATTTTTTGAATAGCACATTGTCAATCAACGTATAATGGCTTATTTTCATGCGCAGGTTGCGTGCTTCGTTTTGATCCTCCGGCCATATCCCTTCGTTTAAGCAACAGAATATGGGAGACATCCAATTTTCCTCTTCTTCTTCGACTATTGCGTTAATCGTCTCTTCTTCTGTGGATGGTCTTTCCAATATTTCTACCAGGACTTCCTTCGTTAAATGGTCAAATGCTACAGATGCTAGCTTGCTGAGCACATCTGCTTTTTGGTTCTGGGTTCTTGGGATATTTTTTATCCTGAAGCGTTTGAAGCAAGCAATATATTCCTTAGCCTTGGCGAGGTACTTTGCCATGCTCTCCTTGTATGCAGTAAACTCTCCGTTAATTTGGCTCGCCACCAGGTTAGAGTCCACTCGTACTTCTAATGCTTCTATATGCATTTCTTTTGAGATTCTCAGTCCGGCTAAGAGTGCTTCGTATTCTGCTTCGTTGTTGGTAGCTTCGAAGTTTAATCAGAGAGCATAGGTGTCACAACTCGTAAATTCTGGTCTTTTCCCGAACTTTCATATTTACTATTCATCATTTACTATTCATCGATCACTATTCATCATTTTACTATTCATCTTTTTCGGAGTCAGTTTGTGATTCTGAGAAGCGTTCAAAATTTTTACTATTCATAAAACACTATTCACCACCGGAGAAAATTTGTCATTTATGCGTGAGTTGCGTCATTTCTGTATACGTGCGGTTATCTACCTAATAAACGTTATCGTATAAACTATTACTATGAATAATTGATCCGATAATCCCAACTATGGTCCTAACACATTTTAATACTCATAATAATGATATAAAAATTATATTATTAATTTACCCGGTATTTTGGAAATTTATTTAATTTATATCGTACGCCTAATTTAATTACGACGGTTTTCGTAGAAACTAAACAATAATCATCCAAACACTCAATATTGATAACCAACATATTTTTACAATTCTTACGACTTTATTATGTCCCGGTTAACTCCGTTAAAATTTATTTTTAGTTAACTCGGTACCCGGTATACTCTAAAACTATTAATATATACATACTAATACTTAAAATTGCACCAACTATCTTACACCAATCACACTTTTCTTCCACCCTCCATGCTAATCATCTTACACCCTTTGAAAATGTTACTAACTCATAAATGTATCAAATAATTGTCTAAATATAATATATATACCAACAACTACACATTTTTCATCTCATTTTCATCCAAATCAACTAGAAGACTTTCTTTCTCTTCTCTTCCTCCCTAGCCACGACCCAAACAAGATCTCCATCAAGAGTCCATGGCTTTTTCAAGATCAAGACATAATCAAGCTCTACTTTCATTCCTTGTTAGGGTTTTGTGATAAAAACTCAAGGTTTCTTAGGTTTTACTCATCCAAGCTCTATAATCTTTCTAAGTAAGTTGTCAAACTCTTTTCCATAATTTCTTCATGTTATTTTTATGATCATATGATTTCCATTCAAGATCTACATGCATATGTTAGTTATACCACTCATTTATATATATATATATATATATATATATATATATATATATATATATATATATATATATATATAACTTTTGATCCCTAGAAATAGATTATAGTTAGATCCTTGTTAGATCCACTTGATTTATGATGTTTAGGAACCCATGACACCCTAAGAAGGTGTATGGTAAGATTAGACTAGATTTGTGGTGATTGTAAGTGGTTTGATTGATGTTGGAACTAGATTGGAACACTAGAAATGACTTTTGAACCAATATATATACATACTGTCCATATTTTTAAAACGTGGGAAAATCAGTAGATGATGGGTAATTTTTGACCAAATATTTAGAAAATACTTTCAAAAACGAAGCCGTGGGCGAAAGAACGGATTAAAACGAGTTAATAACGAAGGATATATGATTTTCCGAAGTTAACGACGAAAACTATTTTTCTGAAAATTCTTTGCTGATGAACAGTTGTCACGACTATTTCGAGGCGTAAAACTAAATCTAGCCATCCCGACTTATCAAAAATATGTTAGTATTTTGTCCCACGATTCCGGGGATATAAAGAACGAGGAAAATGAACTTAAAACGACAAAGTTATACATGTTTTAAAATCGTCAAAACTATATATATATATTTAGTCACTACTAGAAATAATATAACTACGTACTAAATGCTATATTTTCTAGATTTCTTATTCAAGAGTTATATTCATAACTAATGAAGTACTAAGGATTATAAGTTTATCTTTACGGCGATTAGACGTTATCTCAAGGTTTTCCAAAGTAAGGAATATAACACTAACCTTTTATATCCGATATAATACAACAAGTTTTTATAAGGCTAGTTGGACTTATTTTTCCTAAGTATGGAAAATACTTTACTTTGACTATAACTATTATTTTCAAGTTATGAGTGGTATAGGTATCATGTGCATGCATATTCTCTACATCCTTTCATGATCTAAGTATATCACTATCATTCATATTAGGTTGCGGTTAGAGATCGAACCTCATTTCTGTGTATCCACTTTTGTCATCGTAGCTATTCGCACCAGGTGAGTCATAGCCCCGCTTTTACTCTTTTTATACTCGTTTTAACTCTTTGGGGGGAGATACATGCTCAACTACTTACTTACTTGTACAAATACTCAAAACATACTTTCTTGATACTTGAAACATTTATACTTGATTGTGTTATACTTGATTGGCATTATACTTGATTGCGTTATACATACTTGTTACACTATACTTGCTTAATTTAAATACAAGATTCGTATTTACGTGCATACATAATACTCTATACTATCGGAGAGGTATTGGTAGTACTCATGGGAAGATGCCCCCTACCCTTGTGTCTATACTTGACCTTGGATGTCGTAGTACTATTTGGGGAGAGGCCCCCGCCCTTGTGTCTATTCTTGACCTTGGGTGAATATAATCCGGTGCATTGTGTAAACTATCTTTTAGCAGTGGGTTGTGAACACACAGGTTGCAAGTCTCTTATGGCGGGACTTGCAACTGAGTGGATTTACGATGCCTTTGCTGTGTGATCATTTTCTATATACTTTATATGTTAAACAAACTCTATGAACTCACCAACCTAGTGTTGACACTTTAGCATGTATTTTCAGGTTTTAACCAATGGCACGCTACTGGAGGTTTTGGCAGGGCATGGCATGGTCATAGAAGACTCTGATTATTCATTTGGGGACGGTTTTAAACTATTTTAAGGGCCTACTTCCGCACTACTTTTAACGATGTAAATTCAATATTTTTGATTTAACTATTTTATTCTAAATGATTGAAGTGAAAACCATTTTTGAACTAGTGTTGTAATACCAATTGAGTTACACCCCAGCTACATGTATGCTTCCGCTGGACCCGATTTTGGGGGTGTGACAATAGGTGTATTCTTCTTTTTCCGGACTAATTAACACTAGCCCTGCTCCAGAACCTTTTCTGCTAGAGGCTCCGTCAGTGTATAGAATCCATTCTTCTGGTTGAGAGATGTTACATATCTCCTTGCATCTCCTCCTCGGATCCGGGAAGGCTGTTCCGATGGGTATTTCATTAATGAAGTCAGCGAGCACTTGTCCTTTGACAGCATTTCTTGGTATGTAGGTAATGTTGTAAGCCCCCAGTTCTACCGTATATTTGGCTAATCGTCCGGTCGATTCTGCTCGGTTTAACACTTGTTTGATGGGATGGTCCGTTATGACCTTGATGGGATGAGCTTCGAAGTACCGCCTTAATCTTCTTGATAAATGTAGGAGGGTTAAAGCCAACTTTTCAACCGGAGCGTATCTCTTTTCGGCTTCATGTAAGGTCCGGCTTACATAATGAACTGGTATCTGTCGTTCTTCCCTTTTGACCATCAGTACTCCACTTATTGCTTCCGTTGCGGCCGATAGGTATAGGTACATATCCTCTTTAGGTTTCGGTGTTGTTAGGCATGGGAGTTCCAGAATTATTTTCTTCATTTCTTGGAAGGCCTTTTCAGCTGCCTCTGTCCATTGGTATTTTTCTTTATTATCTTTCGTGATGTTCTTTAACGTTTCGAAGAAAGGTAAAGATCTTTCGGCAGATTTTGATAAGAAACGGTTGAGTGCTGCAAGTTTACCACTTAAGCTTTGCATTTCCTTTAATGATTTTGGTGATTGCATATCGGCGATTGCTCTAGTCTTCTTAGGGTTTGCTCTAATCCCTTCGGACGTCACCATATATCCTAGGAATTTTCCTTCCTCTACTCCGAAGGAGCACTTTTTAGGGTTTAACTTCATGTTTATTCTTCGGAGGTTGTCGAATGTTTCTGCTATATCCGCCAACAGCTCCTTTTCCGTTTGGCTTTTAATCACCATATCGTCTACATATACTTCCAAGTTCCGGCCGATTTGTCTCCGGAATGCGGAATCCACCAACTTCTGATAAGTTGCTCCGGCATTTTTCAATCCGAATGGCATCTTAACATAGCAGTATGTTCCTCGATCCGTATAGAAGGCTGTTTTATCTTCGTCTTCTTTTGCCATCTGTACTTGGTGATATCCTTTGTAAGCATCCAGGAAACACTTGTAACGGAATCCTATCACTGATTCGATCTTCCAATCTATTTCGGGTAACAGGTAGTAATCTTTGCGGCATGATGAGTTCAGGTTCTTAAAATCAATACACATCCTCCAGGTGTCGTCCGGTTTTTTCACCAATACCGGGTTAGAAATCCATGTCGGGTACCGGACAGGTCTGATTATTCCGGCCTTTAACCATTCCTCCACGTCTCGATTTATGGCTTGGTTCGTTTCTTCCGAGAAAAATCTCTTTTTCTGTGCCACGGGTTTATCTTGGACGTTTACGTTGAACCTATGTTCAGCTGCCCATCGGGGAACGCCAGTCATATCCGAAGGCTCCCATGCGAAAACGTCTCGGCTATTTTTGAGCAATGTTATCAATTGTCTTCTTCCTTCTTTTGAAAAACGCCTTCCTATTGTTACTAGCTGTTCCGGGTACGCCGGATGAATTAACACTTCCTCGGTTCCAGTAGTTTCTTCAATGGTGATTTCCGAGGAGGCCTCTATTTGGGTTTCCTTCACCTTTAGGAACTTTTCTTCAAGTTTTCTACATTCTGAGATTATGACCGATCGGGTCACCAGAGTGGCAATGCCTCTCGGCGTTGGGAATTTCATCATGGAGTGTATAGTCGACGGGATGGCCTTTAGTTTTTTGATTCCGGACCTACCAAGTATTACATTGTATGGGGAGGGAGATCTAATCACTGCGAACTTCATGATAGTTCGGCGGTAAAGCCCTTCACTCCCGAAGCATACTTCTAGCTCGATCTTCCCTAACGGATTTATGGCTTCTCCTGCGAATCCTATTAGTGGTGTGTTTGTTTTTGTCAGACGAGACCGGATGGAAGGGTCAAGGTTTAGGAAACAGTGTTCGTACATTACTTCTACCGAAGCACCTTGGTCAACATACACTCTTCGTACGGTATACCCCTCAATTTCTGCTTCCACTATAAGAGGTTCGTCGGAGGCATCACCCGGTAGGATTGGCGGAAAGCTTATGGGAGCATTCATCCATTCTTCTTCCTGATCTATAATTTTGCGTTTCGGATTCCTTTCTTGGTGTCGAACCATATTGATGATTCGTCTTTGGTTGTTTTGAGGGTCATTTCGGGGAGGTGCTCTGTCTCTTTGCCGGACATCCCTGATCAGGTGATCTAGCTTGCCCGTCTCCATTGCTTTCTTAAGTTGTTCCTTGAGGTTATGACAATCGTTGGTGAGATGACCTTTCTCTCCGTGATAGTCGCAAAACTTATCCATATTTTCTCTTGATGGTCTTCCCCTTAGTGGTGGGGGTGCAGATAACCTGAGTTGATGCTCCGTTGATAGGATCTCTTTCGGGGCCTTGGTGAGCATGTTCAAGTCTAAAGGCCTGGTATCTCGTCTGTTTCCATCGTTACGACGGTGATCCGTTCGGTAATCTGTCCGTTAGGTATTTTCCTTTCGGGCAGGCACGTATGGTGCAAATTGATCATTTCGTTGGGATCTGAAATCTTGCTTTCCCCTGAAGGAGGAGCGTTGTGAGTTGTGGTCATTCCGGCTGTATGAATTGGAGTGATAATCTTTTCGGTAATTGTCCACCCTTTCTCCTTTCGGTACTTCTGTTAACCGAAATGCTCTTTCGGAACGAATAAAGTCATCGACTCTCATCATCATTTCAGTTACGGTTTGGGGAACTTTTTCGGAGAACCTTTATGCTAATTCCGGACTCTTGCAACCATCAATGAAGGAGGATATTTGCATTAATTCAGGCACACCTGATATACGGCTAGCCTCATCTGTCCATCGTTCCTTAAATTCCGGGAGGGCTTCATTAGCTTTCCGGACAATCTTAGTGATTTCCATTGGATCTCGGATGCATTTCCTCCGAAGAGCGAACCTCTGTACGAATTGTTCACTCAGCTCTTCCCAACTATTGATGCTACCTCGCGGGAGGCGATCGAACCATCCCCTGGCGGCGTCATCCAGGGTTTGTTGAAACATCATGCACCAAATCGGCATGGGCCAAGCACCTTGATTGGCTGCTCCTTCGAATCGGGTAATGTGGTCATCTGGGTCGGTGGATCCGTTGTATAATTTTAGATGTGAAGGCATGAGATACTTTGAACCTTTTGGTCTGGAGAAGTCAATGATCCTTCGGGTGAAAGGACTCTTGGACGCTGCCTTGAAGGGTTTAGAAAGGTCGTCCATCATTTCTTCTTCGGCCTTCTGTGCTTCGGCATCATGAGATTGGGCGGCCTCGAAGTCGAGATGGATAGGTTTGATAGGCGTTTTGCCCGAAGCGTTGTACTGTTGGATGAGAGCTTTTAGGGTGGCGAAGTGGTTTTGGATTTGTTCCATGCTACAGGTTTGGGTATTGTTATCCGGACGACTCCCGCTTCCTTCAGGTGTTGTTGGGGTAGGACATGTCATCTCTTAGCTTAGGTAGAGTGAATGACGGGTCCCACGGATGGCGCCAATTTGTTGAAGTAAAAGTTTGTTTCTACTTCAGACAAGCGAGAAGAATCCTTCGGACTAGAGTAAGTCCTTCGGATTCAGGGTGACTCTTGCTTCCGGTATGTTCCTTCGGATATCTGCAAAACAAATATGTCCGTTAGACTCGCCCCGGGAATGTATCCCAGGACCAACCTCCGGCGTGAGAGTAAGTATATGTTCTTGGTGAGAGAAAGTATGAATAAAACTAGAGAGTAGGAAAAAATTAGTTAACCTTAAATGAAGATTTCCTCTCTATTTATAGGCTTTCAATATGGAGCGCCAGACTAGTTTGTACTTAGCCCTTAACGTTCGCTAGTTTGTTCTCCATTATCATATACTTAGTGTACTTGTCTGTACTTTGATCAATGTACTTACTGGATTATCCGGACGGTTAGATCTTCCGGATGTCTGGGGTTCTTCGGCTATCGTTTGAACCTTTCGGATATTAATCTATTCTTTCCCGACATGTTCGGCTATATTAAGCTAGACATGGATCCGGAAGGTTTGTTATGTATCCGGAGGATACATACGCCAACATACACCAACTTTAGCTACTTTCGACAAATATACTTTATAACTAGATTTTCAAAACCGAACTAGACGTGAATCGGTTTAAACTCTAAAGAATCAAATATACGAAATGGAAAATGATTGAGAAGCCTAATTATATGCCTAAAGATGTGTCTAAATATGTGTGACATGATCCTCATGATTTGTGAAAAAGTGGGTCCCATGACTACAACCATCAGGATGATGTCATGCAGGCTTAGGCGATTTAAGTCTCCCGATCACTACTCGAAACGAAATATACAAGATGCATACTAACATTTACAAACTGAGAATACTTGTTAACAAAATGACATACTTCTATTAACCACCAAAGTGAGAACCAAATATACAAAGTATACACAATGTACTTTGACTTATAACCTTTATTTGGAAGTACACATTTGAGCTTCTTTCTTATTTCTTTGTCTCTTGTCAACATCAAACACAAACATACAGTTGCAAAAAAAACACACATAAACACTAGAAATGAGCTTGAATTTCCATTTTTCCGGTTTTCAAACGGGTTTGACCGGGTTTCAACTGGTTTTGACCGGGTTTAACGGGTTTGACCGGGTTTCAACTGGTTTTGACCGGGTTCAACGGGTTTCAACGTGTTTGGCCGGGTTTCAACGGTTCTCAACGGCTTTTAACCGGGTTTGACCGGATTTCAACGTTTTCAACGGGTTTTGACCGGTTTTCAACGAGTTTGACCGGGTTTTAACGAGTTTGACCGGTTTTCAACGGGTTTCAACGAGGTTTAACTGGTTTTGACCGGTTTTCAACGGGTTTGGCCGGGTTTAAAGGGTTTACCAGTTCAATCGGCTTTAGAAAACCGGCCTAGGCCTCGGTTTCCCGGTTGAACCGGCCTATCCGGTCCGGTTTTAGAGAAAGAAAAAGCTATCCAAGTGAGAAGACCGGTATTATCTCATTCTCACTTGTTGACTGCCGAATAATTTATTGCCAAGTGTCCCAACGTTTTTTATTTGGTAGTTTCTATCTTTTGCTTTTGCTTATACCATTTCTGGTGTTAAGTTTTAGAACAATGTGAATAATGTTAAATAATCAAACAGGCTTGGCTTAATACAAACAATGCTAACATTAAATACCGGTCCACTAACTGAATGATAAGATGAACTTCGAAGTTGAAAGTTACCCGCTCAAATGATGGGGCTATGAAAACCAACGAACTAAGCTATCTTTATACTAGACGGGTTCTATTGTAAAAGTTTAGCAAGCGGCTACATATTTCTAATACTTGTTCCTACTAATCTTCCTACCTACACAATAACATGGGAGTCATGACATGCAGATAAAATGACATTCTTGCAAATTAACAGATATAAATAGTTCTTCGTATATCAGTTTATGGATCCCCGATAATTATAAATTTGATCACTTTTGGTGTTTCGAACATGATAATTTTGTTCTTCGACTGTTTATACCGTATTTTTCCTTTTTAAAATACATTAAACTTGGCAACTCTCAGATGATTACACCTTTCAGATTGCCCTAGACTCTGATCATTCTTTAGTCGGAGGAGGCTTCAGTAGACTTGATCATGATGCTGAATTTTGCACCTTTGTAAGTGAATATGCACAAGGATACCAGTTTGAGTCTTTCTACTTTAAGTAATGTAAGCCTGTGTATAAGCTTATAATCGTATGAGCAGTCAAAGACAGATAATACTTAAGCTTATACGGGTGAGTGGTTTTTATGGGATTATAGGCAAATAACACAAGCTCTTAAATATTTTAAGTAGTATGACCATTATTGACATCCCAATACTCTTCAAATAAGTATAAAGAACAAAACACAAGGAATTTAGTCATCAGCTGATCAACATATCAGTTTCAAATGAGTTGGACACAGAAAGTTTTCAAAACACAAAACACAAAACGCAAAGGGATCATAGTATAAAAAACGACTATTCCTATTAAAATTTGTTCTTATTTCAGCGCCCCTTCTATTTCCAGAAAGCCTACAAAAATCTCTTTCTCTTTTTCCTTATCTTCCTCATTATAAACTTCCTCAATCTCTCTCTTTTCCTGCAATTGAATTCGGAAATTTATAAAAGAATAGATAAATAAAAATTCCAAATTTGGTAAAATTTGTAAAATAATGGGATATATACATCCTGAGCATGCTAAAGAAAGGAAGTAATGTTTGACAAAGGTTTTGCGTTTTTGATTTTTGCATGTAGTGGTTCTTCTCCTCTACTTCCTATTGATACTAGTGGACTAGGATTGACCTGTAATACTATAATAGAGAGACTTATTTCTACGTGTTCGGAAACTTTATTAAACTCCTACTAATCGCCTCCTCATAAGTAGCCAGTGTTGGTGCTCTCGTCAACAACCTTGGCAAATGATATATATTAAAAGAAAATTGGGAACTAAGATTGATTTACAATGGGAAATTTGACAGCCTACGCCTCATAATGTATCCTCTATCAGAAAAAAGACACTTCACGAGTGCACTCTTTGTATAACTGCCCTCCCTTTTAAAAAATGCAACATATGTTCTGAAAATACCCCTGATTTTCACCTTTTACACTTTCTTTCATTTTGATTTCAACCTCGATATTTGGATTTTCAGACACCCGTTGCTCATTGAAAAAGGCAGCAGAGTTATACAAAGAGAGCACTTATGAAGGGTTTATTTGAGAGAGGGGCACTTGTGAGGCGTATCATGTCAAAATTCCCTCAACTATGTTTACATAAAATATATGAAAAATTTAAATAACGAAATAACTGGAACCCATCTTACATAGTTAATTGATCAGAAACAATGTATAGGGATATGGTGTATTTTAAGGAATAGGAGAAATCTATAGTATATATGTTATATATTGTATTAAGAAACGGATGGTGAAGCAAGAACAAAATAAGCAGAGCGCGCTCACCTTAACACTCCCAGCATTAGCAGCAGTGCTCTTGTTATTCGTTGCGTGACATTGTACGCCATTATTATTAACATAAGGAGATACAAGGGTTTGCACAAACATAGGAGACCGAATATGTTCCTTACCTCTAGACAGCTGTATATTCTCATCACAAAAGTAAGTCCGCCTTATCCTAGATTGAATAGTATCCTTAAGAATATAATGAATAGCAAGATCCTTCATCTCACAATCGTTTGGAAAGAGTTCCCAAGAATTGTAGCTTTTCATAACCCAGATGCCACATGAGGGGAATGATAAAATAAATTGGCTAATATCAAATTGGATAAATAATTGACAACTTGTTGCTACAAGTTGCTAAGATTCATTGAATTCACATGTATGGAATCTTATCTTAAGATATGCAAGATATGGAAGATTTAGAAGATTTGAAAGATGCAGATTTTTTGCAAGTTGACATGCAACTTGAGATGCTTTCTTTGAGCCTATAAATAGAGTTCACTACTTTGATGCAAAAACACACGTAAAAGCAAATCTTGTAGTGTACTATCTTCCTTTCTTTTTGTACTAGTAGGTTTCTAGTTTTGTAGTATATTTCTAGCAATAAGAAATATATAAGTTGGGGTGTTACATCTCTTGTTCACTTTAATAGTGTCTTAATTTTCAATAAGCAAATTTGAGGTATAGTTGTGGTGATCAAATATTCACTCTTTACCTAGTCGGTGGGATATTATCGCGATTATTCCACAACAAGTGGTATCAAGAGCCGAGGTTATTCTTAGTATGCTCTGTGGTTGCAATTAATTTTGATCCTCTACATCAGAAAAGAATTACATTGGTTTTTTGGTTGAAGCTATTGAAAATTAATTTGTACACGAAATGGTGGATGGCATAGTTGACAAACCTTCCACATCGGTGGATCCAACATCTCCAAGTTGGGCTAGACCAGTCTTGACGAATGCAAGATTGGCGGTGGAGGTCTTTGATGGCACAGGCCATTTCGGTATGTGGCAAAGTGAGGTTCTAGACGTTCTTTTTCAGCAAGGTCTAGACATTGCCATAGAAGAAAGTAAACCAGAGGATGTAGAAGAGAGGAATTGGTTAACCATCAATCGGTTAGCTTGTGGTACGGTTCGTTCATGTCTTTCGAGAGAGCAACGATATGCTTTCTCAAAAGAAACATCCGCCTACAAACTGTGGGTGGCATTGGAAGAGAAATTTCTGAAGAAAAATTGTCAAAATAAGCTCTTTATGAAGAAGCGACTCTTTCGCTTCACATATGTACCGGGTACCACGATGAATGATCACATTACCAGTTTTAACCAACTGGTCACCGATTTGATGAATATGGATGAGGTGTTCAAAGACCAGGATCTAGCATTGATACTATTGGGATCGCTTCCAGAGGAATACGAGTTGCTTGAAACAACTCTACTTAATGGGAAGGATGATGTGTCTCTTAGTGAAGTTTGTGCTGCCTTGTATAGCAAAGAACTGAGAAGGAAGGACAAGCAGATTAGTTCAAGTGGAGATGCAGAGGTTTTGCTGGTCAGAGGTCGTTCGCAGAAGAAGGGCACTGATAAGAGATGGAGATCCAAGTCGAGGCAGAGACTAAGCAAAGATGAATGTGCCTTTTGTCATGAAAAAGGTCATTGGAAAAGAGATTGTCCTAAGTTGAAAACCAAGGACAATTATTACAAAGGGAAAGCTGTAGCGGAGGCGAATGTCACCAAGTGTGATGATGAAGAATCAGATCTCTCACTTGCAACATCGTCAACCAAGAATGCTTCTAATGTATGGCTATTAGATTCTGCATGTAGCCATCATATTACACCACATCGAGAGTGGTTTAGTAATTTTGAAGAACATGAGGAAGTTGTTTATACGGCAGACGAAACTCCCCTCACTACTCATGGGATTGGTTCCGTTCAATTGCAGAATGAAGATGGAACAATTGTGACCTTGAAAGGTGTTCATTATTCGCCAAAGTTGAAAAAGAATCTCATTTCCGTCGGTACCTTAGAATCTAAAGGATTCGAAGTAAGAGCCAAGGATGGGGTTATGAAGATCATCTCTGGCGTACTTGTAGTAATGAAGGGTATTCGTAAAATAAACAACACGTATCACTATAAGGGTAGAACGGTTGTTGGAACTATAGCAGCCGTTACCGATGGTGATAGAAATTCAGAAGCTGTGAAGCTATGGCATATGCGCTTAGGACATGCAGGAGAGAAATCCTTGAATTTGCTCATAAAGCAAGGATTATTGAAAGGAGTGAGTTCCTGTAAGTTGGATCTCTGTGAGCATTGCATCAACGGGAAGACAACAAGATTGAAATTTGGGACAACTATCCACAAGACACAAGGTATCTTGGATTATGTCCACTCTGACGTATGGGGTCCCTCAAAGACAAGATCTTTAGGAGGGAGACACTACTATGTGACCTTTGTTGATGACTTTTCCCGAAGAGTTTGGGTGTACACGTTGAAGACAAAGGATGAAGTGCTAGGAGTGTTCATCAAGTGGAAAAAGATGATGGAGACTCAGACGTGCAGAAAGATCAAACATCTCCGAACAGATAATGGTGGAGAGTATAAAAATGATCAGTTCACAAAATTTTGTGAAGATGAAGGCATCGTCAGACACTTCACTGTCAGACATACACCACAACAGAACGGGGTGGCAGAACGCATGAACCGAACTTTGCTGGAGAAAGTTCGGTGTATGTTATCCAATGCTGGATTGGGTAAAGAATTTTGGGCTGAAGCTGTGACGTATGAATGTCACCTTGTTAATCGTTTGCCATCTACTGCTATTGATGGGAAAACACCATTTGAGAAATGGTATGGAAAACCTGCTACAGATTATGATTCCTTACATGTGTTTGGTTCCGCTGCATATTATCATGTGAAGGAATCAAAGTTGGATCCTAGAGCAAAGAAAGCATTATTCATGGGCATTACCTCTGGAATCAAAGGCTATCGTCTATGGTATCCAGAGACGAAGAAGACAATCTTTAGCAGGGATGTCACCTTTAATGAATCTACCATGTTGAAGAAGGTAAATGCCATGCAGTCAGATGAAACTCCCAAAAAGGTGGAGTTTGAAAGAATAATTGCACCAGATGATTCTCCTGTGGTAGAAGGAGGTTATGAAGAAGAGGAGGTTCAAATCGAAGAACCTCCACAGCAACAACATGAATCAATTGCTACCAGCAAGCCCAAAAGAAACACTAAAAGGCCTGCTCGCCTTAATGATATGGTGGCTTGTGCATCTTCAATTGCAGCTGATGATGTTCCTACTACTTACTCTGAAGCGGTTCGAGACTTAGAGAGCGAGAAGTGGAGGATTGCCATGAGCGAAGAAATGCAGTCTCTTCGAAAGAATCAAACATGGGAGTTAACCAACCTCCCAAAAGGGAAGAAGGCAATTGGATGCAAATGGGTGTATGCAAAGAAAGAAGGATTTCCTAGCCAGGATGATGTTCGCTACAAAGCAAGATTGGTAGCTAAAGGCTACGCTCAGAAAGACGGAATTGATTACAATGAAGTTTTTTCTCCAGTGGTAAAACATTCCTTTATTAGAATTTTGTTGGCTTTGGTAGCACAGTTGGATTTGAAACTAGTTCAGATGGATGTGAAGACTGCATTTCTACATGGAGACTTGGAAGAGGAAATCTATATGGTTCAGCCAGAAGGATTCAAAGTTGCTGGAAAAGAGCATGAAGTATGAAAACTTCATAAATCGTTGTACAGATTGAAGCAATCCCCAAGACAGTGGTACAAGCGATTTGATAAGTTTATGTTGGAGTCGAAGTACACAAGAAGCAAATATGACCATTGTGTCTATTTGAAAAAGCTACAAGATGGGTCCTTCGTATATCTGCTTCTATATGTAGATGATATGTTGATCACTTCTCAAAGTCTAGACGAGATTGAAAAATTAAAGACTCGGTTGAAAAGCGAATTTGAGATGAAGGATCTCGGTGAAGCAAAGATGATTCTCGGCATGGAGATAGTCAGAGATAGAAAATTGAAGAAGCTCTGTTTGACTCAGAAACAATATCTGAGAAGGATTCTAAAGCGTTTTAGGTTCGACAAGCAAACAAAACGAGTTAGTACTCCACTCGCTTCTCAATTTAAGATCAGTGCTGCTATGTCACCGAAAAATGATGCAGAGAGGGCATACATGGAGAAAGTGCCTTATGCAAATGCTGTCGGTAGCTTAATATATGCTATGATATGTAGTCGACCAGATATTAGTCATGCTGTTGGTATGGTGAGCAGGTATATGCATAACCCTGGTAAAGGACATTGGCAAGCTGTTAAATGGATATTACGGTATATCCATAACACGGTCGATGTAGGGTTAGTATTCGAACATGGAAGTAGTCAGTGGGTGGCGGGATATTGCGATTCTGACTATGCTGGAGATTTAGACAAGCGAAGATCTACTACAGGCTATGTTTTTACTTTGGCAAAAGCTCCAATTAGTTGGAAGTCTACCTTACAGTCAACTACTGCTTTGTCAACTACGAAAGCAGAGTATATGGCGATTACAGAGGCTGTAAAGGAAGCAATTTGGCTTCAAGGGTTGCTCGGTGAACTTGGAATCAATCAGAAATTTGTCACGTTGCATTCTGACAGTCAGAGTGCTATTCACTTAGCGAAGAATCAAGTTTATCACGCAAGGACGAAGCACATTGATGTTCGGTATCATTTCATACGAGAGATACTAGAAGAAGGTGGAGTTAGAATCGAGAAGATCCATACTTCTAAGAATCCCGCAGATATGCTGACTAAAGTATTAGTAGGGATCAAGTTCAATTACATGATCAATGTTGTGAAAACATGAAGATTGGTTTGAATACTCCACCAATGACTGCCGATGATGAGATTGAAGAATTGATATTCGCCAAGGTGGAGATTTGATAAAATAAATTGGCTAATATCAAATTGGATAAATAATTGACAACTTGTTGCTACAAGTTGCTAAGATTCATTGAATTCACATGTATGGAATCTTATCTTAAGATATGCAAGATATGGAAGATTTAGAAGATTTGAAAGATGCAGATTTTTTTGCAAGTTGACATGCAACTTGAGATGCTTTCTTTGAGCCTATAAATAGAGTTCACTACTTTGATGCAAAAACACACCAAAAACACACGTACAAGCAAATCTTGTAGTGTACTATCTTCCTTTCTTTTTGTACTAGTAGGTTTCTAGTTTTGTAGTATATTTCTAGCAATAAGAAATATATAAGTTGGGGTGTTACATCTCTTGTTCACTTTAATAATGTCTTAATTTTCAATAAGCAAATTTGAGGTATAGTTGTGGTGATCAAATATTCACTCTTTACCTAGTCGGTGGGATATTATCGCGATTATTCCACAACAGGGAAATCATCTTTGTCAAAAGCGGGAAAGATGCATAGACGGCCTTCAATGATCCCTAGTGCATAATCATAATTCCAAACATATCTCCTGTCATTCGGTTGGGGAATTTCTCTAAATTCCTCTTTAGCTAAATCGAAAGAGACAAGTAATATATTTTCCCTGGTGGCATCATTGGGATTAAGCCAAAACCAGTGAAGTGCCCCATTGAATAAGATACCAGGCTTGGCTAGTGTAGTATCATCAAACCTATAATTGACTTGTCCAAGAGGTTTCCAAACATTAGATTTCAAAGATAATATACGAACATGTGCCTTACCTTTTTGGCAGATGGCCATAACAACTTTGTAATCATCTGCAGATGAATCATAACCAAAGCCAAAACATCGCGTCTCTTTTCCTGCAATTATTTTTGGTGGCTGTTGAATTTCTCTAAACTCTCTAGTCATAGGATTGGTTACAAAAATTCGACTTCCTGAATATACGCACACAAGGCCGTTGGAAGAACCTTCCATAAAAAACCAATTATTGTAGTATCTAATCGTATCGATCTTTCTTCTGTTGTCCTCTTTTTTGCAACTAAATTTAACATGAGTTTTAACAAAAGAAGGACTTGATATCAAAGAATACCATGACTTACAAACACTCTTGCATCGGAGAAGATCTATCACTGGCAATCTTAAAAGTATCTCCTCGACAACATCAGACATAACCATCTCTATGAGAAGGCTTGGCTTGTTCTTTTCTTACTTATTATCTTCCACGCTATAAACTTCCTCGATCTCTCTCTTTTCCTGCAATTGAATTCGGAATTTTATAAACGAATATATAATTAACAAATTCCAAATTTGGTAAAACTTGTAAAATAACGGATAATTAAGTCCCGAGGCTTGCTAAAGATTTTTGGGTGTAGTGCTTCTTCTCCTCTACATCCTATTGGTACTAGTGGACTAGGATGGACCTGTAATACTAGAATCGAGAGATTTATTTATACGTGTTTGGAAACTTTATTAAACTCCTAATAATAGGCTCGCCTCCTCATAAGCAGCCAGATCGAGTTGCGGTTCAACAACTTTGGCAAAGGATATATAATAAAATAACTGGGAACTAAGATCAGTTTACAATGGGAAATTTGACAGTGTACACCTCATAATGTATCCCCTATTAAAAAGACTTCACGAGTGCACTCTTTGCATAACCGAGCCCCTTTAAGAAGGTGCAACGTATGTTCCAAAATACGCCTTATTTTCACCTTTTACACATTCTTTCATTCTGATCTCAACCACCATCTGGATTTTCAGAACCCCCGTTTTACGTTGAAAAAGGGAGCATAGTTATACAAGGAGAACGCTTATGAAGGGTTTATTTGAAAGGGTGGGGTTGGGGGGTTTACTTATGAGGGCGTATCCTAAGTAGTAACTAGAACCCATTTTACAATCAACTTCCATGAGTGATTTATCAGAAATACAAGTAATAAAACAATGTATACGGATATAAAACAATCAGAGATATGGTGTATTTTCAGGAATTGGATAAATCTAGAGTATATATGTTAAATATTGTATTAACAAACAAGAACATAATAAGCAGAGCACGCTCACCTTAACACTCCCAACATTAGCAGTGCTCTTGTTATTCTCTGCGTGACTTGGTGGGCAATCCTTACCATAAGGAGATACAAGGGTTTGCACAAACATAGGTGACGGAATATGTTCCTTACTCCTAGACAGCTGTATATTCTCATCACAAAAGTAAGTTGGCATTTTCGTAGATTGAGTAGTATCCTTAAGCATATAGTGAATAGCATGATCCTTCATCTCATAATCTTTTGGAAACAGTTCCCAAGAATTGTAGCTTTTCATAACTCAAGTGCCACATGTGGGAAACTCATCTTCGTCATCATCATTGGGATATATGCACAGACGGCCGTCCATAATCCCAAGTGAGTAACCATAATTCCAAACGTATCTCGAGTCATTAAGTTGTGGAATTTCTCTAAATTCCTCTTCAGCTAAATCGAAAGACACAATTAATATATTTTCCCCCGTGGTATCATTAGCATTATGCCAAAACCAGTGAAGTGCGCCATTGAATAAGATACCAGGTCTTTTCAGTGAGAAATCATCAAAACTATAATTGACATGTCCAAAATTTTTCCAAATATTAGATTTCAAAGATAATATAAGAACAAGTGCCTTATCACTACGTTCGGAGATTGCCATAACAACTTTGTAATCATCTGTGGATGAATCATAACCAAAGCCAAAACATTGCCTATGTTTAAAAATTCTTTTTAGTGGATGTTGAAGTTCTCTAAACTCTCTAGTCAAAGGATTGATTACACAAATTCGAACTTCATATGAATATATGCATATAAGGCCATTGCATGAACCTTCCATACGCCACTTATTGTAGGAACGCCACTCTAAAGGTACATCTTTAGACTCAGGTGTATGAAGATGTGATGTAATCATAGCGATCTTTCTGTTGTCCTCTTCTTTGTTGCACATAAATTTATGATGAGTTTTAACAAAAGAAGGACTTGATATCAGAAAATACCATGACTTACAAACACTTTTGCATCGAAGAAGATCTTTCACTAGCAATCTTAAAAGTATCTCCTCGACAACATTAGACATAACCATCTTTACCAATCGATTAACACAATGTTGTAAAGGGTTTCCGAAAGTATATATATACAAGTGCATGCTAGTTTTTCAAGTCCAACCCATACACATTAATTAGTTTGATATTGGCCCAACTTAGCCCATTTAATTTAAGTAATATAACATTTCTCGGTGGACGGTTTCCCGAGACAATAAAATAATCTTATAACTTAAAAAAAATATTATTACTAGAAGTCATTTTTTAATTCCTTCGTATTTGATGTCTGCATCTTTTGCACCGCCTCACAGATTTATCACACAAGAAATACTAAAACGTGTCTCTCTACAGTAGCTACACCCACTCATTGTACAAAGTGTTATCCTGATTCTTCTACAGTGTTTACACCGCCTCATCTTCTTCGTCAGGTATATCGAAACCTTTTGCTGGTAAATCAATTGTTAGCTTCTTATGAATATGTCTTAGGTTTTGTCCTTCCAGATTTATCCACACCTACCAGATAATTTCACCGCGCCGTTATATGCATGAACCCGATCTTCAAAAGTAGAAAATTATATGTCCATCAGGTAACAAGATACACTTCTTATAAAGATTAGTGGTATGGAAAAGTTAGTGTTATTCGCTTATTGCTTTTGATACGTCTGTGCAGATCCTAGGCGATTGTTATTGAACTCCGATCTAATATCGTCCTTGGAATTTGCTACTCATTCGTTTGGCTATCAAACTCAGGTATGAGGTTAAAGCTTGAAAGAAAAATGAGGGGTTTTAGTTTTTGTGGTTTCGTTGGTCGAAAGTCAAAAATTTTTGTATAGTTTATTAGTTGTGTTGTTGCTTTTCAGTATCTTTACGATTGGACCTGTTATCATCATCATCTCCTTCCGAGTTAGTTTCTGTGAGATTATAAGGTTGGCGGGTAACAGTTGAAAGTAGGCGTGTGTCTTGGCAGGGCAGACTTTCTCGACTTGGTTAGTTTGCAGTAAGGCAGGTTCGGATCCCTTCGACGCAAGTCTCATACATTATTTGTAAGGCGAAAGCCCTGAATATAATCGTTAATGCTTATAAGCTTTATGCTTCAAATTGAACAGCTACATATTCATTAGCATTTGCTTATGCTTAAAAGAGAATGGTTTTATTCTTTTAAAAAATAACGATGTTGTTTTCGGGACTTGATAAACGGGCTGTGATGATTCTTACAGTTTGGGCAAAATGAAACGGGCCATTAAAGATTTGAATGTAACCTGGCAGGGCAACCACCGGACAGTATAGTATTGATGATTGCTATGCAGCTGAGTTCGTTTGCAGCCACGGCGAGATTTAGATGTTTTTGTAGCCCGATTCTTGCTTACAAATGTGAGCCTAATTATTTATCGCATCACCATATGCGTTTATCAATACAAGGAATTTAGGTAATGTCAGGTTTTTCGATACATAGCCTGCTTTTTACTAATTCTTACCACATGGTTTGATGATGCTCACACCGTGTTTCTTTCCTTTGCAGCTTTACACATGGGTCTTACCTAAAGGGAAAAAAACATGTTGTGCCAGAAGTGCAAAGAAGGATTTTGTTTAAGGCATATGAACGGTAATATATGGATGCCCAATATGTCAGCGGAAAGTCACTGGAATAGTGCAACTTTTATTCCAAAATTGTTTAAATCAACACAAAGGCTATTATGAAATTTATACAAAGGCTACTACTTAGAATACTTTAGTCAACCACTGTAATATGTTTCATAACTGTAGGAAGTATGTGTAAGGCTGTAGATAAGTATGTTCCCCGTTAGCCGCCTTAGAACATACCATTTTGTACAAACAGTGGCAGCCATAATGTAAGTAAATGCTTTCATAAGACACACCATCTGTATTTGCCTTGACAGTAATCCAAAGGTGTGGCAGACACCCCCGCCGCGTTGCGGCGGGTACCTCCCCTCGTTTTCTCACATTAAGATATAAGTGTAATAGATCTTTTATTATTATATTATTATTATTATTATTATTATTATTATTATTATTATTAAAAATAAGATAACCGCCCTTTGTTCTCTTGGATATGTACTAGTTATGTCCGTGTAACTCACTCATTCTATTTCATAATATCATCTAATCAACTTTACACATGTAACAATAAAATCAGCTTGTATTGATATGTGTTATCCTCGTTCTCTTTCGACTTAACAACAGGTGGACTTGGAGCGTATGGTCACAAAAGAGGAGCTTAAGAGAGCGGTGTGGGATTGTGGGATGGAGAAGTCCCCTGGTCCAGATGGTTTTACTTTCGGTTTTTACCAACACTTCTGGTTGACGATCGAAAATGATGTGTTTGAGGCGGTCAAATATTTTTTCTATGACGATATTCCAATAGGATGCAATTCCACTTTCATCGCTTTGATCCCTAAAATTTCGGACGTTAACATGGTCAAAGACTTCAGACCTATTAGCCTCATTGGCAGTATTTATTAAATTATTGCTAAAATCCTAGCAAATCGTCTCGTTGGTGTGTTAGAGAGCATTGTTAACGAGGTACAATCAACTTTCATAGCGGAGCGTCAAATTCTTGATGGTCCATTTATTCTTAATGAGGTTATGCAATGGTGTAAAAGTAAGAAGAAAAAGGCGTTATTTTTTAAAGTTGACTTCGAGAAAGCGTATGATTCGGTTCGATGGGATTTCTTGGACGACGTTTTAAATAAGTTCGGGTTTGGCAATAAATGGTGTAAGTGGATCCAAAGTTGCCTAAGGTCGTCGAGAGGTTCCATTATTATTAACGGTAGCCCTACGGAGGAGTTTCAATTTTTCAAAGGGCTCAAGCAAGGTGACCCGCTATCTCCTTTTCTTTTTATCCTTATTATGGAGAGCTTGCATTTATCTTTTCAACGAGTTGTGGATGAGGGCCTGTTTAAGGGTATTAAGCTTAGCACCTCGTTAACTCTCTCTCACTTATTTTATGCGGACGGTGCAATGTTCGTAGGTCAATGGTGTGATACTAATATCGATACCCTTGTGCATGTTTTGGAATGCTTTTATTACACTTCTGGATTGAAAAATAACATGTGCAAAAGTAAGATAACGGGAGTTCATGTAGATGATACGAAGGTTAAGAATGCGGCATCTAAATTGGGTGTCTTATCCTCAAAATTCCGTTTCTTTACTTAGGTACGAAAGTTGGAGGATCTATGTCGCGTGTTCATGAATGGAAAGAGGTTGTTGATAAGGTGAGGTCTAGATTATCGCGATGGAAAATGAATACGCTTTCTATTGGTGGTAGGTTGACGCTTCTTAAGTCGGTTCTTGGATCGACGCCCATTTTTCACATGTCTATTTTTAAAGTTCCGCTGAGTGTACTTCAGGTGCTTGAGTCTATTAGAAGTCATTTTTTCAACGGTAATGACATGAGAAGTAATAAAGCTTCTTGGGTTAAATGGAGTAATGTGTTAACAACGAAAGAAAACGGGGGACTTGGTGTTTTGATGCGTGGAATTGCGCCCTCGCAAAAGGTTTTACCTCTCAAAGGATCTTGAGAAGCTTGCAATCCTCACCAGGCAGTGTACCTGATCATTGTAGTATAGTATAGTGACAAGTACCGGGGGATTGATCGTTCAACTCAAAGAATAGTGTTCGCTAGGGTTAAAACTCACTGAAACTAGGTCTAGAGACGAGCGATGATTCTTTTTGTATTTTTATATTTTAGATGAAAGCAAGTAAAATCTCGGTTTTGGAAGGAGTGGGCGGAATTAGTTGCTAATCAACTAACCCAATTAACTAAAGATGCAATCAAAATAAAATAAACTAAACTTAAAATAATTTGTGGTGTAAACAATAATGAGAGAAAATGTGTTTACTTAGATTTCATTACTCCCTAGCTATCTTTTAGAGGTTGATTAGTTTGTTACAATTGCATGGATGACGGGTTATATTCCTTAATACCATTCGTAGGGCCGTGTACGATCTTCCCTATCTCTATAAGCTTCTACCTCTTCCTATGTCGAGCCGACTACTAGCTCCTAACGTGGCCTCATTAGTAGCTACCCACGCATTAAATACAACCAATATATCGTAGTACACCTCCGATCATGTTTCTTAAGACGTTCAAGCAAGTTACCAATTGGAAGTCTGTCAGTTTTCTTAAGCCTAACATCGAATTCATTCATCCACAACAATTATAAACAAACAACCAACCCATAATCAATATCTAAGTTTCATTACATCTAAGCAAACACAAAGAAAACCTAGCCTAGCATGTTAAAGAGAAGACAAACGTAAGATATAATCAAACAACACATAGACATATTGAATGATTTGATAAAAGACTTATCTTCAATTAAGCATGGAAGAAACAAAGGGTTGAAATCCTTAAAATAGCTATAAAATTCGTCTAGGGTTTACTCCCTTCAAAGTTGCACACAATGAATGAAAACTAGAAAACTATATATAGATTTTGTATCCTGGCGCCGTCAAGAGATAGGTGTGACGCCGTCAACTCGTGGCCAAAACAAACTCGTATTGCCTAAATCCACTTCTAATGCCGTCACTTTTTATGGACTCTGGGCCGTCACTCTTTGCATTTACTCATGATGGCCTTGACATTTTAATACGTGACGCCGTCACGATCCCTTCAAAAAACATTCTGGCGCGTCACGTGTAATTGATTTATCCACCCCTTTGTCAAGTCATGACGCCGTCACTAGCAAGATGTGACGCTGTCAAGTGCAATTTCCAGCATGGTTTTGAGACTTTGTCGTTTTCTTCACTTTTTCGCTCCAAAAACGTCCAAAATGCTTCCTTTTGTAAAATTCCTCTCAAAATTACCTAAAATGACAAAAGGGATGATTTAGGGCAATATTTGATCAAATAATCTCGACTTTGGCCTTAAATGACCCCCCAAAAGCGGTATACTTTTCGCTTCATCATGTTTCTAGCCTGTTTGCTCTTAATAGAGGTTTGATGCTAAAGTAGGTTCGGAGATTCTATTCGCAAAAAACATCTTTTTGGGTTAGAATATCCAAGCCATTCACGGGGATGATGGGAAAATGGGAAAGGATATTTATTCTGGAATTCGGTCATGTTGGTTGAACATCGTGTATGACGTTAAGGAGTTGCAAATTCAAGGGATTAATGTTTTCATATCCGTCTCAAATTGGGAAATTGGGAGTCTATTCTGTTCTGGGAGGAGAAATGGAGTAACGACAGTGTGCTAAAAGATCTTTTCCCTCGAATGTACGCGCTAGAAAGTAACAAATTGGTGACTGTTGGTGCGAAATTGAAGGATTCTAGCATGGATAACTCTTTTCGTCGTAAAGCTAGGGGAGGAGTCGAAATGACGCAATACGAGACTCTCATTGATATGGTTAATTCTGCTTCTCTTGTGCCCATGGCTGAAGATATATATGGTCCTTGGAAAATTCTGGCGAGTTTTCAGTTGCTTCAATTCGAAAGGTGATAGATGGCATTCGGTACCCAGTGGTAATTCTAAGACTCGTTGGATCAAATTCGTACCGATTAAGGTGAACGTGCTTGCATGGAAAATTAAATTGGATGCTCTTCCATCGAGGTTCAACATATCTCGCCGTGGCATTTCTATAGAGTCTTTATCTTGTCCTATTTGTGATGGTGGGGTGGAATCGACGAGTCACATATTCTTTAAATGCTGCTTGGTTCGTCAGGTTGCTGGGAAGATTGCCAGATGGTGGAACGTTGATATCCCTGTTTTGGATTCGTATGAAGATTGGTTGACCTGGATGTTATCTTTGAGGCTTACAGTTAAACGCAAAATGATGCTTGAAGGTATATTTTACACGTTATGGTGGTTGATATGGTCCTATCGCAACAAATTGTTATTTGAGTCTAAAGCTCCTAAGAAGGCGTTAATTTTTGACAATGTTGTTTCCAACGCATTTTATTGGTATAAGTATAGATGTAAAGCTTCATTTAGTTGGGACGATTGGCTCAAAAACCCTTACTTGATTTCGGTGTAACTCTAGCTTCTTGCTAGTTTTTGTGAATAAATTGCTGTTAAAAAGAAAACAATAAAATCAGCAGGAATATAAAAAAGAATATGTTGTAAAAGTAAATAGCATCTTCTTTACTTCTTAGCAAGCCATTACTAGATTTTGAAAAAAAAAAAAAAAAAAAAAAAAAAAGGCTACAAGTACAATCTTTTAAACAATTAAAATAAAAATAGACCGACTGAAACCACTATCAAATAACATAGTGGTAAGTTTTTTGTTTTCCCACAAGAGTTAAAAGTTCAAACTTCGTTATGTGTGTACTTTTAAAAGTGGCTAGGAAAGGATCAGAAAACGTCATGACTTCTAAAGTTAACCTAGTGAAATTGCTTACTTCGAAGTCGCTCTCCCCGAACAACACGAACATAGGAAAAAATCTCATCTGTTTATTTCTATAAAAACACAAATGAATGATGAGGTGAGTTATTTTATAAACTAAGTTTTTGTTACAAACTGAGGGACAAATCCCCACCATTCATCTAGTTTGATCTAATGGTGGGGATTAACCTAAGATTTAATAAGACAACATAAGTCCATGTTTTTTTTTTTGTCCTTTTTGTCTATCTTATTTATTCATTTTTTCTTTTTTTTTTCAACTTCACGTTTTTTTCCTTTAATTCAAGTTTTTTTTTTTTTTTTTTTTTTTTTTTTTTTTTTTTTTTTTTTTATTTATGTTTTTTTCGTTTTTTATACATATTCGTTGGTTTTTCTTACGTTTTCGTTCGTTTTCATACATTTTCACCGGTTTTCATACGTTTTCGTCTGTTTTCTTACGTTTTCGCTCGTTTTCATACGTTTTCGTCTGTTTTCTTACGTTTCCACCCGTTTACATACGTTTCGTCCATTTTAATACGTTTTCGTCTGTTTTCTTATGTTTTCGCCCGTTTTCATACGTTTTCGTCCGTTTTCATATATATATTCGTCCGTTTTCTTACGTTTTCATCTGTTTTTGAATTTTTTCATACGTTTTTGTCCGTTTTCATATATATTCGTCCGTTTTCTTACGTTTTTGTCTATTTTTATACGTTTTTGTCCGTTTTCATACGTTTTCGTCCGTTTTTATACGTTTTCGTCCATTTTTATACTTTTTCATATGGTTTCATCTGTTTTCATTCATTTTGTCCGTTTTCTTACGTTTTCGTTCGTTTTCATACATTTTCGTCCGTTTTCATACGATTTCGTCCGTTTTCATTCATTTTCGTTCGTTTTTAAATGATTTCAGACGTTTTCATACCTTTCTGAATATCACAAGTGATATACTGTGATTATCAGAATATCACTTGTGATATTCAAAATATCGTGAGTGATATTGAATATCACTCGCGATATTCTGAATGTCACAAGTGATTTTTAACATTCTGTAACATGAAAATCACAAGTGATATTCAGAATATCGCAAGTGATATTCAAAATATTGCAAGTGATATCTGAATATCGCAAGTGATTTTCTGAATATAAATCACAAGTGATATTCAGAATATTACAAGTGATTTCACGTTTTTTTTTAATTCACGTTTTTTCAAAAGTGATATTTTGAATATCACTCTGAATATCACAAATGATATTCTGAATATCACAAGTGATTTTCAACAATTGTTCTATAACATGAAATTCACAAGTGATATTCAGAAAATCACAACTGATATTCTAAATATTACAAGTGATATTCCGAATATCACAAGTGATTTTCAACTAATATTTTGTAACATGAAAATCACAAGTGATATTCTAAACGAGGCCTTAAGCCCGCGCGTTGCCGCGGGATGTTTGCATATGCAAGTTAGGCAAAAAAGAGGCTCGAAGTTACATTTAGCTAACACGTTGCCAACTGCATTTACATTAGAAACAACAAAATAAATACATGAACTGGTAAACGGAAATGTACATCTGGTATATAACCCATGGATTTCAGCTGCATTTTCATTCTCGTTTGCTGTTGGAGTGCCCTTTAAGCCTTTCTTTATACCAGAAGGCAGCTCCACGAAATTGCATCTCTCTTAGCTGAAAGCACATATGTATCTTCAAACAGCCATATTGTATATGCACATCTTCAGACCCAACTGACATAAAAAAGTTTAGAAGACAACTATGTTCAGTAGCATGTTGCATAATTATTCTTCTTTACACATACATGGTGTATAAATGATTAGTGAACTTTCGGGCCTATTAAATCTTAGACTAATATCTATGTTAAAAGGGCAAGAGTTTACATGTGCAGTCGTTTTCTCCTAAATGGCAACTTATATAAAAAAAATAAAAAAATACAAAACAACAACAACAACATAATACAAAGGCAATGGTACAAACAACAACAAAAACCATAATTCGACCATTTCTTTGAGGCCAACGTGACAGCATCTAAGACAACACTTTTCATTCCTATTATAAGTTGATCCAAACACTCCCCATTGTTGCAGTGTCCTAATCCATACACCTTATTGTTGCAGTAGCCTAATCAAAACATAGTCTTAAGGGCCTTATATTTACGTAAAGGCAACTTAAGGGGATTGGGTAACTAATATGTACTCTTTTGTTAGAAAACCATGTGTTTTCATATTCTTACTTTTACACTTAAAAAGACTTAAATGGCCATTGTTACCTTCACCATCTTTACTAAAACCACAAATTTTAACTGATCAACCATAAGTTAAATAGCATAAATGGGTATACAAAATTAATTTGTATCTTTAAAAGTGAAACATAAAGGCAACTTAGATGGTACATCCTGGATGGCTGCACTACGCCATGTTACCGTTTCCTACTAATTTTAAATACTGTATATATAATTTCAACCATTTTTTGAGTAAGATGCCACTCGCCGGGTGGGGAAAAAAACACACTCTAAAGGACATAAGGCATATAAAGAAAGGAAGGAAGCCTATGAATCAACAACTAAACCATTGAACTCAAACGACTAAGTACAAAGCACTTGTTTCGCGTACCTAAAACTCTAGCAGATGCACATCCTTTTAATAACTTGACTTGCGTATCAATCTGAATCAAAGACTCCTTTTGTTGCTCCACGACCACTGATCTCAATGTCAAATGTGATTCCTTGCTACCAGAATTCTAAACCATGCATATCTTGCCACCCGCTTTATAGAGGCACCTACAGAAAGAAGCCATTGTTGATTCAGAATGAAGCACAATGGAGACTGGAGACGGGTTATGACAGTAGTGTCTTTTCAAAGTTTTGCCTAAATTCACATGGTATATATAAACATATTTTAGATATCTTGGTAGTAAATAGATTATTGTATGATAGATGTTTAGAGCAGACATTAGTTGGTAGTATTGGTATATTTTTTTGAATTAGCTAAGAAGTAGACTGTTACGCGGATTCTGTCGAGCATGTTTGCTATTGAACTTATCTCATTCGTTTCCCAAGTGCTCCAACAATCACGAACACTCGACCCATTTTGACTTGATAGCTAACCCAACCAATTGCTAATGAATGAACTCAATATAATCTTACCCGCACACCAGTCATAAAATTAGGTACTATAACATTTAACCAATTACCAAACACCTTGCTATGTTGACAGAGGTCAGGTACCTTAAAAGCAGCTGCATATGCAGCCTGTAGATTTGGCATGCAATCGAATGTTAAATTGTTTTGTATGAGCTCCCATGACACAATTGAAAAGTTGTAGGTTTCTACTTTCTGGTATTATCTACTTTATTGCCACACGTTCTGCATCTGTTATAATACCAGCCTTTAGACTCGTCTATCTTCAGTATAACCGCTTCAGTAGTAAACCGTGCTTCCTAATATAAGGTAACATAAATTAGGAATCAGCATGGGTATAAGCGATTATGTATATAAACGTAGGAGATACCTTATGAGTGTCAGGATTTATTTCCAATAACATGTTTAATGGTATGCGATTTCTTAATTTTTGGCATGCGTTCAGCCTGAAGCTGTAAAGGCGGTATTGATCTAAGAAACTCATCATACCTGTTTACACATTTGGACAAATTTTAGCGCTTTCCATTTTGTTTGCACTTGGTAGTTTTAGAGGAAAAAAATGTTTATACTTACACACTCTGGATTTGCTTTGTTTATGGGACATTTGGATTCAGATAATAACTGGTAGTTGATGTTGATGACAGTTGTATACCTCTTGTTTGTGTACCATTTTTAGGGAAGCAAAAAATAGTAAAAATGTAGAATTGTATTTTGTTAATGCATTATGTACCTGCATATCTTTTGGGCGAACATGACCTAACGGCGATGATCATAGGTTTTTCCAGTTCTATGTATGTATGCATTTCAAATCTGGTGGTCATTTCATTCTCGAATTCAACCAAAAAACATCCAGAAACATTTATCGGTACCAACTAACCTGAACAGAGAGAAAAGAAAAACAACAGTAATCTAAATACTAATTTCAAGATACGCTAAGGGGCTGCGAGATTAGCTTATTTAATAGCTTATTTGTATGTTTTAATTTGTGGGTTTTTTGCTTTAAGTTTAGTTGAAAAAAGAGTTTAAGGGCTTATTGCAATCCGAGAACACAAATAAGCTATTAAAGGGCTTGTTGTTATGCTTTTGATATCTATTGCTGTTATGTTTTAAGTTTAAGCCTAATGCTTACCTTTTTTACTTCAAGAGGCATTCCCTCTCCGACTGCACTCTTTCCTGCACGGCAACAATAAGTTAACTGCATTACATCTAAACAAAAAAGAAAGAGCAATTGTTCTTGAAGCAAAAAAAATAAAAAATAAAAAAATAATAATAATAAATAAAAAATAAAAAAATGCATACCTGTTATTTATGTTCACCAAAGCCTGAGAATGCTTACTTTGAGGAGTAATCATCAGTATATGAAAGCCCTGAGAATATTTAGATAAAATTATATCAAAGCTTGTGTCTTTGGTAATGCCCGCCTCATGAGACTTCGAAGCAAGTGACTATTATTTAAGAGACATGCATTAAATTTAGTTGCTTACTTGATATTTCTTGTATCTAAGGGCCTCTTTGTGATAACGTGTTTCACAACGTATAAAAAAGAGATTTCTATTACCTACCCACAAATAAATGTTAAAATTCCATCAATAAATTACCGAAATTGTAAAAATCAATACCTAAGATCCCTAATACATTGACGAAGAAGCAAATTAGTAATATGAAGTTCTTTAAATCTTGGCATCCAAAACATGCCCTCACTTTCCATACTTCCCACATATGTCACCATGTTTGCTGGAACGCTGAATTGTGAAGATCAAATCTGCAGCTAAGAAGTTGTGTTATAATGATTAAGCAAACCTAAAAAATTAAGAGAAAATGTCAATTGCATCAGATAGCTTATCAACTGTAGCCTGCATAAATGCATTATGAGCAGTGGCAAATCAGAACCTCTTTACCTGCTCCTCAAATCACGAAGAATCAGAAGGTTCAGCAGCTGCAGATGTGCCAGAATATAAAGTGTTGTTAACACTAAAAACGCTGCAGCATTTGGAAGTGCAACCAAATAACATTAATCAACAGCCACACATGAAAGATAATGGAAGTCTAAAGATTGAAACTGATACACCTAAAAATAGTAGATGCAAAAGTAAGTATCGTACCTATTACTATAGCAAGCAGATTATAATTTTCATCATATGTGGCATGGTGAATTTCAACACAAACAGCCGAACCGCATACCAACAAAGAATTGTGATGCGATGTTTGACCGTTCAATACCCGTCACACATACATACATACGCTCACATCTAGACCAAAACCGGATGATCAACGCGCAATGGCTCAGAAAGGTGCCAGTCGTGGCTGCAACCACCACCTAGGTAAGGCTGCCCCGCCAAGATATTGACGTTACCAAATAAGTCATGGTGAAATAGCAAAGGTCCGAAAATATAGCAGCAGAAACAAACAACAGCCATGGCTGCAACCACCGCTCGGGTAAGGTTGCCCCGCCAAGATACTGGTGTTGCTAAATCATGGTCATAAAATGTATAGACATTGACAATTATCATCATTGCCTGTATGTATGTGTTGATCATGCCATAGTCTCGAACCAAACAACCTCATTATAATTATAAGTATTATACAAAAGGCAGGCATGGGTTTGCAAAACTTTTAAGGCCATTAGATAGAAGCGTATACGGGCCGCCATGGCTGCAAACACGACACCGTGCTGCCCCGCCAAGATACGGGTCGATTTCACCCTCTATCACTTATAATAAAGTGACATTATACTTAAGATACAAAAATAGTGGCTTCCCGCAAACACGACATCGTGCTGCCCCGTCAAGATACAGATAGATTTCACTATTCATCACTTATAATAAAGTGACATTATATCCATAAACAGGAATGTCACCTGTCGATAATGAAATCATACATTACCACTACAGAAAAAATACATCGAAATTCTGATTCTAATGCAGTAATATCCAGACCACTATTCATCACATAACAATAAGCTAATGCAGTAATATACCAAATTATAATAAGGTGATAATTTAAGGATCCAGCAAAAGCAAAACATATCAAATACCCAATAACACCAACAATCAAACAGATCCTTATAACAACAAACATATAGATGATATTACCTACTCATTAGGTATTTCGATGACCTCGAACCCGTAATATATCTTTGATACACGCTCAGATCCTTCACAAACCCCCCAAAAATTTGGGGTTTCATTTCTAACGATCTAACATAATAATAAAATTAACAGAATCAATCGCAAACAACAATGACTAATTCAACAAAACCCTAAATTAAAATTAAGTATAATACAAAATCAAACTATAGAATACCAAAAAAAGTTACCAGTGTGTGTGCAACAATAAAAAAGAAAAATTTGGTTATCAAGAAGCTTCAAGAATCATATGTGGTTAAAAAGTGGCTGATAATAAAGCAGTTGTACTGGGTAAAACCCAGCCACATATCCATGGCTCTCACAAAGCCAATATCACCCCATTTAAAATGAAAAATAATCGAGCACTGTAGTTTTTACTGTAGACATACTCACATAAAACACTATAGATGCCCCGATCCGGTGTGTTTTTTGGTTTTTTTGGGCCCGACGGAGCGCCGGTAAACCGGTGAAGATGTGAGAGGAAAGAACGGATCTTCGGAGCCGGGTGTTAATAAGGGGAGTGGGTTTGGGCAAACGGGCCCAAAAGTTGCTACAGTAAAGAGAGGGGGAATCCACGGCTTTTAGTATATAGGTATAATATCACACGTGATTTTCCACTAACGTTTTGTAACATGAATATCACTTGTAATTTTCTGAATATCACTTGTGATATTCAGATTATCACTTGTGATTTTTATGTTACAAAATATTAGTTGAAAATCACTTGTGATATTCAGAAAATCACAAGTGATATTCAGAAAATCACAAGTGATATTCAGAAAATCACAAGTGAAATTTTGAATATCACAAGTGATATTCCGAATATCACAAGTGATGTTCAACTAATGTTTTGTAACATGAAAATCACAAGTGATATTCTGAATATCAAAAGTGATATTCAGAAAATTACAAGTGTTATTCAGAATATTATAAATGATTTTCACATTTTTTTAATTCAGGTTTTTTTTCACTTTCTTACGTTTTCTTCTGTTTTTGTTCGTTTTCATACGTTTTCTTTCGTTTTCATACGTTTCTGAATATCACAATTGATATTATTAATATCACAAGTGATATTTTGAATATCAAAGAAAATCACTTGTGATATTAAGAATATCAATTGTGATATTCAGATCGTACGAAAACGGACGAAAACATATTAAAACGAACGAATACGTATGAAAGCGTAAAAACACGCCTAGAAAGGGACAAAAACGTATGAAAAATTGATGAAAACGGACGAAAACGTATAAAAACTGCTAAAAAGTATGAAAACAGATGAAAGCGTCTGAAAACAGACAAAAATACATAAAAACAGACGAAAATGTTTATAAGCGTATGAAAACAGATAAAAATAGATGAAAGCATATAAAAACAGACGAAAACGTCTTAAAATGGACGAAAACGTATAAAAACATACGAAAACGTCTGAAAACAGACGATAATGTAAAAAATTGATGAAAACGTTTGAAAGCGGATAAAAACGTCTGAAAACGTATAAATATTGCCGAAATGTATGAAAATAGACGAAAATGTTTGAAAACAGACAAAAATGTACAAAAATGGACGAAAACAGACAAAAACGTCTGAGTATCATCGAATATCACTTGTGATATTCAGAAACGTATGAAAACGTCTAAAATTGGCTAAAAAAAATTTAAAAACGGACGAAAACCTATGAAAATGAACGAAAATGTAAGAAAACAGACGAATATGTAGGAAAAAGGACGAAAACATCTAAAAACGGATGAAAACATAAAAAAAATGGAAGAAAACGTATGAAATCAGACAGAAACAAATGTAAACATATGAAACTGGACGAAAACGTATAAAAATGGATGAAATCGTGTAAAAACGGACGAAAACATATATAAACGTATGAAAACGGACAAAAACATATAAAAACGGACGAAAACGTCTGAAAACGGACAAAAACGTATAAAAACGGATGAAAATAGACAAAAGCGTCTGAAAACATATAAAACTGTTGAAAATGGATAAAAACGTCTGAAAACAGACGAAAACGTAAAATACGGACGAAAACGTATAAAAACGGTAAAAAAAACGTCTGAAAACGTATATAATCTTGTGAAAACAGACAAAAACGGACGAAAACATAATAAAGTGAGAAAAAATCGTGAATTTATTTAAAAAAGAAAAGTTTGACTTAAAAAAAAAAAAAAAAAAAAAAAAAAAAAAAAAAAAAAAAAAAAGGTGAATTAGATGAAAAAAAAAAGGGAAAAATATATAACGTTAATTGGAAAAAAAAGCCTAAAAAAAAGAAAAAAAAAAAAAAAAAAGAAATAAAGAAAGTAAATAATAAAAAAGACAAAGAAAAAGGGAAAAAAAAAAAAAAAATACATGGACTTAGGTTTCCATGTTTAATGTTAGGTTAATTCCCACCATTAAATCAAACTAAATAGATAATGGGGATTTATCACTTAGTATATAACAAAAAACTAGTTCCTAAAAGAACTTTTCTAAATGATGATATGTTAATTATGAATTTTCTTGCAAAAAATGACTGTGAATAGCTATTTAATAATTATCTTAGATCTTTTTACGTCATTTGACCATGGTCGGCCAGCACGCTCTTTTAACATTCTATTTTACCGCGTACAAACTTATTTAATGTGGTAACTAGCAATATACTTTGTTTTTTTGAACTATTTAGGTAGTTTTTATTTTTAAAAGTCTAATATATTAAAACAAGGCTCCGAGAAGTAAACCTAAGAACTGTTTAGGTAACTATCGACACGTTTCTTTTTTAACAAACTATTTATATTACATAAAAGGAGAAAATATATTTACTCAAAACTTCAAAAAAAAAAAAAAAAATGAATAATATTGTTAAACTAAAATTAAGGTTGAGCATACCCGACCGATTACCGCCTCTCGTCTCGATTCCAACCATCCCGCCGGCCCGATTCCGATTCCGACTAGTAAACGGGTCGGGAGTCGGTTTACATTTTCCGGTCAATCGGGACTCGGGACTGTCGGTATCGGGTCAGGACGGGATGAAAACCGAAAAACAATAAAGAAAACCGATAAATCCTACGGATCCCGACCGATCGGGACTGTCCCGATACCGAACCAACTGGTTTCGGGTCGGGAGTCGGTTTGATTTTCTGGCGAAATCGGGATGTCGGGATTCTCGGTATCGGGTCGGGACGGGACGGGACCGGCCCAATGCTCACCCCTAACTAAAATACATTTATTTACAAACGGTAATGCGATGTATTAAATATTTAAATTGTTAATTACAATTAAACCACCTAATTTTTCACTCTTACTTATTCTACGCCATTATATGCACAAAAGAAATTACATACACAAATCAATGCTACTATACATTGTCGTCGCTATGCACTGATAATCGTCTAGTATTATTTCTGTGTGTACAGACTTATTCTATAACGTCATATTTTTTAGAAAAAAAATACTATAACAATTTTATACGTGTGTGTATTTATTTTAGTATTGGTTGTTAGATTGTGAATTCCGAGAGGTTAATTGTGAAGCGAATTTGATACTGTAATGTGTAGGTGTGTTGAGTACAGATGCGTTTACGAGTTATTGTTGATTGAGAGCTATGATATACATGTGTGGAATTGATGAGTACGGAAAAGCTACTTAGACGAAAGTGTTGAAAGAAAATTGCATGCACTTAATGAAGAAAATACGCGATAAGTAATTAATATGCACAAACTAGTCAGCATTTTAATGTCAAAATGTACCAATCTAAGGCTAATGAATTCGATCACCAACGGTACCAAAACTTGTCGAGAGGATATAATAGTCGGCACCAAGAACAGTACAATTATTATTCAAAAAAAAGAAATGCTAGACCCAAATAAGAAATTCACACAAAAAATCTACACATTGATGTGTCAGCAGATGATTGGTCTAATCAGAAAGAAGAAAGAGAAACTACCAGAAAATCCATCAATTATCCTGACACATCAACGTGTGAATTTTTTGTGTAGATTTCTTATGTGCGCCTGGTTCGTTTACAGGGAATGACAAAATCCAATGTCCACTTTTCATGATGAACAGTTGACTTTTCATGTTGAAAGTTTGAAACTACGAACAATAAGAATATTTGTTGTTAGAAAATCGGATAAACTAATGTTTAACTACATATGAAAACCATAAAAGCTTCGTTTACACAATCTTTATTTTACTTGTCTTAGTAGTGACTACAAATGCAAAAGTATGGTCTTGCATTCCGAAATTGAGTCTTCGAGACTTTGTATTTCTTTAATGTATGTTAAGATAGTATGAAGTAGGGATGTTCACGGGATACTTCGATTTGATTAGTTGAAAGATTTAAATTATCTATCGCGGAGCGGGTAATTTATTTTATTACCCGAAACTAAATTGTACAAGACGGGTAACAAGACATGCGGTTACCCGAATTAGTGATTACTAACGGTTCGGGTCACAATTAACAATTTTAGACGTCTAATTAAGTTTAACTATATGAACAATAACATGATCTAAAACGTAAAATGTATCTTTTTGATAACATTGAATAAATTAAAGTCATATTAAAGTTATTCCATCACAAGAATAATATTCAATAAGCATACATAACAAATTAACAAAAATTTATTTGACGGTTATTGGTTACGATCACATTAATCAAAAGAATAGAGATGCATCTAAAAGAATAGAGATGCATCTAGGGGTGATCACGGTCCAAAAACCGGACCGGACCGGCCAAGACCGGACCAGACCGAAGACCGAGTTAGGGAAAAACCATAGACCAAGACCGGAATGAATGTGGTCGGTCCGGTCGGTCTTCGGTCCAATTAGGCAAGATTTTAACAAGTTTTTTCGGTTTTTTTTTGGGTCCGGATCGGACCGAAGACCGAATTAATGAAAAATCCCAGACCGAGACCGGACCGTTGGTCCTTCGGTCGGTCCGGTCCAAACGATCGGAATGCTCACCCTTAGATGCATCTAATTTAAATCGATGCATCTAAAGAATGCAGTTATAATTATTTTTATTTTTCTCGATTTAAGTTTTATTTTCACTAGATCTCTACCTATAAGTAGTGGAATAGTTCAACCGATACTTGTAAAATTATTTGAGCATTGTGTGCAAAGTGACCAACGGGTCCGGAATCCAAGAGGAGCCCATAATTGTCCAATATTTAATAGTATATAAAAGCCCACTTGCAATTAAGGTCCAATAAGCTTTATTGTTTTGTTTGGCGGTGGGAAAAAGCCTATATATTAAAAAATTGAAACACCTTCTAACTCGTAATAGGTTACGCATTCGAGATTTTCATACGATTTCTCACAAACAGGTACATATCTCTACTTTTCATTAGTCCGTGTTTCTTTAGTTTAATGCCCTTATTAGTAGTTTTTTTACTTTTGAATTATAATTTACATGCATTCTGCTATTCTTGTGATTGGAAGTGGAACCACCGAACTAAAGCCAATTTAAATCCTTATTTGAGTTGTGCGCTTATAGCCTTATACCGTGTGAAGTTTGATACAATAATATACAATTCAATTTGTCATTATAATAAATCTCTAACATATAACATCAGTTACTAAACACACAGTTATATTGTCTTTTTAATGCAATAATGCTTTGATTTCTAAGTACTAATTTGTTATCGATACAGTGTACCCACGATTGAAAGTACTTTGTTATCGTTAAATCACATACTGTGTATAGATACTTATTTTTTTTTATATAATATTATGAATTTAATTTGCATTAGCTTAAAATTTTGGGTGTAAGGAGGGTTTCTTTTGCGACAATGGCACAAGCCCCCAAAATTCATGAGACGGCCTCGTACAAACGGTTCTGTTTAGTTAACCGCGGAAATCTAAAAGTAAAAAATGAACGCTAACCGTAATAGGCGGGGTTTTTTCGGTTTCTCGAGTTTTTTGAAAACCCAGGTGTTTGATCATTGCAGTTTAAGCACATATCAATAGATCATTCAACTACTTTTTTTTTTTTTTTTAAAGTTACAAAAAACTTGTTGTGTGATGAGGTAGTGGTCTTAGATTTTTTTAGAGGATCCTAATTCTATGCAAAATGTTTTGAGATATCAGGTTTAACCGTTTAAGTATTACATTAAACACCTACCTGCCAGTATGGCAGCATCCATGTGAGAATCTATATGCATCTAAAACTTCTGATTTGGACCATTCTTTTTCCTAGGTTATCTCACATGGTTCACTTATCTCCAAGAGAAACTCGAACGTATCTATGGTAACAAAAAAGGTGATAATGATTGAAATATGTAGCAAGACTCACCATTTTGTTCCTCTTTTTAAATACAAATCTTCATGGTCCAAGCTTTGAGATTGTATAGCCTTTATGAATACATTGTTTGGCCTCAAGATTCCGTGATTTATTCCTTTTCTTTGCAAACTAGAAACACCCTTTTCTATGTTATGCATCTACAGTTATATTTAGTACTTCATAAAATTTTCAAATAATCAAAATTAGTTTTATTACAAGTTATTAAATATTACGTGAGAATGTCGGGTCGAAGTTGCTCTGCCTTGCTAATTTTAGTAAAATTATAAGCCCCGGGAAAATCTTCTAATGTATTACCACACATCTCGAATTCAAGATAATAAAAATCACTTTCCTTTTGCCAACCATAAAAATGCAAGACATTATTATTATCATCATAATGTCGAAGTTTCTCTATTATATTGATAATATTGTCCGTCCTCTTGATCCTTGTTACATGAACATTCACACCCTCGTATAGACCTTCCACTCGGTTGTTTATCCAATTGGCTTCACCAGGATCATTTTCGTACGATATGCTTGAATCCAAATCAAATCATCAATGGTTCTTCCTCTAGGAAGCCTTCCAATATCAAAACTTTGACATATCTTTATAAACTCAGTAAGATTTCGAGCGTACAACACCATACATGAAAAATCTCGCGAAGACAATAAAATTTCATATCTGGTGATGCTTATTGAAAACCTTTTTGCGGGAAGAAGTGTGTGATGAATCAACTTCAGAAAGGTTTTCAATGAGCATCACCAGGTTTGGAATTTTATTGTCTTCGTGAGATTTTTCATGAATGGTGTTGTACGCCCGGAATCTTATTGAGTTTATAGATTTATGTCATAGTTTTGATATTGATAGGCTTCCCGAGGGAAGAACCATCGATGATTTGATTTGGATTCAAGCATATCGTACGGAAATGATCTTGGTGAATCCTCACGCCAATTGGATAAACAACACAGGAAGGTCTATACAAGGGTGTGAATGTTTGTGTAACAATGATCAAAAGGACAACCAATATTATCAATATAATAGAGAAACTTTGACATTATAATGACAATGATAATCTCTTGCATTTTTATGGCTGCCAAGAGGAAAAAGATTTTTATTATCTTGCATTTAAGATGTGTGGTAAAGATCTTCCCAGGGCTTATAATATTTAATAACTTGTAATAAAACTAATTTTGATTATTTGAACATTTTATAAAGTTACTTTTATAGTACTTTTTGTCAATTACTAACCGCATAGGCATAAATAAGGGGTTTTCTAGTTTGCAAAGAAAGGAATAAATCACGGAAACTTGAGGCCAAACAATGTATTCATAAAGGCTGATACAATCGCAAAGCTTGGACCATGCAGATTTGTATTTGAGGAAGAAAAAGTTAACATAATGGTGACTCTACATATTTTAATCATTATCACCTTTTTTTTGTTATTTAGGCTAGTTTGTCACATCTTGAAGGATTTCCCTCATTATTCACAATAGTTGGTAGGAATACGAACATGCACAATCTTGCCAAAACCATATTATATTGTACAAGTGGCGGTTCTTACAAGTTGAGTGACCAAAAGGTGCGAGATGATGAACTCGATCTTTGTAAGATGGTCAAGGCCCGTGATCTCATTGAGAAGATCCTAAGTAATAGGTACAGCACTGGTTAACATTTTTGTTAAACTTGCTTTGAATAGTTTAACACCCTTACGGATACGAGATATCATGTGAGAAGTAATTTAAGCATGTGTTCTTTGTGTTGTTTATAAATATATATTTTTTACTCTATAATCTAACCGAAAACCTTTTGGATTATATTTAATAATCTATTATTTTTTCTAGTATTAGTGAGTCCTTTCCAATTACTGTCATGGAGTACTTATTCATAAAAAGAAAAAAATATATGCAATCCCAAACACCCCTCACTATTGCTTTTTGAAATAAGTTGGCCAAAACATATTATTTTAACTAAAGTCAAATCACTAACGATAAATATTAATCTTGTGCAGTATAGTAACTCTCAGTGATCTGTTGCGTCGTCCCTTCTTTTGGGGGACAATTAAGCGCCTCACTTTTATGGTGGACTTTAGCGAGGATATATATTACCAAGGGGACAATACTCCCATTGTCCATGCGGTAGAACGAGAATGCCAGAAGAATAAAGTATACAAACATGAATAACAAACTTCGTAAAGAAATGAAAGATTACTGAGTGAAATAGAACCTCCAAAAGTACAAGTATAAAAAGGGGATAAGCCTCGTTAGGTTCATTAGGAACGCGTTCAATCACCACAGGTCATTTTCCAATTGCTGTTTATATCGAGATTGGATTTAGTGACCCCAATGTGCTTCATCTTCCATAACTTCTTTGAAACACACATTTCTACTTCTTCTTTCTCTGTCTCTTATCAACCTCAAACACACATACAGCTGCAAGTAAGTTTCAATTATCGCATTTATACTTGCCAACCACATACCTCTTGACATGATTTCATGACGCAATCAGATTAGGTTAGAGAACAACACATTCAAAGTAACTCACTACACAAACACAACATACCAAGTATGATGGTCACCATCCGTCCTCCACCCAGTCCCATCAAGGACTTTTCATTTTATTGTTGTAACAGGTGTTCTCGGAAATAGTAGAGTTGCGGCTGATTTTGCCCAAGAAGCTTAATCATCCATTCCCAGATCTAATGTAAATTTCATTTCTAAAATTTCAATTCCAGTTTAATTTTAATTTCAATTTTTGTGTTTATTTAAATCAAATTATTTGTGGTTTTGTTAGGACACGATGACTCTAGAAGAATTGATGGATACATACAGTGAGATCAAGAGGGAAGTAGCTAAGCAAAAACACAAAGCCCTAAGAAATTGAGTTTTATTACCAAGGCCGGCCTACCGGACACCTCCTCCTTACGGTTATAACTCGGTCTTTTAGTATCACTAAACAAACAACGTCGCACATGGCTCAAGCTCTACCCTAGCACCTGCCCCTCTCACTCTATTTGGATTGAATTTACTACTCGCCATAGAATCTAGATCTGAATCCACCTCGTACTCTTCTTCTTCACTTATCCACCCATTTCTATTTCCCTCGTATTGCGGTAGTGGACGACTTACAAAACCATTCCCGAGGTTCCTTTCTTCCTCCTCCACACGATCCACAAAACCATACAGATTACGAGGTCTAGCCTAAACCACTCCTCTATCTTCTAAGAATTGGGGACATTTCCCAGGGTAACTAGTAGTGAAACCATCTCCATCAGTCACCTTTGTTTCATACCTTTCTAGCTCTTTTCCACCCACATTTTCTAAAGTCAACTTCTCCTTGATTGTACACGGGAACATGCTAGCAGGAACTACGATCCTTTTGTTAGTCTGTTTCACCCTACCAATCCTCTTGCAGCCAATAGCGACGACGGTAGTCCAACGAAGCTTCTTACGCACGGGAGGTGACATACTAAAAGCGACATATACGATGCTAAGTATAGGGACAAAATATACGTCCAAAAATCGACAGAAACATATCATCAAATTTAGGGAAAATAATCATATAAATTACCATACTTATACATAGACCCTAAATGCATCTATATGAAGGACTCATAGGTTATAGTCTAGGTTCAACCACCTACTTCTCTATAACCTAGGCTCTAGGAGGAACTAGGCTATCAGAGCCTTGGTTATAGAGAAGTAGGTGGTTGAATCTAGACTATAACCTAAGAGTCCTTTATATAGATGCATTTAGGGTCTATGTATAAGTATGGTAATTTATATGATTATTTTCCCTAAATTTATGATACGTTTCTGTCGATTTTTGGATGTATATTCTATCCATATACTTAGTATCATATATGTCGCTTTTAGTATGTCACCTCCCGCACGTAAGAAGCTTCGTTGGACTACCGTCGTCGCTACTGGCTGCAAGAGGATTGGTAGGGTGAAACAGACTAACAAAAGGATCCTAGTTCCTGCTAGCATGTTCCCGTGTACGATTGAGGAGAAGTTGACTTTAGAAATGTGGGTGGAGAAGAGCTAGAAAGGTATGAAACAAAGGTGACTGATGGAGATGGTTTCACTACTAGGTACCCTGGGAAATGTCCCTAATTCTTAGAAGATAGAGGAGTGGTTTGGGCTAGACCTTGTAATCTGTACGGGTTTGTGGATCGCTTGGAGGAGGAAGAAAGGAACCTCAGAAATGGTTTTGCAAGTCGTCCACTACCGCAATACGAGGGAAATAGAAATGGGTGGATAAGTGAAGAAAAAGAGTCGAGGTGGATTCGGATCTAGAGTCTACGGCGCGTAGTAAATTCAATCCAAATAAAGTGAGAGGGGCAGGTGCTAGGGTAGAGCTTGAGCCATGTGCGACGTTGTTTGTTTAGTGATATGTTTTGGATTTCTTTTATTGTCTTTTGATGTTTGAGACCGTGTTGGAACGCGAATTCTTTTGAATTCTGGGAAATTTACCCAAGTGATTAATAATAAAGCTTGAGCGAATGTGATATTATTTTTCTTTGGATTCTTTAAGTTTGTAATTGTGAGGTGTTATCATTGTTAGGTGTGGTATTGGAAGCGAGTGCATGTGTGAAACGATACATCTATAATTATGGGTGGCCAACATAATTATAAATGCATCACGACACACATGGACTTATAGTCACTAGTACATTGACCGATGGTGACATGCTTACGTGTGGTAGGATTAAGTTTAAGTTTGATGTTTGTGTTAATTGTCTTATATGATGGGGAATACTTGTGTTAAGTGTGTATATGTGGTACTGGAGGTAGCAAGAATGGATGCTCTTACAAGGAGTTTTTGACATGTAAGCCGAAGGAGTATGACGGTAAGGGTGGTACAATAGTGCTCACCCGATGGATTGAGAAGATGGAAGCGGTGATGGATATCAGTGGTTGTGCTGAAGGTCAAGTGAAGTATGCAGCGAGTTCGTTGATCAATAAGGCTTTGACTTGGTGGAACACGCAAGTCCAAGCTAAAGGTAGAGTTGCTGTAATGGGAATGACTTGGGAAGATTTCAAGATCTTGATGGTGGAGGAATTCTGCCTAAGTAATGAGATGCAGAAGTTGGAGGAAGAATTCTGGAATCACATGATGGTTGGGGCTAACCATGCTGGGTATACTGACAGGTTTCATGAGTTGGCTAAGATGGTCCCTCACTTGGTGACTCCTGAGTCGAAGCATATTGATATGTATATTCGTGGGTTGGTTCCATAGATTCGTAGTATGGTCAGGGCTACAGAGCCAATGACAATCTAAAGTGCTATCCAAAAAGCTGGAGCACTAATTGATGAGGCGGTTAGGAGTGGGGTACTCTAGAAGGTCGGTGAGAAAAGGAAAGAGGAGACTAAAACAAGTAAGCAGGTTGGCTTTGGTTTAGACAACAAGAAAGCGAGGAATGGGAAAGGGTATGTGGCGAGTCCTGTGGTGGCAGCTACTTCGGCTATGACAGGAAACACTGACAGGAGGGGGTACGTTGGTTCTGCCCCCAAATGTGCTAAGTGTAATTGTTATCATCATGAACAGGCCGCATGTCGTACATGTTTCAAGTGTAACAAACCTGGGCATTTTGTTAGGGAATGTTGTGCGGAATTTTGCTAGGGAATGTTGTGCGGTAATTACTCAGGCCGCTCCAATTGTAGGGCGTGTTATGAGTGCAAAAGTACGGATCATCTCCGTAATGTGTGTCCTAAGCTGAACAGGGCGCCTGGTCAGGTAGGAAACCGTTTGACCATTGAAGGAGGCCAAGGGCAAGGGTACAATAGGAATGTAGCTAGGACAAAGACGTTAACCATGAATGCAAACGAGGCGCGTGAAGACTCGCACGTTGTCATTGGTACTTTCTCTCTTAACGGTCATTATGCAACTACTTTATTTGATACTGACGCCGATTACTATTTTGTGTCCACTGAATATGCTGAACTGTTGAATGTTGAGCCTAGTGAACTTAGACCTAGTTATGTGATTGAGATAGCTAGTGGTAAGGAGGTAGAGGTTGACAAGGTTATTCGTGGGTGTAATATAGTGTTAGAGGGTATTCCGTTTATGATTGACTTGATACCTTTTGGACATGGGAGTTTTGATGTGGTGGTAGGGATAAACTGGTTGTCTAAAAATAAGGCCAAGGTTGTATGCCACGAAAAGGTAGTTTGTATTCCTTAAGACAATGGTGTTATACTTCGGGTTCTGGGAGAATGCTTAGGGAATGACTCGAAATCCCTTAAGAATACGAAATCCAAAGAACTTAAGATAGAAGATATTCCTTTGGTATGAGAATTTTCTAGCGTTTTTCCCGAAGACTTGTCTGGGTTGCCTCCAATCCGCCAGGTTGCATTTTGTATTGATTTGATTCTTGGAGCGGCACCGGTTGTGAAATCTCTATAAGGGGTTTCCTAGCGTTTAGCACCTTCTAAGATGCAGGAGCTGTCCACGCAGTTGCGAAGGGGTTTATTCGACCCAGTCACTCTCCGTGGGGAGCACCTGTGTTGTTTGTCAAGAAGAAAGATGGTTCATTCCGGATGTGTATTGACTATCGAGAATTGAACAAGTTGACTGTTAATAATCGATATCCTCTTCCTAGAATTGATGATCTTTTTGACCAGCTGCAAGGTTCTCAATTCTTTTCAAAGACAGATTTACGTTCTGGTTGTCATCAACTAAGGTTGCCTGAGGAGTTAAGTAGTGTGCATGATACATTTCACGTATCTAATCTAAAGAAATGTTTGTCGGATGCTAGTTTGCATGTACCATTGGATGAAATTAAGGTTAACAGGACCCTTCATTTTGTTGAGGAGCCTGTTGAGATTATGGATCGAGAGGTCAAGAGTATAAAGCATGGTAAGATAGCATTAGTGATAGTACGTTGGAATTCGAAGCGTGGTCCTAAGTTTACTTGGGAACGCGAGGATCAGACGAGGTCTAAGTATCCGAAATTGTTTGTTGAGGAGATTGGTGAGATGAGTAGTTAAAATCTTGGGACGTGATTTCCCTAAGTGGGGGATGTTGTAACAACCGTGATTTTAGCAGGTTAGTTGACTAATAGTCTCGACCTATTTAACTCTTACTTAGTGTGACTTATGTGTTTTGTATGGAATATGTGTGATATATGTGAGTTTTAGTACTAAATCCCTTTGCGTGGTGTTATTATTGTGTGTTGAGTAATGTTGATATTGAGATAAGTTCATTTTGGTCGCCTTAGTAGTGTGGAAATGACTTGTGTGGTTAAAAACTAAAAAAATGTATTGAGGGTTACCTCACAACTTTTTTATTCGTGGTAGATTACGTCCCAATAAGACCCAGAAAAGTCACAGCCTTCTTTCCTGCACTTCTTTTCGCTAGTTTTTTGAACAGCTTCGATGGTTGTCTGAATCTTGAAAAGTGGGTTTTGGGAAATGGGTTTTGTGAAACGGTGTAGTATATAAAGAGAAAGAAGAGAGGGTTTGGTAGATTTATTTATTTTTTAGTCCCTCACATTTTTATAATATTCTTAATGAATTAAATATATGCAGGACCTTCTTTCTGCTTTAAGATCTTCGTTGGAGGTGTGTCTTGTGTTGTCATCAACTAAGGTTGCCTGAGGAGTTAAGTAGTGTGCATGATACGTTTCACGTATCTAATATGAAGAAATGTTTGGCGGATGCTAGTTTGCATGTACCATTGGATGAAATTAAGGTTAACAGGACCCTTCATTTTGTTGAGGAGCCTATTGAAATTATGGACCGAGAGGTCAAGAGTATGAAGCGTGGTAAGATAGCATTAGTGAAAGTACGTTGGAATTCGAAGCGTGGTCCTGAGTTTACTTGGGAACGCGAGGATCAGATGAGGTCTAAGTATTCGAAATTGTTTGTTGAGGAGATCGTTGAGACGAGTAGTTAAAATCTCGGGACGCGATTTCCCTTAGTGGGGGATGTTGTAACAACCGTGATTTTAGAAGGTTAGTTGACTAATAGTCTCGACCTATTTAACTCTTACTTAGTGTGACTTATGTGTTTTGTGTGGAATATGTGTGATATGGGTGAGTTTTAGTACTAAATCCCTTTTCGTGGTGTTATTATTATGTGTTGAGTAATGTTGATATTGAGATAAGTTCATTTTGGTCGCCTTAGTAGTGTGGAAATGACTTGTGTGGTTAAAAACTAAAAAAATGTATTGAGGGTTACCTCACAACTTTTTTGTTCGTGGTAGATTATGTCCCAATAAGACCCAGAAAAGTAACAGCCTTCTTTCCTGCACTTCTTTTCGCTAGTTTTTTGAACAGCTTCGATGGTTGTCTGAATCTTGAAAAGTGGGTTTTGGGAAATGGCTTTTGTGAAATAGTGTAGTCTATAAAGAGAAAGAAGAGAGGGTTTTGGTAGATTTATTTATTTTTTAGTCCCTCACATTTTTATAATATTCTTAATGAATTAAATATATGCAGGACCTTCTTTCTGCTCTAAGATCTTCGTTGGAGGTGTGTCTTGTGTTGTCATCAACTAAGGTTGCCTGAGGAGTTAAGTAGTGTGCATGATACGTTTCACGTATCTAATCTAAAGAAATGTTTGGCGGATGCTAGTTTGCATGTACCATTGGATGAAATTAAGGTTAACAAGACCCTTCATTTTGTTGAGGAGCCTATTGAGATTATGGACTGAGAGGTCAAGAGTATGAAGCGTGGTAAGATAGCATTAGTGAAAGTACGTTGGAATTCTAAGCGTGGTCCTGAGTTTACTTGGGAACGCGAGGATCAGATGAGGTCTAAGTATCCGAAATTGTTTGTTGAGGAGATTGGTGAGACGAGTAGTTAAAATCTCGGGACGCGATTTCCCTAAGTGGGGGATGTTGTAACAACCGTGATTTTAGCAAGTTAGTTTACTAATAGTCTCGACCTATTTAACGTTTACTTAGTGTGACTTATGTGTTTTGTGTGGAATATGTGTGATATAGGTGAGTTTTAGTACTAAATCCCTTTGCGTGGTGTTATTATTGTGTGTTGAGTAATGTTGATATTGAGGTAAGTTCATTTTGGTCGCCTTAGTAGTGTGGAAATGACTTGTGTGGTGAAAAACTAAAAAAATGTATTGAGGGTTACCTCACAACTTTTTTGTTCCTGGTAGATTACGTCCCAATACAACCCAGGAAAGGTACAGCCTTCTTTCCTGCACTTCTTTTCGCTATTTTTTTGAACAGCTTCCATGTTTATCTGAATCTTGAAAAGTGGGTTTTGGGAAATGTGTTTTGTAAAATGGTGTAGTATATAAAGAGAAAGAAGAGAGGGTTTGGTAGATTTATTTATTTTTTAGTCCCTCACATTTTTATAATATTCTTAATGAATTAAATATATGCAGGACCTTCTTTCTGCTCTAAGATCTTCGTTGGAGGTGTGTCTTGTGTTGCCTTTTCGTCTAAATTTGTCTCCATAGGGTTTGGTTGCACACCAAATTCGTCTATGGGGTATTTATAGTTTTTGTCTGAGGGTTAGATGCGGCGCAACCATTCAGTAGATGCAGCGCATGTACTTAACTTCGCGTGTATGAGCAGGATATTCTGAAGACTGCTTTTAGGACGTGTTATGGACACTTTGAGTTTACGGTTATGCCATTTGGGTTGTCAAATGCACCCGCGGTATTCATGGACCTGATGAATCACGTTTGTAAGCCTTACTTGGATAAATTCCTGATCGTGTTCATCGACGATATATTAATCTACTCTAAGACTAAGGAAGAACATGGGGAACATCTGAAGTTGATCTTTGAGTTGCTGGAGAAGGAGAAATTGTACGCTAAGTTCTCGAAATGTGAGTTTTGGCTTAAGGAGTTACATTTTCTTGGGCATGTGGTCAATAGTGAAGGTATACTTGTAGACCCGGGTAAGATCAAAGAGGTCAAGAATTGGAAGGCTCCTACGACGCCGTCTGAGATACGTTCCTTTTTAGGATTGACAGGGTACTACAGACGATTTATCGCGAATTTTTTGAAGATTGCCAAACCCCTCACATTGTTGACCTAGAAGAATAAGAAATATGTCTGGGGAGATGAACAAGAGGTGGCTTTTCAGACATTAAAGGATAATTTGTGCAATGCACCTATTCTTGCGCTTCCTGACGGACCAGACGACTTTGTCGTGTATTGTGATGCGTCGAATCAAGGTTTTGGGTGTGTGCTAATGCAGATAGGGAAGGTGATAGCCTATGCGTCCCGATAACTCAAGATTCATGAGAAGAATTACACCACTCATGACTAAGAGCTTGGGGCAGTAGTGTTCGCTCTCCAGAATTGGAGGCATTATCTGTATGGTACAAAGACTGTTGTCTATACTGATCACAAGAGTCTTCAGCATATTTTCAGTCAAAAGGAGTTAAATATGCGACATAGAAGATGGATTGAAATTTTCAAAGATTATGATTGTGAGATTCGCTACCATCCTGGAAAGGCGAATGTAGAGGCTGATGCGTTGAGTAGAAAGGAAAGGATTAAGCCTAAGCATGTGCGAGCTATGTGCATGACACTGTAATCGGGAATCAAGAGTAAGATACTGGCAGCACAAGGGGAAGCCCTCAAGGATGAAAACGCAATAGCTGAAATGCTGCGTGGTTTGGACCAACAGATGGAGAAAAGAGAGGATGATGGACTATATTTCTTGGATCGGATATGGATTCCAATGGTCGGAGATGTAAGAAGGTTGATCATGGATAAGGCTCATAAGACGAGGTGCTCAATTCACCCAAGATCTGACAAGATGTATTATGATCTTAGAGATGCTTATTGGTGGCCAGGGATGAAGAGGGAAATAACTGATTATGTTAGTAAATGCTTGACTTGTTTGAAAGTTAAGGCTGAGCATCAGAAACCATCGGGATTACTACAGCAACCACAGATTCCTGAATGGAAATTGGAGAATATAATGATGGATTTTATTACCAAGTTGCCTCGAACAAGTAGTGGGAATGACTAAATATGGGTCATTGTGGACAGACTGGCAAAGTCTGCACATTTTCTAGCCATTCATGAGGACTACAAGATGGAGAAGTTGGAGAGAATTTATATCAATGAGATTCTGGCACGACATGGTGTACGAGTATCTATTATATCTGATCGTGACAGTAGGTTTACCTCGCTGTTCTGGCAGTCGTTACAGAAGGCTTTGTAAACACGTTTGGATATGAGCACAGCTTATCATTCACAGACTAACGGGCAGAGTGAACGAACAATTCAGACTTTGGAAGATCTGCTTAGAGTGTGTGCTATCGATTTTGGAGGAAGCTGAGATACTCATTTACCTTTAGCTGAGTTTTCCTATAATAACAGCCATTCCAGTATTAGGTGTGCGCCGTTTGAAATGTTGTATGGGAGGTTTTCAGAAGTTGGTCCTGAACTGGTACAAAAGACTACGAATAAGGTTTTTCAGATTAAAGAAAGACTTAAGGCAGCAAGAGATCACCAAAAGAGTTATGCGAATAATCGCCGTAAGCCCTTGGAGTTCAGTGTTGGTGATCATGTGATTCTAAAAGTATCCCCTTGGAAGGGTGTTGTGCGTTTCGGTAAGAAAAGTAAATTAGCACCGAGATATATAGGACCGTTTGAGATTACGGAAAGAATTGGACTTGTGGCATATCAGTTGAAATTACCTTAAGAGTTAAGTGGTGTACATGATACGTTCCACGTTTCTAATTTGAAGAAGTGTTTGGCGGATGCTTGTCTACATGTGCCATTGGATGAGATTAAGGTTGACAAGACCCTTCATTTTGTCGAGGAACCTGTTGAGATTATGGAGCGAGAGGTCAAAAGTTTGAAGCATGGTAAGATAGCGTTAGTAAAAGTATGTTGGAATTCGAAACGTGGTCCTGAGTTTACTTGGGAACGCGAGGATCAGATGAGGTCTAAGTACCCAAATTTGTTTGCTGAGGTGGTTGGTGAGAGAAGTAGCTAAATCTCGGGATGAGATTTCCCTAAGTGGGGGATGATGTAGCAACCGTGATTTTAGCAGTTAGTCTAACTGTTAGTTTTGATTCATTTAACTTTTGCTTGGTATGGATTAGGTGTTTTGTTTGGCATATGTGTGATATACGCGTGTTTTGGCACTAAATCCCTTTGTGTGATCTTATTAATGTGAGTTGAGTAGTGTTGGTTTTGGGTTAAGTTTATTTTGATCACCTTGGTGATGTGGAAATGACTTGTATGGTTTCGTGTTTCGCAATTGTTGCGTAACAAGTTTTCGTTCAAGCTATTAAGCATTAGTAAGTTACGTGGTGTTCGGTTTTATAGGTTATATTAATAATAAGTGTGAAATTCTATTTTTGGAAACATTGGTTTGAAAATGATAACTATTTGAGTTGTCGTAAAATGAAGAATTACAACGTAACATGTTAGGTTTCAGTATAGGCTTTTATAAAATAATAAAAGCACAAGGTTTTAAGTGTAATAATTAACATTAATAAAAAAATAAAAATATATATACATAGGGGGCGGCCGATTTTGGGATATAGAGGGAAAAGGAAACCAAATTTTAGTCCAATTATAATTCCTAATTAAAAGGGTTATCTAGAATAATCTTAGAGTAGTATAAATACAAAACCAAAACACCCTCACCCTTTCTTTTTGGATGTACGGTCGACCCAAGGGAGAAAAAAAAGAAGAAAAAGTTAGGGTTTCATTATTTTGAAGAAAACAAGCTTAAGGTATGCCTAGTGATCCCTAAATCGTTTAATTATTGTTTGATTCATGTAACAAAGATATGGTGTATTAGGGTTTACTCTATAATCTGTAATTTAATGATGTAAAACATGTTGGGATCATTAATTAGTGATGTTATGATGATTGGTGAAAGAATTAGGGTTTAAAACATTTGAATTAATGAGTTAGGTTTTGACATATTTTTAGGGCTGTAGTAAAACGAAGTTATTTAATATATGGTAACGAGTTAATACATGAATCTTGAGTCTAAATTGTAGTTCAGAGAACCTACTTTCCAAAAAGTCCGACCACGATTGATTTCAAGGTCGGGAAGTCAGTCTAATGATTTTTGCGAGTTAAGATGTCAAAGCTGTTAAACCGGGACAGATTTAGGGTAAAAGTAAAGAGGTCAAACGTGGGTTTGAAAGTGTAATTAGGGGTAGCCCTTCTGGGGAAGTTGAGTTCTATGTGCCATTTGACTTCCACACAAAGGGTAGACGGTAATAAGTTGTGCAAGTATGTTTCTTAGGTCAAAACATTTTGGTGTGCGTGCAGATCCGAATCTGGATAGTTTTCGTGTTTGATTTTCTTAAGGGTACTTGTGTGTGTTTTAGTGCATGGCCTTCTGGGAGTAGCTTGTATACTCATGAGAGACCATGGTGAATTTTTGGTGTGAGTTGTGGATTTTATTTTGTCATGATTTTATGTGGGTAGAAGTACCCCAAATATCTGTGTTTTCTGATAAAATGTATACAAGTGATTTAGTGAGTGTAAGTGGTTGGTAGCATTTTGTATGGAGTCTAGGTGACCCATGGTGGTTTATATAACCTTTAGACATCCATCATATGTGTGTTACATGGACTTTAGCTTTTGGCTTGGTCGCGTATAATGTGGTTCTATTTTGTTTGTTTAGATTTATGATTATTGTTTTGGAAGCTGCAAAGATTCGGGTGAGTTTCATAGTCCCATTTTTCTTTGTTTTGAACTTGGGATGGGAATGATGCTTGTGTTGAAATAACTTTTAAGTTACTGTGATTATGTGGTTTAATAAGTGCATGGACTTGTAAGTGGTTATTGTATGTATGTTGCATGTTAAGGTATTTCTGTGTGGTTATTCTATGTGGTCTAATTGGAGGGTAGCTATGCTCCCATTGTACGTCCGTGCGATCCAATTGGAGGGTAGTAACTCTACCCACTATTATTCTTTGTGGTCCGATTGAAGGGTAATGATTACCCATTAATGTAAACTTGGATCGTGGGCACGTTCCGTCCCCGTTTGTTGGTTGATTTGTTGTGATTAAATGCTAGCTTGTATGATAACTAACCTTACTGTCCTGCTATGTTTTATAGTCACAGTGAACTGGTTGAATGAGATAAATTTTGTGTCTTAAACCTATGAACCTCACCAACTTTATGTTGACGTTTCAAGCATCATTTTCAGGTGAGTGTCATAAGGATAAGATAGAAGAAAGTGACTAGTCGAGACCTTAGTTGCATTGGAAGTGGTTTATCTTTTATGTTTGGATTATAATTTGTTGTTTGATCAGTATTTTATGTCTTAATAAAGAAACCTTTGGAGTTTCGTTTTGTTATTTTCTTCTGGGTATTGTCACGACACTTTGTGTCTGTGCTTTGCTCTATATATTTGCATGTAGAAATTCTCTATATAGACACCATGTTTTGTGATGATATCCATGATGTTGCACTTGCGTTTCCGCCTTGGAGATGTGTGACAGATGTAACAACCGTGGTTTTAGCAGGTTAGTCAAACCGATAGTATTGACCGATTAATATATTTTTTTTGTGGCTTAGGTGTTTTCATGTGTGGGTTTGGTATTCGATCGTGTGTGTGTGAGCATCGTTATGTATTTGTTTTGATGTTGGATTCGGTGAAGTTCATTTCGTTTACTTTTTGTGTCGTGGGAATGACTTTCGAAGTTTCTAGCGTTTTCGTGTTAATCGCGTAATTTTGGTTCGGTCAAGTGAAGGAGCGTTAATGAGTTATGTGGTGTTCGGTTTTATGAGTTACTACTATAATAATAATAAGTGTGAGATTTTATATTTGGAAACTTTGTTTTGAAAATGATAATTATTCGAGTTGTCGTAAAATAAAGGATTATCGCGTAAGATGTTAGGTTTCGGTATAGGCTTTTATAAAATAACAAAACACAAGGTTTTTAGTGTAATATATATATATATATATATATATATATATATATATATATATATATATATATATATATATATATATATATATGTGTGTGTGTGTGTGTGTGTGTGTGTGTGTGTGTGTGTGTGTGTCTAAAAATCGACCATATAGAGTTTTAGGGGGAAAAGGAAATCAATTTTAGTCCAATTATAATTCTTAATTAGAGAGGTTATCTAGAATGATCTTAGGGTAGTATAAATACAAAACCAAAACACCCTAATCCATTTTTTTGAATATACGGTCAAACCAAGGGAGGAAAAAGAAAAAAAAAATTAGGGTTCATTATTTTGAAGAAAAATAAGCTTAAGGTATGCCTAGTGATCCCTAATTCATTTGATTGTTGATTGATTCATGTAATACAAGTTATGATGGATCTAGGGTTCATGAAGATTCTGTAAATAAAATATATTAGACCTGTTAGAATGATTAGGGGTGATTATATACGCGTGTGTGTAACCGTTAGTGTCTAGGATGTGTTATTTTGCAAGTTAGGGTTTGACATATTTTTTAGGGCTGTAGTAAAACAAAGTTTATTCATAGATGGTAATGATTTATTTCATGATTCTTGAGTCTAAATTACAGTTCAGAGAGCCTACTTTCCAAAAGGTCCGGCCACGATTGATTTTGAGGTCGGGAAGTCAGTCAAATGATTTTTGTAAGTAAAGGTTTCAAAGCTATTAAACCGAGACAAATTTAGGTTAAAATTAAAGAGGTAAAATGTGGGTTTGAAAGTGTAATTAGGGGTTGTCCTTATGGGGAAGTTGAGTTCTATGTGCCCTTTGACTTCCTCGTGAAGGTTATCCGTTAATAAGTTGTGCAAGTATGGTTTTTAGGTCAAAAAATTTGGGTGTGCGTGCAGTTTCGAATCTGGATAGTTTTCGTGTTTGATTTTCTAAAGGGTACTTGTGTGTTTTTAGTTCATGGCATTCTGGGAGTAGCTTGTATGCTCATGAGGGACCATGGTAAATGTTTGGTGTGAGTTGTGGAGTTTATTTTGTCATGATTTTATATGGGTAAAAGTACCCCAAAAATTTGTGTTTTCTGATAAAATGTATAGAAGGGATTTAGTGAGTGTAAGTGATTAGTAGCGTTGAGTATGGGGTCGAGGTGACCCATGGTGGTTTATGTAACCCTTAGACATCCATCATATGTGTGTTACATGCAGTTAAGCTTTTAGCTTGGTCGCGTGTAAAGTGGTTCTATTTTTGTTTGTTTAGATTTGTGTTAGATTTTATGGAAGCTGTCGGAGTTTTCAGGTGAGTTTCATAGTCCCATTTTTCTTTGTTTTAAACTTGGGATTGGAATGATGCTTGTGTTGATATAAGTTTTAAGTTACTGTGATTATGTGGTTTAATGAGTGCATGGACTTGTAAGTGGTTATTGTATGTTTGCTGCATGTGTGATATTTCTGTGTGGTCCAATTGGAGGGTAGCTATGCTCCCATTATTCGTCTGTGCGATCCAATTGGAAGGTAGTAACTTTACCCACTATTTTTCCGTGTGGTCCGATCGGAGGGTAATGATTACCCATTAATGTGAACTTTGATCGTGAGCATGTTCCGTCCCGTTTATTGGTTAGTTGGCTACGATTACAATCTAGTTTGTATGATGACTATCTTTACTATCCTGCCATGTTTTATAATCACAGTGAACTGGTCTGAATGAGATAAATTTTGTGTCTTAAACCTATGAACCTCACCAACTTTATGTTGACGTTTTTAAGCATCATTTTTAGGTGAGCGTCATAAGGATAAGATAGAAGGAAGTGACTAGACGAGACCTTAGTTACATTGGAAGTGGTTTATCTTTTATGTTTGGATTATGAATTATTTCGGATTTTGGATATGATACTTTGGTTGTTATTTGGTCAGTATTTTATGTCATAATAAAGACACCTTTGGAGTTTTACTTCGGCATTTTTTGGGGGTATTGTTATGACACTTTGTGTTTATGCTTTGCTCTAATTTGATGCACTAGAAATTCTCTATATATACACCATGTGTTGTGATGATATCCATGATGTTGCACTCACGTTTCCGCCTTGGCGAGGTGTGACAATTCACCAGGATCATTTTCGTACGATATGAATCCAAATCAAATCATCGATGGTTCTTCCCCCGGGAAGCCTTTCAATATCAAAACTTTGACATATCTTTATAAACTCAGTAAGATTTCGAGCGTACAAAACCATACATGAAAAATCTCGGGAAGATAATAAAATTTCATATCTGGTGATGCTTATTAAAAACCTTTCTGCGAGACTAGGGAAGAAGTGTGCGACGAATCAACTTCAAACAGGTTTTCTATAAGCATCACCATATATGAAATTTTAATTTCTTCGCGAGATTTTTCATGAATGGTGTTGTACGCCCGAAATCTTATTGGGTTTATAGAGATACGTCATAGTTTTGATATTGAAAGGTGTCCCGGGGGAAAAACCATCGACGATTTGATTTGGATTCAAGCATATCGTACGAAAATGATCTTGGTGAATCCTCAAGCGAATTGGATAAACAACATAGTGGAAGGTCTATACGAGGGTGTGAATGTTCGTGTAACAATGATCAAGAGGACGGCCAATATTATTAGTTTAATAGAGAAACTTCGACATTATTATGACAATCATAATATATTGCATTTTTATGGCTGGCAAGAGGAAAAAGATTTTTATTATCTTGCATTTAAGATGTGTGGTAATACATTAGAAGATTTTCCCGGGGCTTATGATTTTATTGAAATTAGCAATGTGATGCCACTTCGATCGGATATTCTCACATAATATTTAATAACAGTTAATAAAACTAATTTTTGATTATTTGAAGATTTTATAAAGTTACTAAATAGTACTTTTTGTCAATTACTAACTACATAGGCATAAATAAGGGGGTTTCTAGTTTGCAAAGAAAAGGAATAAATCACGAAAACTTGAGGCCAAACAATGTATTCATAAAGTCTGATACAATCGCAAAGCTTGGACCATGCAGATTTGTATTTGAGGAAGAAAAAGATGAACATAATAGTGATTCTACGTATTTCAATCATTATCACTTATTCACAATCGCAAAGCTTGGACCATGCATTTTTTTTTTTTTTTGGGTGGGGGGGGGGGGGGGGGGGGCTAGTTTGTAACATTTACAAGGATTTCCTCTATTATTCACAATAGGTGGTAGCTTGAATACGAACATGCACAATCTTGCCAAAAATCTTATTATATTGTACAAGTGGCGGTTCTTACAAGCTGAGTGACCAAAATGTGCGAGATGATGAACTTGATCTTTGTAAGATGGTCAAGGCCCGTGATCTCATTGAGAAGATCCTAGTAACATGTATGGCACCAATTAACATTTTTGATAAACTTGCTTTGAAAGTAAACACCCTTACACATACGAGATATCATGTGAGAAGTAATTTAAGCCGGTGTTTGGGATTTAATTATTTGTATTGTTTATATTTTTTTTAACTCTATAATCTAACCTAAAACCTTTTGAAAATTGCTCTGATTGGATTTTAATTTAATAATCTATTATTTTTTCTAGTATCACTAAGCCCTTTCCAAACACTATGCATGGAGTACTTATTTGTAAACTGAAAATATATATATATATATATATATATATATATATATAAGAAAATCCCAAACACCCCTCACTATTGCTTTTTGAAATAAGTTGGCCAAAACATATTATATTAACTAAAGTTAAATCACTAACGATAAATATTAATCTTGTGCAGCAGTGTGATCTGTTGCGTCATCCCTTCTTTTGGGGAACAATTAAGCGCCTCTCTTTTATGGTGGACTTTAGCGAGCATATATATTACCAAGGGGACAATACTCCCGTTGTTCATGCAGTAAAAAGTGAATGCCAGGAGAATAAAGCATATATATGAATTACTCATCAGATAACTAATTCATTGCAGCTTTAGGGAGAATTAATAGGAATCTTGTTTCTCCTACTCCAACAACCCCCTCAAGTGCCAATGAATGTGTGGAAAGCTGTAACCCAATCATGACAACACCTTTAGAGGTTAGCGTATCCTGTATTAAGGACTTTCTGTTCAAGGATATGGATAATGAGAGCATCTTCATCGAAGAGGAACTAGCAGCTTGCCTTAGTGATTTTAATCAGTGACTAAGATAGACGTAACATAATGTATCTTTACATGTGTTTTTGTTGATCCCATTTCTGAAGTAGTTGCTCTTCTTTTATTTTCCTTCCCTTAATTATTAATATGTTCACATATGTTCTCTTCCGGTTTTTAGGTAGAGACGATTAAAAATACTCGTAGTGATTGATAAGAAAATGGCTTTAGTTCTTGTGTTCTTTTGTTTTCTTGCTTAGATATACTCAACGAATTCATCTCTGGCGCTAGTGATGGTCACCATACGTCCTCCACCAAATGTACACCTATTGAGGATGATGCATTTCCATTGATATGACTTATTAGCTTTTTAAATGTATAGATAACTTATTGATGTATTACCTTTTATAAGTGTTGGTCATTATTGATATGGACTAGTGATATAGGAACGGGTTTGCATTTGTTATGCATTGTTTAAAATAAGCATATTGTTCTATAATTTGCCGTTTCTTGATCGCAAGTGTTCTGTTCTCTAATTTTTTTGCCTGACCAAATTCATTGATTGATTGCCGTGTAACTTATTCGATTATACACAACTTTTTATTGAAGAGTATGAAATATATCCTTTTGGAATAAAATAACATAAACACTCCAATCCTTCAAGATCGAGATTTCTAAAAAATTGAAAACTTCAAGCTGGTATGTAAGAACTCGTCATTCCAATATCTTACGATAAACACACATTCGCGACACTCATTGTAGGGTGCGTCACAACATCTTGTCGAGTGTTTAAAATGGAAGAAAGGTAATGTCGAAGTTGAAAGTTACCCACCCAAATGATTGGCTTTGAAACTAAAGAACTTTTTATTTTATTTTTATTATTATTTTTAGTTTTTTACAATTGGGCCATTTTTGATGATCCAATCTTTAGATAAAATGGGTCCATTTTAAAAGTTTAGCAATCTCATTAGTTATTACTAACATTTTTGAGAAAGTCCAATTATACAATTACTCAAAAAAGATTAGAATCTTATATATATGCTCTGAATTTTTAAAAAAAAAAAAAAAAAAAAAAAAAAAAAAAAGCAACTAAGCCAGTTAAAACAAAGGGCCTGTTTGGTATGATGTAATTTATGGGTTTGGACTAAAAGAAGAGTTAAAAGTTAAAACCCTTGTTTGTTATGAATCATGGGTTTTAAAATTAGGGGTCAAACCCCTAAACTCTATCATCCTCAAATCCAATTCCTCCCCTTATTTTTCTACATCTTTCTACATTTTGTGGAACCTCTCACACTTTTCTCTCTTTCTCTTTCTTTATTTCTTTTTTCTTATTATTATAAAATTACATTTTTTAATTAAATTTTCTCTCTTCATTTAATATAAACATATATTAAATCCAAATCCTAATCTAAAATCCAAATTCTAATCTAAATTCAAATTCTAATCATAAACCCATCTACAAACCAAACGGGCCCAAAGACTAGAGAATATTGTAATTCCTCTCATTTTTATTCTCTTGAAAATGAAATATTCGGTTTACGCTTTATTTAAAGCTATGTTGACTTTCCATAAAAGACTGTTAACAGTTTATAGTTATTAAGAGGTAAAATAAGAAAACATTTATAACTTCATTTAACGAATGATGACAGTTTTTTTGTAAAACAAATAATAATAATAATAATAATAATAATAATAATAATGGTATTGCTAACAACCCTCGGTTGTTACAACCAATTACCAAAGTTTATGTCAAGACATTACAGAGTATAATTAAAATAAAAATAATAACCCACTAAAATGATTAACCACTTCACAAAATTACTCAAGTACAAATACAATTCACTTTCATTATTGGTCATATTAGCGAAAAATAAGGAGTTAATTGGTTTCTAATAATGTCTTAACATCATATAATTTTATCAAAAGTTAGTTGTTAAAAAATGTTATTAACATTTCCCTCGTAATAATTAAAAGTACCATATATATAAGTGAGACGAAGGAGTAATATTGTTTAACCCACAAGTCATAACGGATGCATGTACAATCTTTCGATTATATTCAAAGATATTTATCATATCTTAAGAATATATATGCACATATATTCCATAAAACTATTCTAAAACATTTCCGAATGCTACAATTAGAAAAATGTGTTATAGAACTTATAGTTATCTAGATCCTTTTGCTCAAAAAAAAAAAAAAAAAAAAAAAAAAAAAAAAAAAAAAAGTTATCTATCCTTTTATTTCTTTTAACCACGGTTGACCTTTCGTTAATTTTCAATTATTTTTAATAAAAAAAGGAACCTTGCATGCCAAGCAAAAAACATGTTTTTCATAGAAAAAAAGAATTACTTGCATGACACGCATGTACCCTCAACGTGACTTTTTAGTTTTTACCCGCACTATATTAATCGGCTTTTATTCCGTTACACATCACTTACTACTTTAACACTCAGATCTTCTCTTTCAAGTGAAATTATACATACCCTAGCTAGCATGGCAGATTATAGCTCCGGTGATGGTCCTAAGAAGCTTCCGATACCGGGCGGACGGAATGTACTAATCACAAGTGCACTCCCCTACGTGAATAACGTTCCTCACCTTGGCAACATCATTGGATGTAAGTATATGATATATGCTTAACGATGTCGTAAAATGGCAATATACTTTTGTTTTCTAATCCATTTTAATTTGGTTTTTATAAAATAAGGAATATAATTTTGTTTTTATAACAGTTTCGGCAGTTATGCTTTTTTTTTTTCTTTCTTTTTTTGATGTGTGTCGACATATATGATAACGTTATGATTTTTATTGTTTCGCTCAGTGCTAGCTGAGCGAACAGATGCCTTGTGCAAAAACTTATACGATAAGATAAAAAATTATGCCAACTATGGAAACAAAAAAATAGTATTTTGATATCTATTTTAAGTTTTAACAAATATTTGCAACAAATTTTTTTAGGTATGTGTGTGCATATATAAGTGTATGTATACTTAGGTTTTATAAGTAAATCAATTGCTATCTAGTTACTAAAACAGATAATTTTTACAAGTGTATAAGGATTTAGTTGTTGAACTGTGAATAACGATGGATGAGTGTGAAGTGAATCTAATGTGATGTAATGTGTAGGCGTTTTGAGTGCGGATGTGTTTGCGAGGTATTGTAGATTGAGAGGTCACAACGTGCTATACATATGCGGCACCGATGAATATGGGACGGCCACCGAGACTAAAGCGTTGGAAGAAAATTGCACTCCTAAAGAAATTTGTGATAGGTAATGAATTTAGGAGAACTCGTCTTCATTCTGATATGAATAATGCACCGACTTTGTAATGTTCATTTTGGATTCTAATCAAACCTATTTGTCGTTATAGGTATCATGCGATTCACAAAGAAGTCTATGATTGGTTTGACATAAGTTTTGATCATTTTGGACGAACTTCAACTCCACAGCAAACCGAAGTTTGCCAAGCAATTTTTAAAAAGTTACTGGATAACAATTGGCTATCTGAGAACACAATGCAGCAAGTATGTATATTTTTATTTTTTTTTTGTATTTAACGTGATCCGATCGTGTGAAAAATCTCTAATAAGTAATGTTTATATGTTTTACAATGCAGCTTTACTGTGATGTGTGCCAGAAATTTTTAGCTGACCGGCTTGTTGACGGTACCTGCCCATACCCAGATTGTAGTTATAATTCTGCACGAGGAGATCAATGTGAAAAATGTAGTAAACTGTTAAATCCTACCGAACTCGTTGATCCTAAATGCAAGGTAAATATTAGCCTAAAACCAAAAAGATAACAGTTAAATATACATATCCATATCTATGAGTGTGCCTTTTTTCTTTCAAATTTCTGCTTACGGCTCCAAATTTTGGTCTGCAAATAGGTCTGCAGAAACAGTCCTCATATCCGTGACACAAATCACTTGTTTCTCGAGCTCCCGTTGTTGAAAGATAAGCTGGAGAAGTACAAAAGCACAGTGGAAGGTTCGTGGAGTGAGAATGCAAAAAAAGAAACAAACGGATGGCTTAAGGAAGGACTAAGGCAACGATGTATTACTAGAGATTTGAAGTGGGGTGTTCCTGTCCCTCATGAAAGATTCAAAGACAAGGTTTTCTATGTCTGGTTTGACGCACCGATCGGATATATCTCGATCACTTCATGTTACACGCCTGAGTGGGAGAAATGGTGGAAGAATCCTAAAGACGTGGAGTTGTATCAGTTTATGGGCAAGGATAATGTACCCTTTCACACTGTAAGTGCATCTTATTCTCGCACCTTTTCACTTACTGTTTTTCTGTGAACATTGGTATGATAGTCGCAGAATTTTAAAGATTTTACATAGCTATTGTTGTCAGGGCTGTTTTTGTATTTATTATACTGAGTTTTTTTAAGCGCAAGTTCTGCCAAGTGCCAACACCTTAGACGTTTCCTCATTAAGCTTGAAATGATTCTTTCAGATTATGTTCCCCTCTACGCTTCTTGGAACTGACGAGAACTGGACTTTATTAAAGACTATAAGCGTTACGGATTACCTAAACTATGAAAATGGTGGGTTATACTTTTGTGTACTTTGGGGACATGCGGTATTGCCTTACAATTAATTTCATTTTGGGATATCATGTGTAGGTAAGTTCTCAAAGAGTAAAGGTGTAGGAGTCTTTGGTAATGATGCAAAGGAAACAAATATACCGGTAGAAGTATGGCGATACTATTTGCTAGCTAATAGGCCAGAGGTGCAACATTTGTGCAGTATACTTTCTTCACATGCCCTTCTTTTTCTCTCTGACCCTAATTTTTGAGTCTGCTTGTCTAGACAAAAGACACATTATTCACATGGGCGGATTTGCAGACAAAGATAAACAACAAGTTAATTAGTAAACTTGGAAATTTCATCAACCGCGTCTTGTGCTTTATTGCAAGGGATCCAGGTTAGTAATTGGCATTAACTTTACCTGAAGTGAAACTTCTTAAGGGTGCAACTTCATTTTATCTAAATAGTATCTACAACTTCTTTGTCAGGATACAATTCCATAGTTCCTGACGCTCCAGGTGCTGATGCAAATCCCTTAACCGAAACATTGGGAAAAAAGATTGGGACTAAAGTGGATGAATACATGGAGGCCATGGACAAGGTAATTTATGATACTGAAACATACTAGTGCTGTGCCGATAAAGGAAGGTGTACGCTAGTGTCTCTTAAACGAGTTCTCATTGGACTAAGTGTGTGTTTTACGTTTCACATAGGTCAAGCTAAAGCAAGGACTGAAAGCTGCAATGAAAATCTCTCGCTATGGAAATGTATATTTACAAGTAAGTCTACGGTTTTATAGACAAAATTGTACCACGATGACCGTCCTTCTGTCTTTGCTTAAGAATTAACGGATATGTTAATTGCATGTAGGAAACTAAATTCTGGAACCTTTACAAGGAAGACCTACCTTCGTGTTCCATAGTCATGAAAACTTCGGTGGGATTAGTTTATCTTCTTGCTTGCTTGTTAGAGCCTTTTATGCCATCATTTTCTGTTAAGGTCAGTAATTTGTAGTTCTGCCTTCCATGTGGAACAGAGTTAAGAAATGTTCGCGTAAATTAACATTCAGACCCCTTAAACGATGTTTACAATTTGTTTGCTGAAGGTACTCAAGCAGCTCGCTTTGCCCCTCCAACTTTCTCTCTCAGATGAAGATGTAAAAAAAGCCAAAAAACCATGGGAGTTAATACCTGCTGGACACAGAATTGGCACCCCGGAGCCATTATTTACAGAACTGGTATATATACAGTGCTTAAATTGTTCTCTATTAATGATTATGTATGGCTTATTGAGAATAACTATGCATTATTTGTGTGATGTGCAGAAAAATGAACAAGTGGAGTTCTTCAGAGAAAAGTATGCTGGTAATCAAGCTGATCGAGCAGACCGAGCTGGCAGGGCGGAAGCTGAATAATATTGCTGAAAAATAAAAGAACACAAAATTTCCAGTTCAAGATTCACCATTTACTACACTGGAAGTGTTTGTGTGGTTTCGTCCATCTCTGATGGATCAATACCATAAATGTTTCAGATCTGTTACTGTTTATCTGCAAATTTGCTGAACTTATTCTGTTTTATTTTTAAGATGCCTATAATAGCTACGTCTCGGGTATTACAAACTTACAGTATTGCAGTGAACAATAGGTGTTCTTTCTCCATTTTCTCTTTGCCTGTTCAAACTATCATCAATTTATACCAGTGTAACTTATTCAACTGTTGTCGAACCCAAGTTTTGGTGTCACAAACTCAAACCATTAAGCGGGTGTAACTTTCAGTTTCACACAAAATGATATAAACGCAAGAGTTTGAACTTGAGTACTCACATTTTGGCAAACTTGCTTGCACATTTCGGTCAGTTTTGGTCACAAATTTATTGATACATACACGAGACTTTGGAACCTGGCGTGACTTGGTAAAGACGTAAAGTTACACGTGTGTTCCAGTGATACTGTTATTGTGAATCATCATTTGTGAATGGCCTTTTATCAGTAGATCTTAAGTCTGTATTCTATGCATCATCCTAAAAAAGTGATTATCATATTAATCAAATGTACTGCAGATTGACGATATTCAAAGTTTCAAACATACATGCCAACATGGTTCCAAATGAAGCTTAAAGAATGAAATTTTAGCTTCTTGACTCGTAAAATTCAGAAAACGGAGCAAAGTAGAATTTTGGAGAACTCCAGTGATTTTATCACCACAAATAAATAATCTGTTAAGGATCCCACAAATATTTATACACAAAACAAGTATTTGTCAACTGTCACAAAATTTCTGCCTCTAAAGAACCGATAAACTTTCACAATAAAATAGAAAGTAGGATAACCGTAAAACCGTATTTTGTGGTTGCTGTTGTGTATATATGTATCAAGAAAAGTTATCAACTCTCTTAAGGGGATATTCTCAATAGGATCCCCTAAATTCCCAAAAACTTCCAATTCAAGGTATTAAAAGTTCAAAGGTAAGACTAAATGAAAAAATGTGTGTGGTCTTACATTTCTTCATAGAACAAGATGTAGGCCTCGCATCTGAGAACTTCCTCGAACGAAACTTGTTTGACATGAGCATCACTGGCGTGGTACCATACGCAATCATTGTTACCCTTTGCAGCAGGCCCTCTCACGTATGCAACATAATGGCCTCCCCTCATTGTCCCTAGATGCTCAACAACTCCTATTAAACGGTATTTATATGTATCTCTATCTTTGCAGCAGCTGTAAAATCAAAAGTAACTAGTGTTCAAATTAAGCAATTAGTTAAAAACCGACATGGTTCACATTATGTTTATGACTAGGATCGTACCATATTATAACTTGTTGAGTTATTACATAAATGGTTCACGTGTTTATGTTTACTGAGTTGGTCCCTCATTGATACTAATTACCAATAAGAGCCCTAGAAACACTGTTTGCAGCATATTAGGTCCTTCGACTTTTACAATTTAGGCGCCAAAAGAAACATCAACTACATAATTGAGAGACCAAAAGTAAACGCAAACAGCTATAGGGACCATGTCCATAATTAGTATCAGTGAGGAACCAATTCCGCAATTTTGTGAAACCCACAGGGCCATTTATGTAATTTACTGTAATTTCTTTCAAGTTAATTTCTGGACAATTTCGACTAGTATTGATGGAAGTCTAGTTTCAACACACACAAAAAAAAAAAACAGAACTTAAAACAGAGTCATACCTAGGATCCATGTAGGGCTTAAGATCCATAACTTCTTTAAAATCGACATGTCCATTTAATTTACTTAACCGCCCACGAGCATCTTGACTTAACCTTTTTAAATGAATGGTCAAGATTGGTGGGACCTTATTGATTAGAATCCTCTTGGATGCATCCCGTATCACCTTGACCTTACTAGAGTCCACTACCCCGCTTTTCTCAACGCCGTTCTCCTCAACCCGGTTTGAACCATTTTTTGTAGCTAGGCGTTTAGATACCCTTCTCTGAACTTTCTCATCCTTGTTATTATCACTGGATCCGTTTGCTTGACAGGAATCAGTATCTTGTACACTACAACTCTCTTCACCATTAACCAAACTATTCTTTTCTTCTACTTCAGATGTTATTTGACCGCAATCACTTTCATCATTGTGTGATCCATTAGAGAGGGGGTAATCTGTGACTGAATCAGATGTGATGTTTGAATTTCCATTTTCGGCTCCATTTGAAACACATTCCTGAAGTTTGTTCTTTTGTTCTATCAAAGCTTTTGAACATTGCTCACAATGCCAAGCATGTTCATTTTTCGTAAGAAGCTCAGATGCTGTGAAATAAGCTAAACATTTATCCACAGACACCTGAGAATCAGTATTGTCCACCTCATCACAATCAGACTCCCAACCACTTTCCACCACTCCATTTGAGACGGGACCCACAGCTGGCCCATAAACCACCTCCTCCGGTTCATCAAATAAACCCCCAAAACCAAAACCATCAATATCCGACGTTTCTTCTTTTTCACATCCGATAGAAGACGATACAGCCCCATTGCCATTACTGGTTGAGGTAAGCTCTTCATAAGGAAGCAATATAACTTCTGACTGTTGAATCAATTTCGGCTCTTCTTCCAATAAAACATCAGTACCATTTTCAGCATTTGATGCCATATTGTGATCATTTGATGAAGAAGTTGGTTCAGGGTAATCCAAACACGAGACATCTGTTAAAGGTGGTGTCTCCGTCAAACCATTGGAATCGGTCTTGCTAGCCTCAATCACCTCCTGCAATACAGAATCGTCGGTTGAAGGGGGTGTTTCCTTCAAACCATTTGATTCAATCTTGCTAGCTTCGATAACTTGCTGCAATATAGCCTCTTCTGTGTCCATATAATCACCAACGGATGCATCTGCATTTTGATCACTCGATTCTGTTGTCGGGTCCAGATAATCCAACCACGTGAAAACATTTGAGGAATCCACTGTAGAATTATCATTACCATTACTTTTCAACAGAGTGCTTGGCTCAACATAAACTACAAGTGCCATATTATCTGAAGAGACGTACGGTTCCTTGATTGTCATCTCAGACATTTTTTCAATTACATTATTTTCAGTATGTGATGAATCACTAGTGGTTGGAACAACCGGAGCGTTGGCAGCTGCTGTGGTATCAGAAGTTTTGTTGATCTTCGTCGCAATTCTCCCGCGTCTCTTTGGAGGTGGTTTTAGTTTCTTTGAAGGAACTGGTGGCACTTTTTTAGATGGAACTTTCTTCGTTGGTAATGGTAACGAAAGATCTAAATACGGTTCATACACTACTGAAGTGTGCCCGCATTCCAAACAACTGACACTGCTAGAAATTTGCCCCCCAAACAGAACATCTACGAAAGTAGGACTATTTTTTGGAACACATTTTTGTATGTTGGTCTCTTCACTAGATAACCCGTCGAGCAAAAAGCGAAGCACCTCGTGACTATCCTGCTGTTGATATCCCTTAAATTGAGAAGCTATGGCACAAATAGAGTTAAAAAGGGGCCGTGGGTTGACCACATGTTTCCCACTTGCTAAAGGGTTAGCTTCAACAAAGAGCTTTTTTAAAGAATCTGAAAGAGGCCCACTGTTCTCCATTTTCAAGTAGTGATCCCGTAACCTATCAATTGCAAGAAGATTTTGCAGCGCTGAATTCAGGAAACAAGTGTTTCCTAAATTAAGCAAACCCTTCACTTTATGCACACCACTAGTATCTGAACTAATTAATGAATTTTTATTTGATGAAGTGCTCTCACTTAGTACACTGCCACTTCCAAAATAAACACTCTCGACATCCAATGAGTTATTTGATGGTCGTTGAGCCTTTAATACTTTAACAACTTCAGCTAAAACATCTTTTTGTTCCCCGTTCTCTTCTAAAGTTTTAACTGGAAGGAGGAGCGTATTACAAGGGAAGCACCACCGAAGATTGGGATTTGCCAGATTGACTGCCAAAGGATGACGCATCTGTTTGGAATGACGAGTCGCGTGACTCTGAGGTACTGTAGGAAAGCTAACACCCCCACATGTAAACTGACCACATTCCAAACACACCCAAATGGATTTGGAGTCAGATGCTGAACCACCACCTTTTTTCTTACCATGTTTACCTTTACCCGCCCTTTTATCAATCGCCCCTTCTCTACAATCATCACATTTATGTGGCTCTGATAATGCTATCTTTACTGAGACTTTCTCTAAATTGATTCCCTTATCAAGATGGGTACATACTCTTGCGTCTTTGACAGCCGAAACTGAATCAACTACCGTTGTTGGAATTATCTTTTGTGAGACCGCTTTTGTTGGAACTGTCTTTCGGGTAGCTCCCTTCTTCACTTTTTTCCCCATTTACCCCTAAAAGCCAACATACAATAAAAGGTTAACAACTCCTACAACAGTAATCGAAGAAAAAAAGAAGTGCAATTACACTAAGAAAAAAACAGTGACAAAAGTGTTTCTCAGAAGCATATTGATCAAGAAAGTTGCAGTTTTTTTTCTGATTATTTGTTCTCTGTAACAAGTGGTGAGGTTTTTTAGATAGTGACGAAGTGCCATAGCTTAACTTAAACACATGCCACTCACTGTCATTAAGAGAAATTTAGTATTAAATATCATATAGGCATAACGGCGTGAATAGTACCTCCAAACTAGGATAGTTGCAGTTTTAATGTTTTCTTATCTTCCTAAAGTTCCAGTCCTCTAGAGAAGACTATAGCTTAAACTATCGCCATTCTCTAATTGGGAATATATTACAGAAGCCTATAATCAATTACTCATCCTCACACTAACTTCGGCTTCATGACACTATCATGCACAAAATAAATTTGCTAAACTTTATGTTGTCACTCATGAGACAGCTAACAACGATCAGTGACAGAACAAAACATTATCAGACACTAAAAAACTAGGTTATACAAGCTTCAATTACTTGATTAGTCGCCACTACTATGACGACAACATAATATGACAGATTATCCCCAAATTCACCAGCAAGTTAATATCAAGTTGCTAATATTCAATAACCTACGCTTGTATATACAGAACTTTGAAACTAGTATCTGTTGGAAATAACGAGTTAGTTAAGAGTTGTTACTAATTGTATAAAAATAGGCCGTGAAACTCGGATTACAAGGCTGAGGAATTAGCAAACACCCGCTACAAGGTCAGTGACTAGGTGAGTTGAGCTGGCCAAAATACTCTGTTTGGTCAAAGGCCGTTTCTAAACATACTTCTATGGTCATATGAACGATTATATGGTCCTATAAACATGCCATATATATAGTTTCGAAATACATATATAAAAACTCCAATCCGAGTACTCCTCGCCTAGCCTGGTTACACTCTACATGGTAGCTGACCCCTCAAGTAGCGCCTAGCGAGTTTTACAACCATGTAAATGTAAACAGGTATTACGTTCTTATCAATCCACAATCACAATTCCTTAAACACAATCAACAATCAACAATCACAATACGCACATATCTTTCATATACAGAAATCTACAATCAGTTTCATTTTCACAGGTTTAGATTAACAACCAACACATATGCAACATTAACCGTAAAACATAACGAATCATAACAATTACTAACTAAACTAATAACCGATTGAAATTACAAACAGTAAGTTTAATATTAACCTAAATAGTACACATAGAGTTCAACTATTCACCGAGCAATCAGCTATCAACATATACGCAACTGTAACCGCAAAATAACCAACTAATAAGGTATAATCAGTTAGTTTAAAGTTAACCTAAAAACAGTACACATACGGTCTAAATATTCACAAGCAATCAATAATCAACACATACGCAACCGCAACCGAAAAAACGTACAGATAAATCAGGTTAACTTAAAAATGAAGGTCGACTTCGCCGGATAAACATTCAGTTTCACATAGTTAAAGTATTCCTCAACCAATCACAAATCAGCTCATACGCAACCGTAACAGTAAAATGTGTCGTAACAATCACTAACTAACCAATAACCGATTCAAGTTCTAAGCACTAAGCTTAAATATAACCTAAAAATAGTACACATATAGTTTAACTATTCTTCAAGCAATCAACAATCAACACACACATAACCGTAAAACCTAACGAATCGTCATAATCACTACCTAACTAACAACTGATTAAGTTCTAAACACTAAGCTTAAAAGTAACCTAATAAAAGTACACATATAGTTTAATTTTCATCAAAAATTCATAAATCAACACACACACAACCGTAACCGTAAAATGTAACCTATCGTAAAAAACGGTAACTAACTAACAGATTCAAGTTCTAAACACTAAGCTTAAAATAACCTAAAAACAGTACATACATAGTTTAAGATATTCTTCCAGCAATCAAGAATCAACACACACGTAACCGTAACCGCTACCTTAAAACGTAACGAATCGTACCAATCACTACCTAACTAACAACCGATTCAAGTTATCTAAACAGTATGGATAACTTAAACCTAAGTAGTACGGATAGAGTTTAACTATCTTTCAAGCAATCAACAATCAACACACAGACAGCCGAAAAACGTAACCGCAACCACAAAACCGAACGAATCGTAACAAACAGTAACTAACTAATAACCGATTCAAGTTATAAAAACACTAAGCTTAACAAAATAACCTAATAACAGTACATAAACAGTTTAACTATTATTCTTCAAGCAATCAACACACACGCATCCGCAACCACAAAACGTAACCGTAAAACGTAACGAATCGTAACAATCACTACCTAACTAATAACCGATTCAAGTTCTAATTTCTAAACATTAAGCTTAAAAATAACCTAAAAACAGTACACATATAGTTTAACTATTCTTCAAGCAATCAACAATCAACACACATGCAGCAGAAAAACGTAACCGCAACCGTAAAAATCGTAACAATCACTACCTAACTAACTAACAAACTAACTAACCGATTCCAGTTACATAAACAATATAGATAACTTAAACCTAAGTAGTACACAGAGTTAAACTATTCATCAAGCAATCAACAATCAACACACACGCAGCCGTAAACCGCAACCGCAATCGTAAAACATAACGAATCGTAACAATCTCCACCTAACTAACAACCGATCCAATTAAGCTTATAAGTAACCTAATAACAGTACACATACAGTTTAACTATTCATCAAACAATCAACACACACGCAACTGTAAAACGTAACGAATCGAAACAGTCACTACCTAACTAAAACAATAAGCTTAGAATTAACCTAATAACAGTACACATAGAGTCAAATATTCATCAACCAATCAGAAATTGAAAATTATATAAAATAATAAAACCTAATGAATCGTAACAATCACTACGTAACTAACTAACTAACCGATTCAAGTTATATGAACAGTATAGATAACTTAAACCTAAGCAGTACGCATAGAGTTAAACTATTCATCAAGCAATCAACAATCAACACAACCAACCGTAAAACGTAACAAATCGAAACAATCACTACCTAACTAAAACAATAATAAGCTTGTAATTAACCTAATAACAGCATACAAATACAGTTTAATTTTCATCAAGCAATCAGAAATTGAAAATTATTTAAACTAATAAAAACCTAATGAATCGTAAGAAAGTAATAACGGATTAAAGATATATATATATAAAGAGTGGGGATAGATTAAATTGAATTAGGTAAATAAGTTGAAAATGAAGTGAAGGTTGGGTTATTACTTAAAAGACGGAAGTTAGGTGGTGGGAGATTGCCGGAAGGAAGAGTCCGGTGACGGTGGACTGTGGTTTGAGCTGGAAATAAAATTTGGGGTTTCTTCTTTTGAGGCGGTGAACTATTTTATCTAACAACTTTATATATTTTTCCCTTTTTTTACTTAATTTTTTATTTTTTATTTTTTATTTATTATTATTATTTTAATATATTTGAGAAGTCATTTATCGAAAATGCTGCATTCACAAAATGTTCATAAAATGACATTCATATTTTGGTTTGTCGTCATTAATCATAATAGGTATCAGTATGGATATAGGGTGGTATGACAATGAATGTTACTATAGTTGTTGTTTGGATTGATTTAAAAGTCCAGCTTGATTTTTTTTAATCGAAACTTCGACTTTGAGTATTTTTGTTTGTATTATATATAATAGTTGATGCAAAATATATAAATGGATTGTGTTTTAAATATATTTTCATTTTATATAATTTTCATCAAGTGTTATACATTACAAATAAAAATATCTAAAGTCAAAGTTCAATTCAAAAAGTCAAATTAATTTATATTTTGGGATAGAGGGAGTATATAAATTGTTGCAAAAGATTAAACAGGACAATAATGTGGCCTCTTTATTATTTAATTTGTTGCAAAAATACCTCAAACAAATATTTTTCTTTTAAATGATAATGTGGGCCTCTTTATTATTCTAGGAGAGTGGACATGAAAGATATCTATCTAGGCATGTATCGGTTTATGGGGTTTCGGACACCATTTGGATTTCATTACGATAGATTTTCACAAACCAAACGGCTGCTTCTAATAATGATACTATTCTTTCATTCCATACCCTCAAAACAAACGGGTCTTTACTCCCGAATGCATGACACATCCTTTTTATGAAAAAATCTTTTGTAAAATTTTTGTAGATGTAGTATTCTTCGTTATTTATTATTATGATTTTTTTTTGGCAGGTTTACGGAATTTGGATATGTCGTCACCGATATACAAGCGGGGTAGAACCCTCTATCCAGTTTAAGAAGGTTTGTTTGATAATATAAGCTTGTTTGTATCAAGCAAAAATTAAACTTGAAAATTGTTATAATGAAGTCATGGAGAGTTATAGTTTTTACCACTACGCTGTCTGAATTTTGTTAACTTATATTGGAATTTGTATATTGATAATATGTCAGAAAAATACCTATGTAAGGTAACCGATGTTTTTGCTAATTTTTAATTCGGTATAACCGACAATATTGACTGCATGTTTGGTTGAGAATTGTGTGTGGAAATGATGTTCACAATGGTGCTTAACAACCAATTCATAAGTCTTCGCTCGCATTTTATAAGGTGGCCATAAATTTACGGAAGCTACACTTGAGAAGCAAAGTCATCTTTGTCGAAAGAAACTGAACTAGAACTACGCATATAGAGCTTCACTTCATAAAATTGGTGTTTCTTAAGTTTGAACTTTAATATCTATCGAAAATCTCAAGGTTTGATCACCAATTCACCTTTTGCGAGCTGTTTTTATATTTTTTTTGTAAAGGTTATGATTCATCACATAATAGAAAAACTTCCTAAGACAAAGACTCAACGAAACCAACGTGATCTTACAAATGTGGGTCAATTTATGCAAGATGAATAGATGATCATACACTTAACGTAATGTACTATAACATGTGTTAGGTTCATACTAGTTATCGCAAGTCCTTGAGTATTTAAATATAGTGACATACTTTACAAGAACAAAGAATAATGTTTTACATACTTACATGCCATTATATCTTTAACTGAATGAAATATATACATAAAATTCGATCATCTAGTTGTCTTATTGATGGATAGTGTACAATAAAACACACAACTAGGGGTGTTATCGGGTTGGGTTGCCAGGTTATCGGGTTTATCGGGTCGGGTTGATTCGGGTTTTGGTGTCTCAAGATTTGACCCTAACCCGACCCTATAAACTATCGGGTTATCAGGTTTCGGGTCCAAATGGGTCGGGTTGGGTTGTCGGGTTGTTATCTGGTTGTGGCGAGTTGACTATCCTACTGATTCACAAAACGCTATCTTGGATTAGTGAAATTAATATCACAAGATTACTTTAATATACCATCCTTAAAACTAATCAATCTTTCTTTTTTTCCTTAAAATAAGCCACGTTAGAAACATACAAAAAATACAAGTTTAGGTAATTAAGTAGTGCAGTTAAAATTTATATCATTTACAGTCTACACAATACATATGCGATATCACCAAAAATTGTGGATTTCAGTTAGAGTGGTGAATCTAAAACAAAGTTGATATTTGCATATCTAAATGTAGTACTCCCTCCGTCCCAAATTTATTGTCCAGTTTGAATTTTCAAAGTCAAACTAGTTCAACTTTGACCATAAATATATATTTTTTGTTATATTATATTTGATTAAAAATTATATCATTGAAAAGTACACTTAAAACCCAATCCATTTATATATTTTGCATCAAATATTATATAACACATACAAAAATATTTAAGGTCAAAGTTGAAGAACAAAAACTAAAAAAGTCAATAGTGGACAATAAATTTGGGACGGAGGGAGTAATAATGTAGGGACTCATTAGAGTGCAGAAGGCTTAGAAAAAAATTCGTAACATATCTACATGAGCAGTAGGCTTAGGTAAAAAAACATTAACATATGTACATGAGCATTAGAGTGCAGTAGGGGTTTAAAGGGTTATTTGGCTTAAAATGATGAAAAAAAAAAAAAAAAAAAAAAAGTAGTACGAGGAAAGCTTATACATTTATCGGGTTATCGGGTTGAACCCGAACCTGATAAGTATGAAAAACATAACCCTAACCCGACCCTATATGGCTATCGGGTTCGTCGGGTTGACCCGATAAGCATAGTTGAACCCGAATGAACCCGACCCTATAAGGCTTTATCGGGTTCGGGTTCGGGTTCGGATCGGGTCAGGTCGACCCATTTGACACCCCTACTGACACAACCATAAGAATAAAAAGTTAAATCAATTTAGTTCCATTTATCTTAGTTATGAAAGTAACATTTGTAAGTGAGGTTCATCTTGTCTCATTACCAAATTCGAAAATGGCTTTAACAACAATGTCTATATATCTTGCATTTGTGATTTACGTCTCATTAATAACCCAATGCATTTCGTCATTCCACAACTTTGTAGTTAGCATTATTAGAAATGAAAAGCAAAATGACACTTGAATGACTCGCAAGAATGTAATGTTGTTTTGATAGGAATAAAGTTTTACTCTTATCTTTCTTTGAGTGATTTATAAAAAAAAACAATAACTTCCGACATAGGTCAAGTAGAAGAAATGTTAGCTACCTTATATATTGAGGTTAATGTCAATTATACAAGTTGATATTAATGCACTGCAATTATTTGATTCATAAGAAAGGTTGTAATCTATATCTATATATATATAAAAATTGAGTTCCTCATATTGAATGTGAGCATTTATGTCACAAGCCAAAGAAACTCAAATATGTGGTTTAAGCAAAGATAAGTTGCAAATTGAGCATTAATTATGATGATTAAGCTCACAAAGTTCTGTAATCTTGAGCTTCTTTTGAAAGCTTTTAAGAGCTTTTAAAGTCTAAAATAGAACACTAATAAAGTTGGAATGTGTAAACCCTTTAGAAACCGGAATATGTTAAGCATCATGACAGTAAACAATCACCAACACCCTTTCAGGTTTCCATGCGACATAAAGAGTTCATTCCATCTCCCCACAATTAAATGTCTCAAGTCATCTAATTGCATCCTATAAATCACACATTTGGCAGGCTGAAAAACTTCAACCAGTCAAACCAAATCACAGTACAAATCCTCTTCTAGACACAACCAATGACCCTTACATCACTCCCCCACCACTCACACGAACCGGAACTACAAACACATAAACAAACGATCTCAGATTCAGTTCAACTTTGTGTTTAATCTTTTGAAGACTTTTTTTAGTTGAACTGTCATCATCATAGATCAGAAACTTAAATGAAATAGGATCTCAGTTTCTTCATTTAGTGTGCTACAATAGCCCATCAATCTCAAAGATCATACACAAAAAAAGGAATCATCATTGATCTCCAACTTTGATATTATCCGAATATAAAGAAAGAAGTATAACAATTATGTTACTTTTTTTCTTTGGTTCGTTTAATTAAAACACAAGAACATAAACGCGTACTCAAGACATTATTTCAAAGATCTTGAAGTCGTGGTTCTGGAGTGCTTCGAAGAACAAAAGATGATAGCAGCTTTGTGGTTGTTGAGGGTCGTGCTTTGTGATTCATCTTGATAAGCTGAAGACGTATTGTGTTTGTGTTTATCTTATCGGTTATGATTGATGAAGGAGATGAAACTAGATGATAAGATGAAGATGAGATTGAGATGAGACTGGTAGGCGAGAGATGATGTGAAGAGGGGGCGGAGATAACAAACCCTGTGTGTTTAGGTTAAGATAGAATGAATGTATTAGGGTAACCGTATATGTGTGATTGGATTGCTTAATGGATCGGGTATTTGTCACTTTGCCTGGCCCGGGTATAATTTTAGACTAGGCTTTCTTAAGTGGCAGTTTCACATTGTAAAGATGTTTTGCAAATGAATACTGAAATTGAGGAAATTAATTGTAGTCCAAATAATGTTACGTTAACAACTTAAACACAGCTAGCTATGAATAAATGATGTACTTGCGTACTGTCATGAAAGATGAAAAAATGAAATTAATATATGGGCCTATAAAACAAATGTATACCTGATGAAATAAAAGTATATGTATGCTACTCTATATATATTTGGAATTTAGACAAGTATATCTTTGTTACGGAGTATTATAGTTGAAGGTTCTTCCAAACATTGAGCACATACCTAAATTTCCTCACTATATTCATGAAGGATGACGATTTGTCTTAAGGATTTTTAAGTATAAAAATGTGTGAGAAAAATTAATTCAAATACGTAGCATCGTCTACGTAATACGTGTTTGATTAATTGGCAACAAATCATGTGTTTGTCTTTCATTTTAGATGATCGTACATGTTTGGTAACTACACTATGTAGATATCAATTTGATATTTTAATATATTAGATATGAACCCATTGTTTGAAATCAATCTCAGATAGTACCCACCTATTGACTCTAGGATGCCTCACCGAATAAGCTATATATGATAGTTCGATGCTACTATTTAGTAAGTAGTTCGTATTGATCTCTATAAACACGAACAAATGTTTTACTTCAGTGAAATATCATTCATCTTATGAAATGAACATGTAAACAAAGCCCGTGCATCGCACGGGCCATGCTGTATCGTGATATGAAAATTACAACTAGTCTGTTGAATTTAATAATACTTGGTACAAGTTGTTGACTTTTTGTATTTAACGAGAATGTAAGCCGCGCGTTGCGGCCAGGGGCGAAGCTTCATAGGGGCCGGGGGGGGGGGGGGCGCCCGACCCCCCGAAATTTTTTTTGTGATGTATGGGGTATATAGTTTTCGTGTAGAAAAATTTCGGTATATTCGGTTTCGACCCCCCAAAAATTTCGGTATACCTGAAATATAGCCTTAGGAAAAAAAAATTTAGATCCCGACCCCCCACTTACAAAATCCAAGCTTCGCCACTGGTTGCAGCGGGCATTATATTGTCAGGACTAAATTTGCAACGAACCTTTAAGATGAAGGACGAAGTTCGTATGGATTTTTTTTGAAATTGTTGAAGAAAACGGTCGTTAGCTACTTTACGTCAAGTTAGTGATCAAAGACTGACTTTGCAATAGATATATAACATGAATGACCAATTATTTAAATTATGAGAGGAGTAAATTTGCAACGAACCTCTGATATGAAGGACCAATTTTGTACGAAAATTTTTTTAAATGTTAAAGATAACGGTCGTTAGTTAACAGTAACTAACGACCGTTAGTTACTATAGCAGAAATTATTATTTTAAAGTTTTACTATTCACTCACTCACAAAATCACTATAGCCAAAATTATATTTTAAATGGGGAATAGTACCTCCACGGTAAATGTAATATATATATAATAACGAAATTTTATTTAATTATATAATTTAATAAAAAAAAACATAATTAAACAATTAATAAAAAACAACTAATTTTATTAATAATAATTCAAGGATTATTACCTAATACTTAAAAAAAAAACATAAATAAAACAAAAAATTGCAAGACCATCCATATTTCGCTGCGAACTCACGTTTTTTGGTGAGAGCAATTTCCCGCATATCCGGATCAGCTATGTGATCGTGCGGTTCGTTGAAAAACTTCAAAGCTCGTAAAAAGGCCTTTTCTTGCACACCTTGTAGTTGTGCCGCCATCAATTTTTCGGCCAACTCATCCTTTGCATGTTTTTTCTCTAGCGACTCCTCCAATAGTTGTGATTTCTTTGCAGCATAATTTTCGAAAGTCGCAGCAACACTATTACTTGTGGACGACTCAGTAACGCTCTTTTTGCCCCGTTTTTTTCGGGTAGGAGCAGTGTCTTCATTCAAATCCGAAATAATTGTTTCAACATTGTCGTTGCTTGATTCAGACGACTTTTTTCGCTTATCAGAATTAGACGATGATGTTTGACCCACAATTGGTTGTTCGAACCATTTGTCATTTTTCCTTACAATTTCTCATGCTTCAATGTGTCCAAAAATCTTGCCTTTTGTTTGTCTTGAAAGTATATTTATGTGCTGATTTCGGAAATAATGACACAATTATTAGTTGCATCGAAATGCAAGAAATGTTTTTTCAATCTAAACATTTTTAATAACTAAAGTCAAATTTGTATTCAACATTAATTGTTATTGTGTAGTTAATATCGTACAAAATTTACAAATATTAATCACAAACAACAAAACACAAATCAGATGAAGTAAAGGGTGGTTGTGTGGTGGTGGTGGTGCCGGTTGTGTGTTGGTGCAAAAAAAAAATAAAAGTGGGGAAGAAGACAAGCGTAGATTAGTCATTTCAGAGGCCTTTGACTTTGACTAACAAGAAAAAGTTAACGAGTGTTAGTCCAAAAACATTTTTTGCAGCTACAGTAACACGGGAAGGACATAACTCGCAGAAAGTCGAAATGTTAGGGACAATATTTGCCCTTTTTTTCGTTTGAGGACAACTTTCACAATTTTAGCAAAGTTTAGGGACATTTTTCGTAGTTTACCCTAAATATTTATGTAAGCTAAGGGGGGTGGCAATGCACTCGGCATCAAGGCTCGGCAATGGATGCCGATCGGCATCCTCCATAACCACCTCTTCGGCATTGTGAAATCGGCATGGTGAACGGGATCTCATACCGAATCGGTATGGGCTTCTCTAAAAAAATGAACGTTGGCCATTAATGTTATTTGTATTCTCTAAAATAAATCATGGTGCATCACCATTGCCACTAAAAAATGAAGGAGATGTATGATGAATTATGAAATGTGTTGGCCACATTTGATTGGTTAAAATTTTTTAAAGATGAATCATGGTGCATCACCATTGCCACCCCTAATGTTTTTGCTAACTTTTAAGTGCCCGTATGACCGACAATATTGACCGGATTGCATGTTTGGTCTTGAGAGTTATGAGTGGAAATGATGTTTACAATGGTGCTTGACAACCAATTCATGAGAGTCTTCGCTCATAGTTTATAAGGTGGACATATATTTACGGAAGCTACACTCGAGAAGCAAAGTCTTCTTTGTCGAAAGAAACTGAACTAGAACTAAGCATATAGAGGTTTGCCCCTAAAAATTGGTGACTGTCAAGTTTGAACTTTAATCTCTACCGAAAATCTCAAGCTTTTATGACCCATACACCTTTTGCAAGCTGTTTTTCAATTTATGCAAGATGAATAGATGATCATACACGTAACGTAATGTACTATAACATGTGTTATCATCCTGGTAACTAAACTTGTATATTGTGGTTCATACTAGTTATCGCAAGTCCTTGAGTATTTAAATATAGTGACATAATTTACAAGAATAAAGAATAATGTTGTTACATGTCATTATATCTTTGATTGAATGAAATATATACATAAAATTCGATCATCTAGTTGTCTTGGTTTATTAACGGATAGTGGTACAATAAAACACACAACCATAAGAATAAAAATTTAACCAATTGACTTAGCTCACTTAGCCACGTGAGTTCCTTCTGAAGCTTGGGGGAGGTTTTACCAGGGTTCGTTCGAGTATCGACAAATAAAATCCGGATTTTCCTTTTAGTACGAAGCCGTGAGTTATAGGGGTTTCCTTTCGGCCTTCGCGGGTCTCTCTTAGTGATTTAGGTCTCGGGGCCTGCCCGTTTGGATGGTTTAACTCGAGGGTCGGATTTCAAGTGTGGTGTCATTTTAAAAAATAAGAATAAAAAGTTAAATCAAGGTTACTCACTTTTGAATACATTATTTGTGATCATCCATGTATCAATTTAGTTCCCTTTATCTTAGTTATGAAAGTAACATTTGTAAGTGACAAATATGTTTGTAAATCGGCGGTCCATCTTGTCTCATTACCAAATTCGAAAATGGCTTTAACAACAATGTCTATATCTCTTGCATTTGTGATTTACGTCTCATTAAATTTTTTTTTGTGATGTATGGGGTATATAGTTTTCGTGTAGAAAAATTTCGGTATATTCGGTTTCGACCCCCCAAAAATTTCGGTATACCTGAAATATAGCCTTAGGAAAAAAAAATTTAGATCCCGACCCCCCACTTACAAAATCCAAGCTTCGCCACTGGTTGCAGCGGGCATTATATTGTCAGGACTAAATTTGCAACGAACCTTTAAGATGAAAGACGAAGTTCGTATGGATTTTTTTTGAAATTGTTGAAGAAAACGGTCGTTAGCTACTTTACGTCAAGTTAGTGATCAAAGACTGACTTTGCAATAGATATATAACATGAATGACCAATTATTTAAATTATGAGAGGAGTAAATTTGCAACGAACCTCTGATATGAAGGACCAATTTTGTACGAAAATTTTTTTAAATGTTAAAGATAACGGTCGTTAGTTAACAGTAACTAACGACCGTTAGTTACTATAGCAGAAATTATTATTTTAAAGTTTTACTATTCACTCACTCACAAAATCACTATAGCCAAAATTATATTTTAAATGGGGAATAGTACCTCCACGGTAAATGTAATATATATATAATAACGAAATTTTATTTAATTATATAATTTAATAAAAAAAAACATAATTAAACAATTAATAAAAAACAACTAATTTTATTAATAATAATTCAAGGATTATTACCTAATACTTAAAAAAAAAACATAAATAAAACAAAAAATTGCAAGACCATCCATATTTCGCTGCGAACTCACGTTTTTTGGTGAGAGCAATTTCCCGCATATCCGGATCAGCTATGTGATCGTGCGGTTCGTTGAAAAACTTCAAAGCTCGTAAAAAGGCCTTTTCTTGCACACCTTGTAGTTGTGCCGCCATCAATTTTTCGGCCAACTCATCCTTTGCATGTTTTTTCTCTAGCGACTCCTCCAATAGTTGTGATTTCTTTGCAGCATAATTTTCGAAAGTCGCAGCAACACTATTACTTGTGGACGACTCAGTAACGCTCTTTTTGCCCCGTTTTTTTCGGGTAGGAGCAGTGTCTTCATTCAAATCCGAAATAATTGTTTCAACATTGTCGTTGCTTGATTCAGACGACTTTTTTCGCTTATCAGAATTAGACGATGATGTTTGACCCACAATTGGTTGTTCGAACCATTTGTCATTTTTCCTTACAATTTCTCATGCTTCAATGTGTCCAAAAATCTTGCCTTTTGTTTGTCTTGAAAGTATATTTATGTGCTGATTTCGGAAATAATGACACAATTATTAGTTGCATCGAAATGCAAGAAATGTTTTTTCAATCTAAACATTTTTAATAACTAAAGTCAAATTTGTATTCAACATTAATTGTTATTGTGTAGTTAATATCGTACAAAATTTACAAATATTAATCACAAACAACAAAACACAAATCAGATGAAGTAAAGGGTGGTTGTGTGGTGGTGGTGGTGCCGGTTGTGTGTTGGTGCAAAAAAAAAATAAAAGTGGGGAAGAAGACAAGCGTAGATTAGTCATTTCAGAGGCCTTTGACTTTGACTAACAAGAAAAAGTTAACGAGTGTTAGTCCAAAAACATTTTTTGCAGCTACAGTAACACGGGAAGGACATAACTCGCAGAAAGTCGAAATGTTAGGGACAATATTTGCCCTTTTTTTCGTTTGAGGACAACTTTCACAATTTTAGCAAAGTTTAGGGACATTTTTCGTAGTTTACCCTAAATATTTATGTAAGCTAAGGGGGGTGGCAATGCACTCGGCATCAAGGCTCGGCAATGGATGCCGATCGGCATCCTCCATAACCACCTCTTCGGCATTGTGAAATCGGCATGGTGAACGGGATCTCATACCGAATCGGTATGGGCTTCTCTAAAAAAATGAACGTTGGCCATTAATGTTATTTGTATTCTCTAAAATAAATCATGGTGCATCACCATTGCCACTAAAAAATGAAGGAGATGTATGATGAATTATGAAATGTGTTGGCCACATTTGATTGGTTAAAATTTTTTAAAGATGAATCATGGTGCATCACCATTGCCACCCCTAATGTTTTTGCTAACTTTTAAGTGCCCGTATGACCGACAATATTGACCGGATTGCATGTTTGGTCTTGAGAGTTATGAGTGGAAATGATGTTTACAATGGTGCTTGACAACCAATTCATGAGAGTCTTCGCTCATAGTTTATAAGGTGGACATATATTTACGGAAGCTACACTCGAGAAGCAAAGTCTTCTTTGTCGAAAGAAACTGAACTAGAACTAAGCATATAGAGGTTTGCCCCTAAAAATTGGTGACTGTCAAGTTTGAACTTTAATCTCTACCGAAAATCTCAAGCTTTTATGACCCATACACCTTTTGCAAGCTGTTTTTCAATTTATGCAAGATGAATAGATGATCATACACGTAACGTAATGTACTATAACATGTGTTATCATCCTGGTAACTAAACTTGTATATTGTGGTTCATACTAGTTATCGCAAGTCCTTGAGTATTTAAATATAGTGACATAATTTACAAGAATAAAGAATAATGTTGTTACATGTCATTATATCTTTGATTGAATGAAATATATACATAAAATTCGATCATCTAGTTGTCTTGGTTTATTAACGGATAGTGGTACAATAAAACACACAACCATAAGAATAAAAATTTAACCAATTGACTTAGCTCACTTAGCCACGTGAGTTCCTTCTGAAGCTTGGGGGAGGTTTTACCAGGGTTCGTTCGAGTATCGACAAATAAAATCCGGATTTTCCTTTTAGTACGAAGCCGTGAGTTATAGGGGTTTCCTTTCGGCCTTCGCGGGTCTCTCTTAGTGATTTAGGTCTCGGGGCCTGCCCGTTTGGATGGTTTAACTCGAGGGTCGGATTTCAAGTGTGGTGTCATTTTAAAAAATAAGAATAAAAAGTTAAATCAAGGTTACTCACTTTTGAATACATTATTTGTGATCATCCATGTATCAATTTAGTTCCCTTTATCTTAGTTATGAAAGTAACATTTGTAAGTGACAAATATGTTTGTAAATCGGCGGTCCATCTTGTCTCATTACCAAATTCGAAAATGGCTTTAACAACAATGTCTATATCTCTTGCATTTGTGATTTACGTCTCATTAATAACCCAATACATTTCGTCATTCCACAACTTTGTAGTTAGCGTTAACAGGAATGAAAAGCAAAATGACACTTGAATGACTCGTAACAATGTAATGTTGTTTTGATAGGAATAAAGTTTTACTCTTATCTTTCTTTGAGTGATTTATCAAAAGAAATAAGTATCCTTTCATCCACATAGGTCCAGTAAAAGAAATATTGCTACTTTATATATTGAGGTTAATGTCCTTATACAAGTTGATATTAATGCAATGTTATTATTGATTCATTAGAAAGGTTGTAACTATATTAAAATCACAATCTTTTCGTGTGGATCGGTAATAGTTTGTACAAGTTGTTGACTTTTTGTATTTTTATTTTGTTAGTATGTCATGAATATTTCTTTTGTTTTTCGTATTCACATCACAGCCTAGATCATGTGCCTTATGTGTCATATAGGGAGTTTGGGACTATGAGTTGGAGCCTTCATTGGGTCGGTGGCTATTGAGCAACACGGCAATTAAAATGAGCTCATCGAGGATATGTCATTGCACATTACTTTAAGTGTATATAATCACATCGTAATTCGGAAAAGTATGCTTTTAGTTGATTTGTTCACCATCAAAGGAAATTATAACACCTTACCAAGGCAATTAAAATGAGATCTTAGTGCTTGAGAAAGTATGTTTTAGCTACTTTGTACACCATCAAATCTAATTCCTACACCACATACCACAATGTCAACAAGTGATCATACTATCAACACATATCAAGGGTTTGTAGTCAACTAGTGATAGGGATGAGCATTTTGACCCGAATTCCGGAACTGAACCGGAACCGTACCGAAACGGTATTGTTCCCGATATACGGTACGGTACCGGGATTACAAAATAAGGTGAAAAAAAATCGGGACCACTAATTCGGCACGGGACCGGTACCAAATCGGGAAATTCCCGAATAAAAACGGGAGAAACCCAATTTCCCGGTACCGGTACCGATATCCGAATCCCGTTCGGTACGGTACCGGTACCACTATTTATGCTCGGGAAAAAATCGGTACCACTAATTCGGTACGGGATCGGTACCGTGCTCATCCCTAAGGGTAGTGGCAACGGTGGCGGTTTGACCAACGGTTTGCCCCAAACCGCCGGGGAACACCGCCGCCACCCCAGCGATTTGGGTGAGCGGTTTGGTCTAGCTGGCTTAAACATTGCTGCGGTTTGAAACTTACTATCCGTTGGAACATTGAATGCTTTGAACGTTGGGGGTAAAATCCAAAAAAAAAAAAAGACGTTGGGAGCCTTGGAACAAAAAAAAAATCCTATAAATACTACAATTTCAATTAAACTATATCAAACTCTATTTCATACTTTTACAATCAAACTCTATATCTCTATATCATACTTAAAAAAAAGTGTAGCATGGATCAAAGAAAATCAAGTTCAACAAGAGGTCGTGGTCGTGGCGTTCGTGGACAACGTTTTCGTCCGCAAGTTGCAAGTCAACAACACCCTCAATCCGCCTACTATCCCCAACCTCCTCCACCGGTTCATCCACAATTCTTTCAAGAACAATATTATGCACGACCCCCACCACCGTTGAATCCAAGTCAATATAACGTAATTATGACAAATGAGTTCAACCCGTTTTCTGACTACCGTGAAGGTCCTTCATGTCGTGAGCCTAGTGTTGAGCACGAACTACCTCTATATGATGATGATGATGATGATGAGGTTGAGTTTGTTCCCGAAACGCAACCACAAACTCAAACCGGTATTAATTTCTATATTTTTAATTTTATACGTTACAATTTTATATGTTTTAATTTTATACGTTACAATTTTATACGTTACAATTTTATATGTTTTAATTTTATACGTTATTATTTATTATACTAGATGAAGATGTTCAAGTTGTGAAAGGAAAAACTAAGGCGGATAAAGTGGCTTGGACGACAGCCCAAAAGGTTGCTTTGGCAAAAGCGTGGGTACATGTGTCGACATGTCCAAAAGTCGGGAATTCACAATGTAGAGAAAAGTTTTGGGAGAGAATTACCGAACATTTCACTCAAAACGTGAAAGGTATTACCCGAAGTCATCATTCATTGAACACTAAGTGGACAACTATGAATGCCGCCATGGGTGTCTTTAACGGGCTATACATCCAACAAGTAATTTTTTAATTTATATACTTTTGTTAGTTTATATAATTTTGTTAATTTATATACTTTTGTTAATTTATATTTTGTTAATTGTATACTTGTAGAAGCGTATTCGGGAGAGTGGATGTGGCGATGTGGATGAATTGAAAAATTCCTTGGCCGATTTTAATAAGAAAAATAAAGGCAAATCTTTTACTCATATTGATGCATGGGAGGTTGTTAGGGGAGAACCGAAATGGTTGGAACAACTATGCTTTGTTCAAGCATCTTCGGCATCTAATTCCGACAAACGAAGAAAGTCGTCGAAATCTACCTACTACGAGTCGGGAAGCAACGAGCATGTCAAAACTGTTATTCCCGATCTAAATGACGACACAACTCCCACAAGGAAAAGAAAAGGGAAAAAGACCGTTAGCGAGACATCGACAAAGAATAGTGTTGTTGAACAACTCGAGGCCTACACGTCAAAGAAAACACAAATGTTGGAGGAGGAGATGGAAAAAAAAAACGTGCAAATGATGCATTGACCCAACAGTTGATGTCGGCACAACTAGATAGTGTTAAAGAAAAGCAATTGTTTCGGGCCTTGAAGTTCTTTAACGAACCGCATGATCACATACTATGCGAGATTTCACTCTTCGCAAAAAACGTGAGCTCGCGGAGAAATATGGATGGCCTATTGATTTTTAGAATAATTATGTTTTTTTTTTTCAAGTATTGTGTAATTTTCTTTCCAAGTATTATGTATTTTTATTTTAATTATTAATGAAATATTATGTTTTTATTAAATTATTTATTTATGAAAATAAAAAATAAAAAAATAAAAAGTTGGTGGTTTGGGAGGTATGAAAAAAGTGACTATTGCCACTAAAAAAAGGTTGGGAGGTATGGAAAAAGTATAAGTGAGGTGGAATGATATTATTGGTGGGTTGAGAGGTATGGGTTTTTTTTTTGTAGTGACTAATGCCACTACCCTAAGTAGTGACATCTTAAACACCCAAAATCTAGAAGTAAAACTAATAAGGCTAAGCGTAATAAAGGCAACCCACTACGGGTGATGTGACACCCCTCTCCGATAAAGGAACTAAGGTCACATTTAATAACAAAGCTACTTAATCGAAGGAGGAGATATATGAAAAAGTTCCAACAATAAACCAAAATTTCCGTCTAAACATTACATAATAACTGAATGCATTTCGTTATTTGACAACTTTATAGTCGGTGGTAATAGAAATGAAAAGAAAAATGACACTCGAATGACTCATAACAATGTAATGTTGTTATGATAGGAAAAAGGTTCAAATTTACTCTTAACTTTTCTTGAGTACTTACTTCATTAAGGTTCATACGAACCATGATTGCAACGATAATAGTAACAACAATAGACGTAAATGGATCCATATCATATGTGTGGCAATGGTAATTAATGAGGTTTGAGACGGCTGCTAGTATTGCGTTCCTTTCTTAACCGGGCTACTAAAAAAAAAAAAAAGCTTGAATCTTACATCGGTCAAGCAAAGCAAATGTTGCTAGCTTATATATTGAGGTGAGTATTCAATATCTAAGTTGGGACTAAGACAGGGTTATTCTTGGCGATAGACAAAAAACTATAAGAGATCGAGTAGCCAATCAATATTGGGTGAAAGAGGGACATCATGGCGTTTTGGGTGTCTTTTGGTGAGTATCATCCAATCTCTTCAAGAACAGCCATAAAAACCCGGCCTTTTGTAGCTGAGAACAAATCATTTTAGATCGTGGTCAAAGTGATCAGTTAAGATCACAATCACCCTTCTAAAACTCAGCAACATGGGAGACGGTTTTAACTTTTAACTCAAGTATTATTGCTTACCAAATTAACTGTATGGGTCTTTAGCACGTCACACGCAAACACAAAACAAACTCTTCTTAAGTAGCTCATATATTGCGAACCAACTTTGTTCAAAAAAATATAGCACCTGCTTAGTGACTCTTCTTAAGTTGGATTTACATTAGCTTTGAGTTCTCACTCCTACATGAATGTGGGATAATGAAAAATTCCAACCTAATTATTATTTCCAACACCACATAGCACTATATCGACAAGTCGACAACTAATGACACATCAACACATAATCCGAGTCCACATGGAACTTAGACGATGCATAATCCGAGTCTTCTCTTTATTCTTCTTCGTGATCTTGTTTTCTCTCATTCTTGTGGTATTCGAGCTTCTTGGCTCTTTCTATCAACTACATCCACAAGATATAGGAGACATTAATCACCTTCAATCTTCATATCGTTATTTGACAACTTTCTAGTTGGTGTTAATATAATTGAAAAGCAAAATGACACTTGAATGACTCTTAACAATGCAATTCTAATCAGAAATAAATTTTACCCTTTAACTTTTTAAAAGTATTTATCAAGCATCCCTCTTATAAACTATTGATTATTTCTTATAACGATTGGATAGTTGCAACAATGATCGCAACAATAATAAATTTGGACTTAAAAGGAGTCATGTGTTCGAAAATGGTAATAACTAATAAGGCTAGCTAGCTAGAGATGGCTGCTACTTTAACAAAAGAAAAGGTATGTTTCATCCCACATAGGTCAGGCAACAAAAATGTTGCTAGTTTATATATTGAGGTGAGTGTTCTTTACCCAAGTTGACATTAGTACACTCTTATTGTCTTAGGTTGAACGAGGGCTGTATAAACCTTCAACCCTTGTGCATAATTTTGATGATAAATTGTATGAGTTGCTAACTTTTTTATTTTTTTTATTTGTAGATTGCCTTATTTTAAAGCGTGAAAAATATGACGATAAATTGTATGAGTTGCTAACTTTTTTATTTTTTTATTTGTAGATTGCCTTATTTTAAAGCTTGAAACTAGTCTTCAAAAGCTCATTCGACAGATTTTTATAGCGACCTTTCTTTACTATGTATTTGATTATTTATTGAAATACGACTGAATATGAAATAAACAACAGGATTTTGATTTAAACTAAACGATACTTTTATTGATTGAATTGTATTGAATATGTTTTACAGACTTCGACATATATATACTATGTGAATCGGTGCCTATGAAGAGGCATGACGATTCCTAAAGACACGACCTTTCTAAACGTTACAACCCTATTTTACCAAACGGTATAAACTATAACCGTTGTTTCTATACGACCCAACTTGACCCATATTGACCCAGCCCATATAACTTGGGTTTACAGAATTCTAAAATTAATAACTAATACAATATACTACCCCTATCTTTGCTTCTATAACATTAATAGTCCAACATTCACCCCCCTAATGTTATAGACGGCAAAGTCTTCAATTCGATCTATCTTTGAACATGTTGTAGCAGGTCTTCTCATCTTTGTCTTCAAATACAATCTTTGATGACTTCATATCATCTTTTCCATACGTCCCACTTTCCAGCGTTTGAGTCTCTTGCAATTTGTTTCTTTCTCCATTCTTCCTGTTGTCTTTCCTTTCTGCAGTCCACTTTTGGTAGCCCTTTCATTTTGTCTAGCCCCATCACTTATTCCTAATCTTGCTTTATTCTTTGTACACAATGTCTAGTATTCCCAGAATACTCTTCATACACTTCCTTGAACTTTACCCAGTCAAGTTCATTAAAACCAAACTGCATGCCACTTCGACCCATCCACTACTTTGACTGCCATTTTCATCCGTTCTTCCTTCCTTTTCCAATCTTGTTCTAACACCTAAATGTATCCTCCAAGAATAGTATTAACCAACTATCCTTAATCCTCCTGATTTCACCACAAAATCAAAACAACTTCCTGGTTTCACCACAAAACCAATACAACCTCCTGGTTTCACCACAAAACCAATACAACCTCCTGGTTTCACCACAAAACCAACACAACTTCCTGGTTTCACCACAAAACCAACACAACTATTCTAATCGATTCTAATCATAATATTTCTTAATTCCAACACTAAATACCCACAATTCGAAATTGAGAAAAAAACTTATCTCACTGTGTTCGGTTCCGTAATACCCGATTCTGCCTTTGATTTCTTCGAACCACAAACCAGAATAACTGTTTCCTTTTGTCTCGTTTTTCCGAACAGCAGCAACAAGATAATCGTACTTCTATTTTTTTCAATCTTCGAACAAACACCATCCAAAAAACCGAACCCTCTTCTTCTGTTTCTGAATCAAAGCAGCACCCTTTATGTTCGATCTTTTCTTCTTTCCTGAATACAATCTTCTGCCTCCCTCGAATCGATTAAACCGTAAGCTCTGATGCCAATTATTGAAATACGACTGAATATGAAATAAACAACAGGATTTTGATTTAAACTAAACGATACTTTTATTGATTGAATTGTATTGAATATGTTTTACAGACTTCGACATATATATACTATGTGAATCGGTGCCTATGAAGAGGCATGACGATTCCTAAAGACACGACCTTTCTAAACGTTACAACCCTATTTTACCAAACGGTATAAACTATAACCGTTGTTTCTATACGACCCAACTTGACCCATATTGACCCAGCCCATATAACTTGGGTTTACAGAATTCTAAAATTAATAACTAATACAATATACTACCCCTATCTTTGCTTCTATAACATTAATAGTCCAACATTATTTACATCAAACAACATCTATCAGTTATATCCTAACATATTAGAGTCTAAAATTCTTAAAGGAAAATTCCAACTATTTCACAAAAAATATTAGTTTATATCTCTTTTTATATCAGAATGCATAAACGTTTAGTTTCATTTAGAATTATGTAGTTATATTCATATAGTTTAGGTTTATTACATTGAATGAAATCATATCGATACAACTAAGCATAAAATGAGCCATCACGTAGCAAGAGAAAATACGTTGGGGTCCTCGTGTCCGGTTCATAACTACTTTTAAAGTTTACTCATGTCCAGTTTTACAGAAACTAAACTCATTTTTTAGGGCATGGGAGACATATCAAGTAGTTCTGGTCCTCTATACAGTTTTGGTGTATTTGAATTTGGGTTTCTAAAAATGCCGCGACAACCATTCTTGATCATTGACATACAATGTGGTCAATGGGTTCTTAATTTGCTTTTGATATCGTTCTTACCAATAGAAGTATTTACCTTCCCATGGATGACCGAAAGAAGGTTGCTTGGAGAGTTGGAGGTATGCAAGCAGTTGGTTGGTGTTTGATTACATTTCCACTATTCCGTCTGAACTCATTCAGAAGATATTTCTGTGGTACTATCCAAAGCTATGCTTATTTAACATGCTTAGGCTCTGGCGGCTGCGCAGAGTTATCTCCTTGTTTGCAAGGTATGTTGTTTTCACATGATGAGCTATAGTCTTGGATAATGTAGTTAATATCGCCTTTGCTTTATGTTTCAATGATCTTCTCATGTAATAGATTGGAGAAAGATATGAACTTTAACTACTTTTGGGTTCGATGCGCTAAACTTATTGCTGTAAGCAGTTTTATTCTGGGCATTATCATGCTTAATAGTAATATCACATTCATAAGGGAACTGTGCATAAAGGACCCTAAGTTTGTAATCTTGGTATCAATAAAGCTCATGCCAGTTACTTTTGGACATAAATTGCGATATGAGTGTTGTGATTGGTCTAATATTATCCGTTTTATCTGTATAGGTTATACTTTTAACTGTACATTGTGCTTCTACTATAATCTTTGATGCTCATTATCCAAGCAAGACTTGGATATGGTATATATGCCAATGAAGACTTTGAACAGGAGAGTTTGTGGATCTGTTATGTAACTTTTCATGTACTGGTCAATTACGACTCTTACTACTGTGGGATATTGTGATTTGCATGCTCGAAAGAGAAGAAGGGAAATGATATTCTTTATATACATGCGTTTCAATCTTGGAATGACTTCATATTACTGTATTTGATATGAAATATGACCAATTTGGTTGTCCACGGAATCGCCAAAACTAGACAATTTGTATGTACATTCATCCCACATAGTATTAGCAGAATATTATAGCTCATGCATTGTTCATTATTTACTATCGGGCTTAGCCCATGCTACTTATCTTATTGTGCAAGACATATGATGTATATATATTTTGATGATTAATAATATTGGATCATGGAGTTTTACCAAATCTATCAAGGTAATCAGAGCCTACTCTAATCACCCACCAAAATACACGCCTAAACCCCAAACTAAAACAGCCGTCATTTTTTTTCCGTTCATTTACTGTGCATGCTGTCATTTATTCCGTTGCATTAATTTACCAATATTTGCTTTGTTGCTTATTTTTGTGATCACTCACTCTCGTGATCTCATGTGCATGCACTAATCCAATAGAATCCCCACCATTTTTTTATTTAATATTGCTAGTTGCTGCCGCTTTTCTTATATATTTACTTTGCTTGCTTCTTGTTGCCTTCTCACATCGCAATATAAATAATGACCGGTGGCCTCAATTATGAGATTGGGTACTCTACCAATCAGCAGGTACCACAGGGATATGCTTTTAATTTGCCTACTCATCCCTATGGACTGAGTTCCACGATCGCACCGGCACAACCAATTCAAGCCCAACAGTTTTGTCCTCAGGCCCAGCAACATCAGGCCCATGTACCAGCCCCACTGCCCATATATCAGCTTGCTGGCTCGCAACAATATATGTATCCCCAAAGCAGTAACTTTCATGTTCCCGGAAATTATGCATATGTGCCGAATGTTTTTCACTCTCAAGCTACCATGTTTCCGCAAGCTTTTCAGACAATGACGCTTCAGGATCCCGCTTGGAATATGGATACTGGTGCTTCTTCTCACTTGGCTGACAACACAGGTATTCTCACTTCTGTTAGTAATTCAAGCATTTATCCATCTGTCTATGTTGGCAACGGCAACTCTATACCTGTCACGCATACTGGACATAGCTTATTGTACACTTCTCAAAAACCACTACACCTTAATCATATTCTTGTCACACCTCACATAATTAAAAATTTAATTTCTGTTCGTAAATTTACACGTGATAATGATGTGTCTGTTGAATTTGATGCATATGGTTTTTCTGTAAAGGATTACCAAACAGGTCGCCTTTTGCTCCGTTGTGATAGCACGGGTGATCTCTACCCGGTTACACAACACTCATCCATGCATACTCCTGTTGCTTTGCTTTCGTTTAGTCATACTACGTGGCACAGACGTCTCGGACATCCCGGGGAAGATGTGCTTCGTCGTTTGGAGTCTAGTAATTTAATTTCTTGCAATAAGTCAAAGTCGTCTGCTTTATGTCATGCTTGTCAATTAGGTAAACAAATAAAGCTTCCGTTTTCTAGTTCACAGTCGCATGTTGCTTCCATTTTTGACATTATCCATTCGGATTTGTGGACATCCCCCATTCCGAGTGAAAGCAGTATTAAATATTATGCTATCTTTTTGGATCATTTCTCGCATTTTGTTTGGGTTTATCCGTTGCATAAAAAATCTGATTTGTATGACACTTTTGTTTCTTTTCGTGCTTATGTAAATCAACAATTTGGTGTAGACATTAAGGCTTTACAATGTGATCATGGGGGTGAATACGACAATGCACGTTTCCATGACCTTTTTCGCAAAACCGGCATTCAATTTCGCTTTTCTTGCCCGCACACATCACAACAAAATGGCAAATCCGAACGTATGTTGCGCACCATTAACAACATTATCCGCACCTTGCTTTTTCAGGCTCATATGCCACCCTCCTATTGGGTGGAGGCTCTCAACATGGCTGCTTATATCCTAAACATTATTCCTTCCACTGCCATTCAAAATGAGGTTCCCTATACTAAGCTTTACCATAAACTGCCCTCTTATGACAATTTGCGTGTATTCGGCTGCCTTTGTTATCCATATATCCATGTTGATCATAAACTTCAACCACGATCTACTCCTTGTGCGTTTCTTGGTTATCCCGCCAATCATCGTGGTTATAGGTGCCTTGATTTATCCTCAAACAAAGTCATATTATCCAGACACGTTAGATTTGACGAGGACACTTTCCCCTTCGCCTCATTACACGAGTACACACCTACCACTTATGATTTTTTATCCATAATACCATTACCCATTCCACCCGTTACTCGCCAACCGACTCCCACCATGTTAGAACCACCAGGCCCACTTCCTCATTCTACACCGTAACCGACCACCTCGCTTCACCGTCAGCCCAATCCCCACCAGCCTGACCCTACCTCGCCTATCCATATGCACCAAGCCACTTCACCACAGCCCGGTACTTCACAACCCACTTCACCTCTGTCCGCTACTTCAGAGGCCACTTCCCCACAATCTCCTACGCAACATCCTGCTATACCCACAAACACCGTCAACACTCATCCCATGGTCACACGTGCTAAAGCCGGTATTTCTAAGCCTCTTGAGCGTATGAATTGTCATGTCACTACCATTTCTCCTCTTCCTAGGTCCCATGTTCATGCTCTTCGCGTTCCTCAGTGGAAACAAGCTATGTTAGATGAATATAATGCTTTAATTACTAACGGTACGTGGGTGCTTGTACCCCGTCCAGCTAATGTGAATATTGTTCGTTCTATGTGGCTTTTCAAGCATAAGTTTCATGCAGATGGTTCGTTGAGTAGGTATAAGGCGCGACTTGTTGCAAATGGTCGCAGTCAACAGCAGGGGGTTGATTGTGATGAGACTTTTAGTCCTGTGGTCAAACCAGCTACTATTCGCACTGTCTTGAGTCTTGCAGTGTCTCACGATTGGCCTATTCACCAGCTTGACGTGAAGAATGCTTTTCTTCATGGTCACTTATCTGAGACTGTTTACATGCATCAGCCACCTGGGTTTGTAGATTCTGTTCATCCAGATTATGTTTGTCATTTGCAGCGTTCATTGTATGGGCTTAAGCAAGCCCCTAGAGCTTGGTTTCAGCGGTTTGCAGGATTTGTTACTCGCATTGGTTTTCAGCATAGCAAAACTGATACGTCGCTTTTTGTGTTTCATCGTGGATCTGACATGGCCTACTTGTTACTGTATGTGGATGATATTATATTGGCTGCTTCTTCTACTACATTTTTACAGCGTGTTATCACTGCTCTTCATGGTGAGTTTGCAATGACGGATCTTGGCTCTCTTAATTATTTTCTTGGTGTTTCTGCTACCCGCACAACATCCGGTATGTTTTTATCGCAATCCAAGTTTGCTGAAGAAATTCTTGAGAGAGCTCATATGCAGAAATGTAATCCGTGCCACACTCCTGTTGATACCGAGTCCAAGCTTGGACCTGATGGTGACCTTTGTGCTGATCCTACCTTATACCGCAGCCTAGCTGGTGCACTTCAGTATCTTACATTCACACGTCCGGATATTTCATATGCGGTTCAGCAGGTGTGTCTTTATATGCATGACCCTCGTGAACCACATATCACTGCTTTGAAGCGTATATTACGCTATGTTCGTGGTACTGTTGATCATGGTCTTCAGCTGCATGTTTCCTCTACTGCTCAACTTATTGCTTACACAGATGCTGATTGGGCAGGTTGCCCAGTCACTTGCCGCTCCACTTCAGGTAATTGTGTTTTTCTTGGTGATAATCTTTTATCTTGGTCTGCTAAGCGACAGGTAACATTGTCTCGGTCCAGTGCTGAGGCCGAATATCGTGGTGTTGCTAATGTGGTGGCTGAGACAGCTTGGATTCGCAATCTGCTGCGTGAGCTTCATAACCCTTTGTCTACAGCTACTATTGTCTATTGTGATAATGTCAGTGCGGTATATTTATCTACGAATCCTGTTCAACATCAACGTACGAAACACATTGAGATCGACATACATTTCGTCCGTGATTATGTTGCTTCAGGACAAGTTCGTGTGCTTCATGTTCCGTCTCGTTTTCAGTATGCTGACATCTTTACTAAGGGACTTCCTGCTGCTTTGTTTCTTGATTTTCGATCCAGTTTGAACGTTCGAAGGCCTCCCGCTCAAACTGCGGGGGTGTATTAGCAGAATATTATAGCTCATGCATTGTTCATTATTTACTATCGGGCTTAGCCCATGCTACTTATCTTATTGTGCAAGACATATGATGTATATATATTTTGATGATTAATAATATTGGATCATGGAGTTTTACCAAATCTATCACATAGGTCAAGCAAAAGATATGTTAGCTAGTTTATATATTAAGGTGAGTGCTCCTTATTCAAGTTGATATCAATACATTGTTATTGTGAAGTTATTTGTGGGTGTGATGCTACTGAAATCACAACCACAACATCTCTCCCACAATAAATTTGTATGACTTAACTTTTTTGTGTTTTCTTTTTTGAAAATTGCCTTATTTTACTATTACGAAAGTAAATTGCAATTTTATTGTTTGTGCTAAATTTGTAAATAATGTGTAATGAAACAATTATAAGTTGCACCTAAGGCTTTTGGTTTAGTTGTATGATACGGATTCGTATAAGCGGAAGTCAAGTATCTAGGCAAAACCCTAGCGGCGATGAACGCTTGGCCAACCAAGTCGTCTTCGACGGATGTTAAATTCCGGCCAACCGGATAATAACGAGAGATATATTATCAAGCAGATCTTTTTGTATTTATCTATTCCAACCAAAGAGATTACAATGTATTTAAATAGGAAAACAACCAACGACACATAAGGAAACAAATAAATCACAATCTCCACAAAAATATAAAAGATACTGAAGGAAATAAACTCTCTTTATTTGGTTGGAATGGATCGCAACTTTGGGCCGGTCCTAGCCACTTTGGACGCCTGTTAGTTGTAAGCCTGGCGGGTCTTCTTCTGGTAGGTTTGGATCCGTATCATCCTCCCCCTCTAAAAAACGACTCGTCCCCGAGTCACCTTCAAACTCATCCTCAGCAGTGTAAGGTGCTAGATCGGCGACATTAAAAGTAGCAGACACCCCATAATGTCCTGGCAAGTCAAGCTGATACGCATTATCATTAATCCGCTTTAGCACACGAAATGGGCCATCAGCCCGTGGATGTAGCTTCCCAAAACGGCCCTGCGGGAAACGTTCACGTCGCAAAAATATCCACACAAGGTCACCCTCCTGAAACACAACACGTTTGCGATGCTTGTTTGCGCGGGCTTGATATTGCAAATTGTGTTTTGTAATTTGATCACGAACCTGCTCATGTAGTAATTTAATCTGAGCAGCTTGTTCATCGCCATCGGCACTGAATGAATCGAGACCAGGTAAAGGAGCAAGGTCCAGAGGAGTGAATGGGTTTCGGCCATAGACAACCAAGAAAGGACTGCGCCCGGTGGAACTATGAGTTGAGCGATTGTAAGCAAATTCTGCTTGTGGAAGAACAAGGTCCCATTGCTTTATATTGTTTCCCACCAAACAACGTAACAGATTACCCAAACTCCGGTTTGTGACTTCAGTTTGGCCATCCGTTTGAGGGTGATGAGACGTGCTGAACTGAAGTTTCGCCCCCAAACGCGTCCAAAGTGTCCTCCAGAAATGACTAACGAACTTCACATCCCGGTCTGATGTGATTGTTTTTGGAACCCCATGTAACCGAACAATCTCTGAAAAGTATAGTCTAGCGACTTGTGAAGCATCATAAGTTTTAGAACACGGAATGAAGTGTGCCATCTTTGAAAAACGGACGACAACAACCATGATAGAATCTTTCTTTCGTTGAGTAAGGGGTAACCCAAGAACAAAATCCATACTTACATCCTCCCAAGGAGCCGTCGGCGTAGGAAGAGGAGTATAAAGGCCCTGATTAGTGTTATGTGTCTTTGCTACATGGCACACACGACACCGATTAAGAATTTTCACCACATCGCGCACAAGTTTAGGCCAAAAAAATCTTTCTCCCACAAGTGAAAGCGTCTTCTCACGTCCAAAATGTCCTGCGAGAGCTCCTTTATGACATTCGAGAATAATGGCGTCTCGAAAGGACGATATTGGGACACACAAACGATGCCCTTTAAAGAGGAACCCATCCCGTTGAACATAATCACGAAACGGACCTGAAACACACTTTTCCCATACCTCTTTAAAATCTGGATCATCGACATATAAGTGCTTCAGAGGATCAAAACCCGCCACGTGAGCAGTAGTAGTAACCATGAGACTAGGGCGACGACTTAAAGCATCGGCCACCGTGTTGGCTGTCCCGGCTTTATGCCTAATGACAAACGTAAAATCTTGTAAGGTTTCTACCCATTTGGCGTGACGTGGATTCAACTTGGCCTGCCCCTGAATAAATTTTAGAGCCTGATGATCTGAATACAAAATGAATTCATTAGGCAACAAATAATGTCTCCAATAATCCAAGCTACGAACAATGGCATAGAATTCCTTGTCGTAAGTACTATATCGACGTCGCGTCTCATTGAACTTTTCGCTAAAAAAAGCGATAGGACGGTTCAACTGGCTCAAAACCCCACCAATTCCAAGCCCGGAAGCGTCACATTCAACTTGAAAAACATGATTAAAGTTAGGCAAAGCAAGAACGGGTGCTTCGGTGACCACTGTTTTTAACTTGTCGAATGCGGCCTGAGCAGCTGGGACCAAACAAACTTGCTACTTTTCAAACATTCCGTCATAGGAGCCACGATGGTACTGAAATTCCGTATGAAACGGCGATAAAAAGATGCGAGTCCGTGAAAACTTCGCACATCATGTAATGAAGTAGGAGTCGGCCATGTGGTAATCGCATCAATCTTGGATGTGTCCATGCGAATACCCGTACCCGAGACTAGATAGCCCAAAAAAATCACTTCCTGTCGAAGAAAATGACACTTGTTTGCATTGGCATATAACTTTTGTGTTCTTAGAATGCTGAAAACGTCCCTAAGGTGGCGAAGATGGTCGTCCAAACTGTTGCTAAAAACCAAAATATCATCAAAGTATACCACCATAAAACGACCAATGAAGGCCTTAAAAATATGATTCATTAAACGCATGAACGTGCTAGGTGCGTTTGACAAACCAAAAGGCATAACCATCCATTCATATAATCCATCACGAGTCTTAAAAGCCGTCTTCCACTCGTCACCCGGTCGCATACGAATTTGATGGTATCCACTACGTAGATCAATCTTAGAAAAAATTTGTGCCCCATGCAACTGGTCAAGAAGATCATCAAAACGTGGAATTGGAAAACGGTATTTAATAGTAATTTTATTTACCGCTCTACTGTCGATGCACATGCGGAAAGTACCGTTTGGTTTTGGCACAAGCAAGGCGGGTACGGCACAAGGGCTCATGCTCTCCCGGATAAGACCTTTTTCAAGTAGTTCTGTCACTTGGCGATGGAGTTCAGCAAATTCCTTCGGGTTCATTCGGTATGCGGGTTTATTGGGAATACTAGCACCTGGTATAAAATCAATGCAATGTTGAATTTCACGTACCAACGGGAGGCCCGCAGGGATATCATTGGGAAAAATGTCAGAGAATTCACGAAGCAGTGGCAAGACTTCTGATGGTATGTCTCCCCCGGGTTCATTCTCTTCGAGCACAACTAGGCTAAAAACTGGTGTTATGGACGGCAGCTTAGCAAGACCAATAAAATCAGCCTTTGTCAATGTAGCAGAAGTGGCCGGGTCATCTCGTGGGTGAAGAGGGGCCAAGGTAATGCTTAACCCATCTTTTTTGAAAGAGTAAGTGTTGCGGAAACCGTCATGTTTAACACGTCGATCATAAAGCCACGGTCGTCCTAATAACAAGTGACAAGCATCCATTGGAATTACTTCACACCAAATTTCATCCGCATACTTGTTACCGATGGAAAATTAGACGAGACACTTATGCTTAACTTTCAACAAATTCCCTTTTTTTAACCATGTTAACTGGTATGGTTCTGGATGATCGTGCAGTTGTAACCCGAGTTTTTCAACCATGGTAGTAGCCACCATGTTATCACAAGACCCCCCATCGACAATCACAGTACAAACTTTCCCTTTTGAGGTGCAATTGGTGCGAAAAATGTTGTGACGTAGCCACTTGGTGTCATCTTCATCATCCCCTACAGTCGCGTGTAGGAGCCTGCGAGATACCAACAATTCACCCTTATCCGGGTAAATAATTTCAGATTCGTCCTCTCCATCTGTGTCATATTGTGGCTCTGTGTCGTCCACGAAAGCGACTAACAGTTTGTTGGGGCAGTCACGCTTTAGATGGCCGAATCCTTGACATTTGAAACATCGATGGGGGCCTGAACTTCCTGGTTGCGAGGTGGCTGGTGGTGTTGGGTCTGGTTTCATTGGTCCTGTTCGCGGTGTGGGTGTGGGTTTTGGGTAGGTAATCGGTTGTTTAAGAAAAGATTTGTTTTTATGAACGAGTTGTTTTTCCACCCGTAATGCCAACTTACACATGTCATTAAAGGAATAGTATTGGTGTAGGGAAACGGCATCTCCGATTTCCGGTTTGAGAACACCCAAAAAACGAGCTATAATCTGTTCTTCGTCTTCTTCGGCCCCACAACGCATGCGCAAACGTTCAAACTCCCCAATAAGTTCTTCGACCGTGAAAGAGCCCTGTTTCAGATTCTGGTAATCAAGATAGGAGTCTTGTTTGTAGGTAACTGGAAGGAACTTCGCTTTTAATAGCTTTTTCATCTTGTCCCACGATTCGATCTTATGTTTCCCTGCCCGATAACGTTGCGTATGAACATGTTCCCACCATAAGGATGCTGATTTCTTAAGTTTCAAGGCAACGAACTTTACCTTAAGGCGATCTGGAATGTCCCGAATATCAAATACACGTTCAACTGTATGCAACCAATCTAAAAATTCATCTGGTTGTAGGCGACCCTCAAACTCCGGCAGGTCGGTACGGAGGCCCAACGAACGTAACAGATCAGTTGGTTGTGGGTTAGGTGGTGGTGGAGGGGGGGTTACGGCAGCGACGGTTAGGTGGGGTGAGTGGTGGCTGGTTATGAAAAAAAATTTCAAATTCTTCTTCACTTGATTCGTCCAACCCCGATCCAGTTGGTGTGTTTTCGTACTGCCTTTCATATCGATTGAAAGGGTTGATTTCGAGTTCCCGAATCCGTTCACGAAGTCTTTCAATCTCGACGTCGCGGGGATCGCGTTCATTGTTACCATTGCCTCCGGCGGCGAATCGACGGTGTTGGTGTAGGCGATCTCTTCCTGGTGCAGACATCTCAAGATTCCTGAGCTCTGAATACCACTTGATACGGATTCGTATAAGCGGAAGTCAAGTATCTAGGCAAAACCCTAGCGGCGATGAACGCTTGGCCAACCAAGTCGTCTTCGACGGATGTTAAATTCCGGCCAACCGGATAATAACGAGAGATATATTATCAAGAAGATCTTTTTGTATTTATCTATTCCAACCAAAGAGATTACAATGTATTTAAATAGGAAAACAACCAACGACACATAAGGAAACAAATAAATCACAATCTCCACAAAAATATAAAAGATACTGAAGGAAATAAACTCTCTTTATTTGGTTGGAATGGATCGCAACTTTGGGCCGGTCCTAGCCACTTTGGACGCCTGTTAGTTGTAAGCCTGGCGGGTCTTCTTCTGGTAGGTTTGGATCCGTATCATTGTATGTGAGTTGCCTACCAACCTAGAGGTCGTGGGTTCAAGCCTCTATAAAGGCATTTGTGAGATATATTGTGAAAAAAATTGCCGTTCTAAAGAAAAATGCCTTAAATAAGTTGCATCAGAATGATAGAAAAAGGAAAATATTCAATATGCTCTTAAATAAGCAAAATGTATCATAACGTTTCGACCGTCTAATCCAAAGTAGAAGAAATTGTGGCTGGAGAACTGTGAAAGGTATTTTTATAGCAAAGACATAAAGGAAAAGATTGAATAGATTCTTAAATAACGAAATTTCATAATCCTTCAATTCGACCATCTAATCAAAATAAGAAGATATCGTAGCGGGAAATGTTGTGAAAGGTATTTTTATGACATAGAGTTGTGAGATTGACATTTAGTTAAACTTTTTGATAAGTAAAAGGTAGTTTTATAATTAAGAGTTGTAAGAAGGAATCTTCAAAAAATTGGAAGGTCACGTACGTAAACCAACTTGACCTGTTTACTATCGAGTTACCTATTTTGATATCTTATTTAACATTTTTTACATTTCTTTACACCATATCGATATGTTGGGATTTCATGATATTTTTCTAGTAATTTAGTGCCTTCTTAATTAATCAGTTCAAATGTACTAAAGAATAAACCACTTGAGTAGGTTACATGGAACACAAAAAACACATGTTAGTTGGTCCAAAATATATACCATCAAAATGAGTTAAATTGTCAAACTAATTCATTGTCATACCTTAGTTACCAAGTCGAGACATGACATGTAGATTTACCAAATGAGTCACATTCAAAACATTTAAACCAATGGCAAGATTTTCATATTCATGCATCATCACTAAGGTTGGAAACATGATAACACAAACATTAAGTTGTAAGTACTATTTAGTAACTTAAACTAATCTTTGTACCTTGCCATCATGACCCTCGTCAATGAATGATGAAACCAGACTACTCATCAAGTGCAATGTTGCCACCATAACTTAAACCACATTGGCATTAATTGTGACTCAAAGGTGTAAGACCGAGTTTGTGATTTAGCTAAACCACATGGCTGGTTTTTGCAACTTGCTCTTAATTTTATGCAAGATGTCATACACTCAACGTAATGTACTTAAAATTCCATCCAAAAGACCAAGCGAAAAATGCAAGTTGGAACGGATAAGCATTAACGCTCCTGTAACTTGTTAAATGTCACACAGACATAACAAACACTACAGTATAACATACATAAAATTTAACTTCATGGTACCTATGGTGACCAAGGCTGTCTCGTGGTTATAGGTGGCCTTAGGCATTAACAACAAAGAGGCCCTATTACATTGTAAACTAAAGAGAAATTGCATATAAACTTGAATTATTTGACTCATATATGTTTAATATTATATGTATTTATACGCAAAACTAATAAAAATGTGGTCTCTTTTAAGTGGAGACCCTGTGTGACGGCACCTATTGCGCACCCCTCGGATACCCATCTGATAGTGACCCTCAGAAATAAGCATAGCCAATACCACTATTTTTACTAAAATTGTCTGTACGTTGTATCAACATCTAATCACCATTAAAGTGCTTCCTAAAGATATTGTCTAATGTCTATACCAAATTCAACAATGATGAATCGCTCATCCATGTAAACCACAAGTATCTAATATACCAATCATACTAAACCGAATTACCGATGACATATATCCCTTCTAATCTATATATAATACAGGTATGCATCATGCAGCAGACAAAAACCATACAAATTTTGGATCAAACCGGAATTTAGATATATTCAAACCGAATGCCAAGTCCTATAGTAGCAGCTAGGTGTCGGTTCGATTAGTTATTTTTTTATAACTTATGAACAAAGACTTTATGCACACTAATATAACAAATTTCTAAACACAATTCATAACAAACTAAACTCATAATAACAAAAACCGTAGAAACAACCACATACACGCATTTTTCAAAAGTCCTCATTCGCCACCTCCCTCTCCACCGCTCTCCTCACCTGCAATCTCCTCTCATTTGTAATCTCTACGCACCTTTGATAACTTCGACTGAGCTTATTTTGGATTATTTTAAGAGGTACAGATGCCGGGGTAGTTGTTTCATTATCCTAGTTATGATTTAAACATTTGTAAAGTGACAAAAATTTACATTGATCGGCCCATCTTGTCTCTTGTACGTCTGATTTCTGTCTGAAATCATTGTTATTTGGCAACTTTGTAGAAATGAGGTAGGACAAAAAAGAATTTATGTTTTCATCCCACATAGGTAAAAGAAATGTGACTAGATTATATATTGAGGTGAGTGTTATTATAAAAACCATTACACTTACATCCCACTATAAGCATGATAATTTGTACAAATTGTTGACTTTTGTGATTTTTTTAAAAATATTTGTAGATCACTTTATTGTTAATGTATGCTAATTTCGTGACACAATTATAAGTTGCATAGAAAGGAAGTTCCGATCAATTTTGTATCCGGTGCTTGTTAGACTGCGTGCGTTTAACTGATTATTTGATTTTTTGGTTGGAACCAAAAGTTAGATGATTTTATCTTTAAAAAGTCAAAAAAAGGAATGCAAAATCAAGGATGTGTAAGTGTTCATTTAATAGGCGAAGGTCCGTAAGGGGTAGCCCAAAAATGACCAACTTATTGGGCTTCTTTACCTCTCATGTGAGCTCAGCCTAAACGTTACTTAAGATACTTTAGTTCAAAGTCACGTTAAAAATCCCTCCAACGTATATTTTGTAGCGATTAAGCGAAAAATCGATTCTCCAGTCACATCCCCATGTCATACACAAGCTCAGTTAGGCTCGCGACTTTGCAAGCCGAGTATTTCAATACTCGATCAATGACTTGAAACTCCAGTCAAATAGATTGAGATCGACTCGCTTTGGATCAAGTCGATTTCGAGTAGATGAAGGTGTGTGGTGTGAGAATCTTAACCGGTGCTCAAGAATTGTCTAGCGTAAAGCACTTCAATGTTGGCCGAAAGGAATTGAAATATAACTGTAGTAACGTACATACTAACATGTCTCACTTTATGTTTATCAGTTTAATTATGTCAATATATTATTATATTTGATCACTTCTATTAAACAACTTATTAAGGAATGTACGTGGATCCTTTTTAAAGCCTTCTTCATCGTCAATGTTTAGTAATCTTCATACTTTATGTTGGTTAAAAAAAGGGACATTGGGCTTTTCACGAATAAAGGATCAAATAATATTGCAAAATTTTCAACATATCTTCATCGTTAAGTTGTAGCAACATTAGATTGCCAGCTCACACTCATGCTCACTGAATCTTTGTTCTTTTAGCAAAGGGTGAATTCTCTGGAGTCTTTTAACATATATGGATGCAAATGAAGAAATCTTTAAGCGAAGAACACTCATTGAACTTTAATCCAATCCTAGTAGCATTAACATATGAACTACTTCTACTCGTGCGTTTTTACTTCCATCAGTTCGATGTATGTCACTACACTTACCAGTATTTCATGATGAAATATAAAGTTTGTTGAAGATCCAAGCTGTTGTATTTTAATCAAATGTGTTCATGGTTGACGCTTGAATTAAGGCTAATATATCAACCTTTTGTGTCGAACAGTCTTCGTGGGTATGACATGTTCAGATTTCACTTTTTTGGTTGATTAATTGAACTTGTTCTAGGGACTTATATATGCAGTAGATATATTGAAGGTTTCTGAGCTTTGATGCTCCAAAGTAATCAAGATTTAGCAAATTTTCAAATATGTCATAGAGATATCTGATCTTTGCAAATATATGAAGTTGAAATGTAGACTCGTCAATAATTTAGACTTGATTAAACCTACACTAGCATAATCCTAAAATGATGGCATAGTTGCAACAATATTAAATATTATAAGGTTAGAGATGGCTGATACTTTTTTTTAAAACAAAAGAAGATGATATGCTTTCATCCCACATAGGTCAAGCGAAAGAATTGTTACCAATTTATATATCGAGGTGAGTGTTGCTTCTCCAAATTGATATCAATACATTGTTATTGTGAAGGTATAGGTGAAGTTGTAATGCTATTAAATCACAGCCCTCCCAATTATCTTTGCAATAAATTTGTATAAAGATATCAACTTTTTGGTGCTTTTTATTTACTTGTAGAATGCCTTATTTTTACTATTGTGAGAATCAATCGCAAATATATTGTATGTGCATAGTCTTTTGCTGTTACGGTACTTACTATTAGCATTTATAAAGTAAGTTTTTTTACAAGTCGTCTCATCCGAAAAAACCGGTTATGCTTATAAAGTGAGTCATTTGCATCATGAGGGATGGCTTTGCAAAAATTTCAGCGAACTTTGTGCAAAATTCATCACTAATATATGCAATTGATCCTTTTTGGCTAGATGTATACTACCTAACCAGTAATCGTGTGGCTGTTTCCGGAGACTCCTCATTCCCAAAATGTTCATCTTACCAATATGCCGATACGGGATGGTTTCTTATGTACAAAACAAGAAACATAAAGGTAATATCTATATCAACAAAGAGCAAACTCATCATTGTGCTCCTTTGACATCAAACTCGGCGGACCATCTTGATTAGGCAAATGAGTTTCGACATGAACCTATTGAGATGTTCTAGACATAGTTAAAGGCCTCATCTTCTTTCCTTTTGAATTTATATTTGAATCACAATATATGATCTTCAAGAAAAAATGAAAAACATTCAAAACACATCTAAAGTTCCAAAATTTTAAATCTTGTTTGAACCCACACTATCCACAACCTCACAAACACAAACACATCATGGAATGGTTTAATACATTGTTCAGATTTAACATGAAAAAACTAACTTTAAGGGCCAAAAATATTACTCTAGTCATCTAGTGCCTTTTGCCCATCAAGTGCACACCAACTAAATATGTTACCTCCGAAAAGATAACAAGTTGAGAGTCATCCTCAGTAAATAGTAATACTTGGTCAAAAGTGAAACAATTGACTTTGAAGTTTGCAGGCAAAAAGACATAATTAATGTTTCAATCTTTACGGACTTTTCATTTTTAGCAAAAATGGACGTCCCTCAAAATTTCTACGTACAATAGCCGCCATTTTTACATTAATGACCCAGCCCCACTTTTTGTATTCTCCACCCTTTGTTCGAGGCATTTTTACTACACGGATTTTATCAGTTTTTTTCCGTATTTTTTATCAGTTTAATATTTTGACTTATTAAACTTTATATTTTCCGTATTTTTAGTTTTATAGTTTTTTAATATAAACAACACTTTAAAAAAAAAAAAAAAAAAAAAAAAAAAAAAAGTAAAAACATGAGAGGGGTAATGGGGTATTTCGGTGTTTTGTGTGTGTGTGTTGGGGGGGGGGGGGGGGGGGGGTGGTTACAAAACACATCCCTTAGGTTATAGACATTGTGGATTTTGCCTAACAAATATTATAATCACACTTGTTGTAAATCAACATTTTATAGTACATTTGAACATCTCACTGACTATTAGTACTTTTCAAATCAAAAACAAAATATTAATGAGTAAAATTGGACTGGACCTAGAAAGTATAATGATCGATTTTGTGTAAAATCAGACCGGACGACTGAATATGAGCAAAATGGTGGACCAACGGTGCATACCACCTTCTCGCATTTTTCTTACCCTTACCAAATGAAAACCACGCTTCGTATAACAGTCCTTCACGCGTGATATATGACACTAGCTACGTCTTGTCTTAAGAAGTCCATAAATCATATTAGTGTGTGAAAAGTTTAAAACAACCCCCCATAATAACAAAAATCTTAAAAACAACCACATACACGCATTTTTCAAAACTCCTCATTCGCACCTCCCCCTCCACCGCTCCCCTCACCTAAACTCCTCATTCGCACCTCCCCCTCCACCGCTCTCCTCACCTTCAATCATCATTCTCTCTTTCGTGATCTCCACGCACCGTTAATGACTTCGACTGAGCTTGTTTTGGATCGTGTTAAGAGGTCTAGCTGTTGAGGAAGTTGTTCCATTTATCTTAGTTATGAGCTGAACATTTGTAAAGTGACAAACTGACAAAAATTTACCTAAATCGGCTGTCCATTTTGTCTCGTAACCAAATTCGAGAAGGGCTTTTCATCTCATCAATCTTAAACAACAATGTCTATATCTCTTGCACATGTGATTTTTGTGTCTAGTTAATAACTGAAATCATTTCGTTATTTAGCAACTTTCTAGAATGAAAAGCAAAGTGACACGTGAATGACACGTACCAATGTAATGTTGTTTTGATAGGAAAAAAGTTGAGTGTTACCTATATATATTTATTTATCATATTGTCATAATCAGCGATCGCACAATCTTTTATATGACACATATACCTGAGAATGATAGGACTGGAAGCGACTAATATGATCCAATACAAGAGTGTATGTCATGACATGCTTTTATCTCGAGTACTTACTTCATTAAGACTCAAATGTAAAATAGTTCAAACAATGATCGCAACAATAATAAATTTTTAGAGATCAATACGTTCGGCAATGGTAATAAGGTTGGACATGGTTTCTACTGTTTGATTAACAAAAAAGAACGTATGCTTTCATCCCACATAGGTCAAGAAAAAGAAATGTGACTAGCTTATATATTGAGGTGAGTGTTCTTTGTACAAGTTGGACTAAGACACTGTTATTTAAGGTGTGATGATTATAAAAATAATCGCACACCAGTATTTGAAGGATAATTTGTACAAGTCGTTTTTCCTTTTTTTTTTTTTTTTTTTTTTTTTTTTTTTTTTAATTTGCTGACCATTTTTTTCCTTTAGATCATCTTATTGTTACTATTATCCACAAATTCTTTCCAGTGAGCACACAGATTTTGCGAAGATGGGTACCTATCTCAGAGCAAAGTGTCAGGGATGATATTCAAATCCGAATCTATTAACTTAAAAATGAAAGCCTCATCCAGTGGACCAATGCCCCAATGGTGTCATAACACATTGATATAAACAATATAGAGAATTGCTACATGAAAACATTACCAAAATGTCATGACATATTATTCTATTAAACCAAATAAAGATTACTTTTTTTCTCCTTTAACATGAAAAAGAATGTAGCATGTTTAGATTGCACCATGTGGTAAAATGATTATACTTTTGAGTGAAGAAGGTGATTTAAAAAGAGTATAAATTGTATGTCTTGAATTGATGTGTTTGTGTTTTAAATAGTTGTAAACATAACTTTATTACTTGTAATGCTTAAAAAGTATTTATGAAAATTCTAAAATTAATTAGGAGGAAAGTGCTAAAATGTGTTATAGGATGTATCGATACTGTATCGTTACTATTATAAAAATAAATTGCAAATATATTTTATGTGTTATTATAATTTCGTGAATAATCGGTAACGACACAATTATAAGTTGCATCGGGATGACATAAAGGAAGAGTTACTATATAAGAAAAAAGCATCATTATTTTTCAATCTATTATAAATGTAACAAACAAGAACACAAGAATAAGAGATGAAGAGAATTCTTATTATTGAGATGTATCTATAATGTTACAATAGGAGGTATTTATAAGGCATAGGAAAATCCTAACTTGTTAATCAAGATTAGGATGAATAGACATAAGCCCATAAGCCCATAATATTTTACAATAATCCTCCTTGAATATTCATCGTTCATTATACTTCATAAACTGCCTCATCAAAAACCTTATCAAGAAAAACCCAATGGGAAAACAAAACTTGATGACGGAAAAGAGTGCAGTGCGTATAATGCTCCTCCTCCTCCTTAATTTAATGTATATATTTCAAGCATCGCATGCTAATCTTCTAAAACGAGTTGCTCGTATACTTTTGTTAGCAACAACCTTACAATGAAGTCCATCAAATTGATGGTGTTATGAATAAGTCCTGCAAAAATAACAGAATATATGTGTAGCTTCCAACCAAATATCAAATCAATTAGTTGGAAAGTATACAATGCATGTACAAATATTAAAAGAGAAAAATACACTCTCGTGATGCACATTAATTACAAAATTGGCATCCAAACATCAATTGTACTTATGTATGATACTTGAGGACCAACTATTTCTTTGAGACATGTGCAAAAGCAATTTATATAATAGTCGTCCAAAATCATTTTGATCCATATATGGATTTATTCAACTTTATCAATATAAAGTTATTGAGAACTTTATTAATCGTATTTAGAGTTGAAGTTGTAATCCATGCTTGAGACATTACAGATCATTCATGGTATATGAGAGCTCTAATAAAACTCATTTAGAGCGAATTAAATACTTCAATTTTGATTGTCTCGTAAAATATTAATAAGATATTTACATCCACCTCGAGACAATATTTCTTTTAATAATCAACTTTGTGTTTTTGTGAATTTATTTATTCACAATTCATGTCTTAAAAGACATAACTTTAGAGCTCTTATTTCGCATTCGCACAAAGATTGATGTATATCCAATAAATTTACACATTCATGTGTATGGACTTCATATCCCAATATTTATCGTATTTTTACGATATTGCGTCTTTCCATATTGGCCAATCATTTCCTTAAGCGCACTTTTGATTTATGATCCTCATTATGCATAATAGCAAGCGCTATATTGTATGTAAACAAATTTATCGACGTCGTTTATGTTTCGATTCCATATAATATAATTTATTGAGATTTCATTACCTATTTGAGGTTCTTTGGAACCTTCATGTCTAGTGTCTCTTTACGAGACTATCATGGGGGTCTTTTATACCTCAAACAACCATCTTGTTTTCATGCTCCATATTTTTCATTGAGGATTTTATTTGGAATCAATTTGTCTACCATGCTTGAGGCATGTCATAATAAAATAGTGTCCTTGAGGACAATTTCTAATTAGAGCATGAGTAGCTGAAATTTTGTTTTTGGCCAATGTTTATTTATGGCTATTAGATTATTCATTGAATAATGAATTCATAAAAATTTCCTTTAATTTGCAGCTACTTCTCTCCTCCTGAAAGAATTATCCATCTTCTATATCCCATATATGTGCATTTAGGTGGAGTAACTTGCACACAGAAAAACAAAAAAATGGGATATGTTTGGTTTATAACCAAAACCAATTATAAAAAAGAGGATTTATAATAACATATTGGCATGATGCTAATTTTGTTGTTGTGCATATTATAATATGGCCCCATATAACAACACAAGTTTTTTCTCTCAGTTTTATTTGATAATTTAGAAGTAATTCATCGCATTTTCATGATGAAATACTTACTCTGGAATGTTAGGCTCGCATTGAGCTATTAATCATGCAAACTTTAGGTTGCGATTTAATGACCATTTAGACGATGCATCGATTTTAAAACTCTAAATGGTTCATACAATGGATGTGTATGCCTACATATATCCATTTGTTTTCTTTCCAGAAAATTGAGGAATTGAGTCCCCATTCTAGTTGATAGATTAATAATCAACTTCTTTTGAGAGATAATAACATTAAATTGAAGAATCTTATTCTTTATAGCTTTCGCATCATTAATGACTCAAGATGGTGTAACTGGTCATGCCAAAAATTATTATTATAGCTCATAAACTTATGTTATGGCTATGATTAACTTTTACTAATCTTTATATAATGTATGTCGAAGAAGATACAAAAGAACATAATGTATCTTTATTACTTAACTTCATTTTTCATGACAATTTTATATTTCTTTTGCGGAGCAAAATGCGTTAGCGTAGATTTTTAAATCTATGAATATAGTGTGTAATACCTTTGACACACTTGTATTTCATATACATCATATTACATTTTTGCATAAATAGCATTTTTGTTTGCTCCTTTCTTATTATATTTTCACCACTACTAGTGGTTTGTCATTGTCATACTACCTCGACCATAGCATTTACCATGATAAATGATCTTTAACCATTTATCTTACATTATCACATTTACATGAGGGAATGAGGATCTCATATTGATCATTTTATCTCATTCACTTGAGGGAATGAACATTTTATGTTGATCATTTTATCACATTCGCTTGAATGAATGGAGATCTTTATGTTGCAACTTGAGGTTGTCAACCAATTTCTTTTAACATGACAATATGGAGCAAATTTAGTAAACGGGTTTATCGTGTTTGTTCAAACATGCCCATTTCTTTTATATCAAAGCATCGTTCTCGATATATGAGTATATTCGAGGCATTAACCATCTCATCGCATTTTTTTTTCTTTTCATCATTCAGATGTATTACTTAATATTGCGAAAAATGTGCTCGCATTTGCAAGAATCTCTTGCTTATGATGGTCAAATCTTTCTTTTAGATTTTGATATACATCTAACGGATCTTTCACCGTTATATATTTTCTTTTTAATTCAGATCTAACACTGAAATTGTGAGACCGAAACTCGCTTATGTAGATGCTTACAATCATAACGAAATTTTTGGGAATATTACTTGTTTTTTTTCATGTAAAACATGTACATAGGTCATGAATCTTAAATCTATAAATAAATAAAAGAAAACACAACTAATAAATTTATACAGTAATATTGTGAGCACTTATCACGTCTCGTATTCCCATTTAAATAAAACAATGACATCTATATAAGTATATAACTCTTCAATATGCTAGGAGCAAACAAATCAAACATGTATATAAGGATTCGAGATATACCTTTATCATACAATCATTAATATTGTTCTATCTGATCTTGATAAATTATAAATATGACAAACAAATGATGTTTTTATGTATTTTTTCTATCTCCGTAAATATTTTTTTTTTCAAGTAACTTTATTTGTGATATTATTGACCGTAAGATTTCTTTTGTAATTACACCTTAAACTTCATCGTTATCTTCTCGAAAATAAACTACATATTTATAAGTATAAATTCATTTGTAATCAAAACGTAAGATTCCTTTAAAAATAGGATTTATACTCATTGAATATGTTTGACAATGTTACAGAACTATTTAGATACGGAGGAAATAAAAGAATTATACAATAACATAAAACATCTACAATTAAGTAATCATAAGACAAATAACAATACCATGTAAAAATTCTACGAAAATAATTACGTTATTTGATTCACTTGAGGGAATCATAATAGAACTTGTGGTTCTAACTTGAAGTTCTAATGTATTATCTCTCACATAACTTGAGGTTATGTGATTTTGATTATGTTCATCATAGTAGAACTTGAGGTTCATACTTTTTTTTTCTAAACATAACGTGAGGTTATGATATTGTGATTCTCTTAAGAGAATAATAAGAGAACTTGAGGTTCATTAAAAAGATACAATAACTTGAGGTTATTGTATTTTTAATTTATTCATTGTAATAAAACTTGAAGTTTTATTATGAATAAATATAATCATAAAAATTCAACCACAACATGATGGCTATATTGTTTTGATTCTCTCTTTGTAGTCATGATAAAACATCTATTGTTTTTGTAAATTACATGAGAGTTTGAAAAATTAACAATAGAATATATCATAATTCTCGTTATGTAATCACAATAAAACATTTGTTGTTCTTGTAAATCACAATAGAGTTTAAAAAAAACAAAAAAATGAGATACTACATGACTTTTAAGTGAAGCAACAAATTAACATTACAATGTTAATTGGATATGTATAGAACAGACAACCTTAGATGATAACATAAACAAGGAGTAGAGTTTTAACATATTTAACAAAGTTTATAATTATATAGTTCGCAAGTCCGCAAGACTGTGGATATAAAACAAACTAAGATCATAACACTTTAGCATATATTTGTCTATGTTTAAACTTGTTTTCACCGTCTTACATTTATTTTGTTTTTAAGTTTAGGAATTCAATGATAAAAGAAATCTATTGGTAACTAAAATCGAACTACACATATTATAGTGTAACAAATAACAGTAACATAAAACTTTAAATGATCTAATAAATCACTAAGAACAAGTAGAGATTTACCTCTAGAAATCAAACATAATTTAGAGCTTGGTTTGTTAGTTAAAACTTTAAATCTCAATATCAGATACGAAAATTCGTTATATCGATAATCTTATTATTAATTTACGAGAACAAAATTATTAATCATGTTGAAACTTCATATCTAAATATGAACCGCATTAATTATCTTGACCCATTTGGAGTTTCAAGTGATAACATAAAATTAAATTAATATAATAAGACTTACCTCATGGCACTTTAATCGTGAATGTTGAGTGGTTTAGTTAATCATAGTGGTCGACTATTTTGTCGTTCTTCTGTTGAGGCATTCGTGCTGATAACGTATTATAAATGTAACAAACAAGAACACAAGAATAAGAGATGAAGAGAATTCTTATTATTGAGATGTATTCATAATGTTACAATAGGAGGTATTTATAAGGCATAAGAAAATCCTAACTTGTTAATCAAGATTAGAATGAATAGACATAAGCCCATAAGCCTATAATATTTTACAATACAATCCATAATTGTGTGTTGGCAATTATAGAAGAAAAAAGGGAGCGATATGATAACAAGGGTTTAATTTTGAAGTTAATAAGGTTCAAAAGTGGTTTAAACGAGGGTAGAAAAGTAGCTAGTAGAGGGTTGAAAACTGGTTCGGAGGGTTGAAATGTGGGTTCAAAAGTTGTAGATAAGAGTTTGAATGAGGGATTCGCAGAAGCAACAATGGTTATTATAATCGCTTTATCTCTTGCTTGTCTTGACTAGCACCATTTTTGACGTGACACAATTGATAGCATTATGATTGTTGTTCATGCTGCTTTTTGTAACTCTACATATTTAAAGTTCAAAGTGGTTATGAAACAGGTTGTAAGAGCAAAGGGTAATTGTCACGTCAGCGTCACATCAGCTTTTACTTTTTAACTTTAACTCTTGACTTTCTACTCTGGTAACATAACTCACCAATAACTCACCTTCACTTCAATTATTTTCAATTTCAACCCCAAACTTTAAGAAATACTTCATTTAAAACTAACATAAATATTTATAAAACACAAATTACATTAACTTTTATACTTAACCACAAATTACATTAACTACGATAATTAAAAATAAAACATCTAAATTAAAATATGATAATTAAACATAAAACATCTAAATTAAACTACGATAATTAAACATAAAACTACGAATCAAGAAAATGATTCAGTCTGTGACATAGCCCTCGTCTGTTGATGAGGCGAAAAATGATCCGTTTTTAGGGGGTCATTTAAGCCCGAATCCGAATTTATTTGATCAAATATTGCCCTAAATCGTTCCTTTTGTGATTTTAGGTACTTTGGGAGTGAAATCTGGAAAATGAAGCAATTCGGACGTTTTTGGAGCATAAAAGTGAAGAAAACGCCAAAGTCTTAATTTTCCATGCTGGGAACAGTGCATGACGGCGTCAAGAGTAGTTCCCTGACGGCGTTAAGAGTAAAATTCCATGACGACCCAGAAGAGTTTTGACGGCGTCATGAAGGTAGGGCGTCAAGAGTAAAAGTCATGACGGCCTGGAAATGAATTGTTCTTGACGGCGTCAAATGTAGATCTAGGCAGTCCGAGGATTGTTTTGGCGGCGAGGTGACGGCGTCACCTAATTGGTCTTGACGCCGTCAGACCCCTTTTTCTATATATAGTTTTCTAGTTTTTCACATTAAAAGAGAGAAGTTTTGGGAGAAACCCTAAGTACGATTTTGGTGTAACTTTACAGGTTTTTCAAGGGTTCCAACCCCTTGATACCTTGCATGATTAATTAAGATAAGTGTTCTTCTAATTCAATCAATATGTCTGTGTGTTGGTTGTCTATATATTGTTCTTGTCTTAATTCCATCATGTTAGGCTAGATCTATCTTGTGTTTGCTTAGATCTAATGAAACCTAGATATTGATTATGTGTTGATTACTTGTTTATTCTTGTCTTGGATGAATGATTTATATGTTAGACTTAAGAAAACTGGCAGATCTCCAATTGGTAACATGCTTGAACGTCTTAAGAAACATGAACCAACGCGCACTAGGTCTTTATTGGTTGTATTTAATGCATGAGCCACTGTTTACAATCCCTATAGTTGTGCTGGGCATGGTGTAGGAGGAGATAAGAGCTCATAGAATTGGGGAGTTATGTGTGCCACCCCATGAATGGTATTAAGGAATACGATCCGTCATCCATGCAATTATAACAAGTAATTAACATGTAAAAGATATCTAGGGAGTAGTGAAATCTAAGTAAACACATTTTCTCCAATTACTGCTCACAACCTTAGTATAAATTAGTTTATTTTCATTTTTAGTATTTTATTTTGATTGCATCTTAGTATTGGGTTAGTTGATTAGCAACTAATTCCGCCCAAATCCTTCAAACCCGAGATTTTAATTTGCTTTCCATAAAATATAAAAACACAAAAATAATCATCCCTCACCTTTAGAACTAGTATTTAGGTTTTCTAATCCTAGCGACACTATTCCTAAGCTGAACGATCAATCCCCCGGTACTTGTCACTATACTATACTACAACGATCAGGTACACTGCCTGGTGGGGGTTGTAAGCTTCTCGAGATCCCTCGAGAGGTAAAGCCTGTTGCGATTCCCACGCATCAAGTTTTTGGCGCCGCTGCCGGGGAATAGTTATTGTCTAGGTTAGAATTTCTTTTTATTAGGTCTACTTGCTAGATTCCTTTCTAGTAAGATTTTATTTTTATTTTTAGGTCTTCTTTAGTCTATCTCATTTCTTTGTGCTTTTGTTCGTAACTCTTTGCCATCCGACATCATGGAAGGTGGTAACATCTTTGAACCTGTCATCCCACCACAACAAAACCCACAATTAGAACCCCTTAGGCCCCGAACCTTAGGAGAGTATTCCCGACCTAGCCATCAAGGCTACCGAAACACCATTGAGCTCACCGAAGCCAATGTGATCCCCTTGCGATCCGATACCATCCGGTTGGTGCAAAGCGGATGTGCATTCCATGGACTTCGTTCCGAAGATCCAAACCAACATCTTAAGGACTTTCTCAAAATCATAGATTCCATAGACCTAGGTGTTGAAACTAGAGAGACCACCCGTTTACGCCTATTCCAATTATCTCTACGGGATCAAGCTAGTCAATGGCTTGAGCGTTTACCCGCGGGATCCATCACCACATGGGATGATCTCACCACTCGTTTCCTTGCTCAATTTTTCCCACCGGGGAGAACTACTAAGCTTAGAAATGACATCTTGATGTTCCAACAACATCAAAATGAATCTCTTTAAGAAGCATGAACTCGTTTCAAGGACTTACTCCAAAAAGTCCCTCATCATGGCATAGATCTTTGGCTCCAAGTCCAAATTTTTTATGACCATATCGACATCTCCACGAGGCGAGCCATTGACCAATCGGCCGGTGGTAAGCTACGTGATCTTAGTGTGGAACAATCATGGGAACTCATAGAAGATCTTGCTCTCTATGACAACGAAAGTTGGAATGATCCCCGTGATTTGAACAAAACGGTCAAGGCAATATCTTTGCCTTCGAACAATTCTAGCACTCCCGACCGTAGGATCATGGAACTTGAGGACCAAGTCAAGTTTCTCATGAAATCTTACGAAGCTCCGAAGCCTTCAAGCCAAGTGAACAAAATCACTTCTTCATGCGAATTATGTAGTGGTCCCCATGACACTCGTGATTGTGTGGAACTCCCCGGAACAGCTTTTGCGGACTACGCATCCACGCGTACCGACGAAGCGGGAGATAAGTGGTACACTTTCAAGCCTGAGCCAAACACTTACGGTGATTCATACAACCCCTCTTGGAAAAATCACCCAAACCTTAGGTAGAAACAAAATCAACCCAATTCCTCCAATCCGCCTAATCGTTACCAACCAACCGGTCCACCATCCAACCGTACTTTCAACAACAATCCTTCTAACAACTATGGTAGTACCAACAATCTTGAAGGATTGATGTCAAAGTTTATGGCATCTGAAGAAGCTCGCATAGCTAGGTTTGAAACCGAATTCAACCAACAACAAACGGAGATGACCAACAAGATTGACAACTTGTTGAAAGCCTTCAACAACCAAGCGTTAATCACACCTAGGAAGGACACTAGGGACACCAATAGTGGAAGCCAAGTTAAGGATCCCTCATCATCCAAACATGTCCACTTTGTCAATGTTGTCACCATTAAGCCAATAGATAAGGAGATAGAAGAGAGTGACAAAGATGAAGTTAGAGTAGATGCCGAGATTAAGGAGGAGAGTAGGGAAGTTGAGGTTAACAAGGAAGAGGAATTAGAGGAGGTAGAGCCTATAGAAAAGTACTTTGATAAGTTGCCCACCAAGGAAGAACGAGAATACCATAAAGATTTATTTGATAGTCCCGAGAGACCATATATCCTTGGCACCCCCCTTATCAAAATGGGAGACCCCTCTAACATTAACATCCCATGCAATATCGGACACATGCATATATGGAAAGCTTACATCGACCCTAGATCCCCTGTTAACATCATGACTAGAAATTATTACAATTGGGTGATGAAGAAGCACCTTGATTTTAGGATGATGCCCGGTAAAGATCTGATAAGTAATTTTGCAGGAAGAGTGAAGGGACTGCATGTGATTATAGGGAATCTCACTTATGAGATCGATTTTATGATAGTTGAGGACACTCGTCCGGTGATAGATGCTTGCCTAAGTCAAATAATATTTGGAAAACCATTTGTTGAGGCCACTAGGATGAGTTATGATCCGGCTTTAGGGATAGTTAGATTCAAAGAAGAGGATGATGAGGTTGCCTATCAAATGCCTTACAAGATTGAGCAATACCGCCTTCTCTCTAATTTCGAAAAAGAACACAAGCAAGCGGCTTATTATAGGAATGAGGAGGATAGACGTAGAGGAGTAGAGTATGTAAAGAATAGAATGCTTGGTTTCTATAAAGAATGCTTACAACTAGGTCCGGAATACAAAACTGGTTTAGAAGACGACCTAGAGAGTGAAACCAATGATGAAATCACGTAGTAACCCATGACTTTGAGTCTAGCTACAAGACTCGTAAATAAAGAAAAGCGCTTCTTGGGAGGCAACCCATGTTTTGTGTGATTTTATTTGTTTGTTTGTTATTTGCTTCTGTATGCATGCTTAATTTTTATTGTTGGTAGATCATGTTTCTAAACTAAATAGTGGAAATACTTTACTTTGTTGTTTTGGCCTAGTCTTAACTCCACCTAAAGGTATTTTTGCAAAAGATAAGTGTAAGGGGAAACCCCAAATATGTTTTTAAGAAACAAACCGATCATGATTCTCCATAATATTAAATGAACATGTATATTCGTATTTGTTAGAGTCAAATGCTTGTATTGAGTAATAATGAAGTTTTGCAGGATTTTCTAGGAAGTAGGACCAAGTTTTTCCAGAAATTTTCCGGAAACTTAACATAAGAATTTCTGCAGGTCAATTCTGACGGCGTCAGGGGTTTACTCTTGACGGCGTCAGGTGTAAAAATCTGGAAATTTTACCGGTTTTGTTTTTCTAACGGAGTCTTATGGTTTTTGTGAATTATTAAGTTTTATAATCTCCAGGAGATCTGCAAACTTCATTCCACAAGCATTATATCTTATCTTGTTTTCTAGGATTTAGTAACTTATATAGGATGCCGCCGATTTTACGCGAGGTTGTCTTGTCTATTTTGTCAGGTTTTATAGGTTATGTATGACAAGAAGATGATTTATATTCTGGAAGGGAAGCTTTGATTGTTCATTTTCTTGGAGGAAGATTTAACCTGGCCATCCTATTATCCATACCGAGCGAATCAGGGGAGTATTTGATTTCATTCTCTTTACTTATTCACTTTTACATTCTTTACTTGAACATTGGGGACAATGTTCATCTTAAGTGTAAGGGGAGGGTAAAAAGATGAGACCTTACATATGCACTTTCGCTTGAGTTTGTTTTGTTTAATAGTAGATGTGTAATAAAACTATGAGAAATACTTGTTAGTGCAATTTTAGCGCCAAATTTAAAATTTTTTACAACATTTAGGAGTGAAACTTTAGCCATAGCAAGCGTCTCATGGATAGGAGATTGTATGACTAGCACATAACCGTATATTCAGAAAAATTTTCCACCCAAATATGTGAGGTTCGCCTTTAGATTTGATAGGAAAAACATTCATTATTAGTGCTTATTAGTGTACCGGTAGCATTTAGATTCTAGAACTTGCGTTAGTGATGCATCCCGAGACCGCTAGTGAGACTACATTCGTGTGGTAGGATTTACTACATGATAAGAGGCATTAGGATCACCCTTGTGTTAAACCCGTATTATAATTACTTGACCATTTAAGTCATATTACTTGGCTAGTTAAGTCAACTAATTTTTCCCAAACCCTTAGCGTTGTACTCATTTTTAGTACACGAAACCCCTAGTACACCCCTCCGAGCCTATCTTTTCGTTTCCAACTTTAAGCATTTTACTTAAAGGAAGAATTTGTTACACCCCACTTAAATGTACAACCAAATCGCCTTAACCTTCCGTGTATGCGCTCATTTTTAGTGCATTATTGTTATTTGTTAAACCCTAAGTTAACTATCTAATTGATTACATGGCTGCTAAGTCGAGTCATATCTTTGTACATATTGTTTTGGGACGATTGGGACTCATGGGTAAGTACTTATTTTTTGGAGTAATGGGGAAGAACATCATATATTACCCCCATATGTGCGTTAATCTTAAAAGTGCTCAAAGTGTTTTGATTCTCTTAATTCGAGTCATTATATTAGTTTATTGTAAAGTATGTAAAGATTCAAGTGTAAGGGGAATGTTCAACCCCAATGATGTATTATTTTGGATGGTAGGGTAAGAGTGTATTTAAAAAAAAAATAAAAAATAAAATAAAATAAAAAAAAAACATACGGACTACCATCCCGTTTCATTCTATGTTTATTTTATGTTTTTGTTATTTTTCATTTATTAGCTTAAGTCTAGTATAGTCTTGGCTTAGCAACGCCATATTGTACACGTAATTAACCAAGATTGTTAACTCGCCACCAGTAAAACTTCCTTTATCCAACAAAACCGTGTATTTCATATCCCTACACCTAACGTTACAACCCTTTAAAAGACCTCTTTGATAGTTTATCCTAGGTGCTTACGCCATGTGGTGGAGGTTTGATCCTTTCCCAAGCCTATGGTAATCTATTTTGCTATGACAGGTAGTGAGAGATATCTTCCGTTTCCATATTGTAATTTACACTTTATTACACCCGAGAGATGTGAGTATCTAAACACTATTTGTGAGGTGCTTGTGTATGACCTCCGTGCTTGTCTATTGGTCTTTAGTGGAACGATTATTTGTTGTAATTACTTTTATATTAGTGTTAAATGACCCCTAACTTGTCTTTTGAATTGAATAAAAGCGCATTTGCTTGAGGACAAGCAAATCTCAAGTGTAAGGGTATATGATGAGGCGAAAAATGATCCGTTTTTAGGGGGTCATTTAAGCCCGAATCCGAATTTATTTGATCAAATATTGCCCTAAATCGTTCCTTTTGTGATTTTAGGTACTTTGGGAGTGAAATCTGGAAAAGGAAGCAATTCGGACGTTTTTGGAGCATAAAAGTGAAGAAAACGCCAAAGTCTTAATTTTCCATGCTGGGAACAGTGCATGACGGCGTCAAGAGTAGTTCCCTGACGGCGTCAAGAGTAAAATTCCATGACGACCCAGAAGAGTTTTGACGGCGTCATGAAGGTAGGGCGTCAAGAGTAAAAGTCATGACGGCCTGGAAATGAATTGTTCTTGACGACGTCAAATGTAGATCTAGGCAGTTCGAGGATTGTTTTGGCGGCGAGGTGACGGCGTCACCTAATTGGTCTTGACGCCGTCAGACCCCTTTTTCTATATATAGTTTTCTAGTTTTTCACATTAAAAGAGAGAAGTTTTGGGAGAAACCCTAAGTACGATTTTGGTGTAACTTTACAGGTTTTTCAAGGGTTCCAACCCCTTGATACCTTGCATGATTAATTAAGATAAGTGTTCTTCTAATTCAATCAATATGTCTATGTGTTGGTTGTCTATATCTTGTTCTTGTCTTAATTCCATCATGTTAGGCTACATCTATCTTGTGTTTGCTTAGATATAATGAAACCTAGATATTGATTATGTGTTGATTACTTGTTTATTCTTGTCTTGGATGAATGATTTATATGTTAGGCTTAAGAAAACTAGCAGATCTCCAATTGGTAACATGCTTGAACATCTTAAGAAACATGAACCAACGCGCACTAGGTCTTTATTGGTTGTATTTAATGCATGAGCCACTGTTTACAATCCCTATAGTTGTGCTGGGCATGGTGTAGGAGGAGATAAAAGCTCATAGAATTGGGGAGTTATGTGTGCCACCCCATGAATGGTATTAAGGAATACGATCCGTCATCCATGCAATTATAGCAAGTAATTAACATGTAAAAGATATCTAGGGAGTAGTGAAATCTAAGTAAACACATTTTCTCCAATTACTGCTCACAACCTTAGTATAAATTAGTTTATTTTCATTTTTAGTATTTTTTTTTATTGCATCTTACTATTGGGTTAGTTGATTAGCAACTAATTCCGCCCAAATCCTTCAAACCCGAGATTTTAATTTGCTTTCCATAAAATATAAAAACACAAAAATAATCATCCCTCACCTTTAGAACTAGTATTTAGGTTTTCTAATCCTAGCGACACTATTCCTAAGCTGAACGATCAATCCCCCGGTACTTGTCACTATACTATACTACAACGATCAGGTACACTGCCTGGTGGGGGTTGTAAGCTTCTCGAGATCCCTCGAGAGGTAAAGCCTGTTGCGATTCCCACGCATCATCTATCGAATAGGAGGCACTGGAATCGTCCTCCCTCGATGGGACATGGTCTAATCCCATTTTCCATCGCCATTCTGCTCTCTGGTTTCTCCGATCCTGTTTAGCTTTTGCTCGCACCTCACGAGCTCTTGCGTGCCGTTCTTCCACTGTTTGAAACTCTAAAAAGACTTGCATATCTTGATCGTAAAGTTCTTCATCAGTTAACCCAAATGTATTGGGTTGGTTTTGTTGGGGATGGTTTGCCGGTGGATTGTAGTGGGCTGGATTGTTTGCCGGTGGATTGTTTACTGGTGGAAACAGAACTTCTGGTGGAGTGTTTTGTGGTGGATTATCATATTAGAAGACGGGAAACAGATCTTGTGGTGGATTGTTTTGTGGTTGATTGTCGTATGGGAATACGGGGAAATGATCTTCTGGTGGGGTGTTCTAAACTGACTCGTTATCTGGTGAATTGTTGTGAGACATTGTTTTGAGAGAATTGTTTGTGAATTATGTATGATTTGTGTGTGAATTGTGGGTGTATTGTGAGCACTTGGGAATGGCTATTTAAGGGGGTTGTTTGGATTTGAAATTTAAATTTATCCCGCTCTTGTTTTTTGACTTTGAATTTTAAACGTTTATCCGCCCTTTTTTTATTTTGAATTTGAATTACACACTTTTTTTTTTTTTTTTTTTTTTTTTTTTTTTAATTTGAATTTGTAACACCCCAACCCGAGAAGGGCTAAAGTGCAACATTATGGAGTCAATTCAGAACACAAGTGAAATGGAGATACAATACTAATTCAAAACTTACAAGATAACAAAAGAAAACAAATCAAAATACAAGGTACAAAAGGGCAACAATAATCTAAGCCCAACATAGATACTTCTAATCATCTCTAAGTCCAGCAAGTATCTAACAGGGTGAAGTCTTCTATGCCCAGAAGCAAAACCTTCGTCAATAACTCAGCTTCCTACTAAACCTGACACAGGAAAAGAAATGCGGCTGAGCTTACAAAGCTTAGTGAACAGGTGTCGGGAGATTATTAACTTGAATTTGTTTCTTCGTTTAAGCTTTATATCTTCGTTTTTTCTTCCGATTCCTCCACGACACATCACATGAACCTACAATAGCATATTTAATCTATTAAGTATCGAAATTTCATATAATTCATCAATATATATATATTCATAAAAGCACCGATAACGCATATAGAAATATGTATGATTTGAGCGTTATCAAAGTCCCTCACACTTAAACCTTTGCTTGCCCTCAAGCAAATCTAAGATAAGAAAATTTAAAAGAAGTTCCTAAATGACAAAAGAAAAATAAAATTTTAAATGCTATGAAATTATCGAAAAATATTTTTGGTTTTTATAAGAAAGTCGCAAGAAGCGCAAGCATGCTCACACTTAAGGGTTTGCTTGTCCTAAAGCAAAGAAGAAAAAATATAAACTTTACAAACCAAAAATAGAATTATAAAAAATATTTTTGGATTTTTAATATGTTAACACAGAGATGTATAACGATTCTCCAGCTATCATAACATGACTAAGCACCTCACGAATAAGGAAAAAATATAATTCATTCACACTCATTATTTATATGATAAAGAATATAAGGAAATCACACTCAATTGCTCAGACATGATTCATTAAATTACTATAAGCTTGTAAAAGAAACAAAACTGCGCGGACGTGGCGTAAGCACCAAGTATAAATATCAAAAGAGGACTTTTATTCGGGTTATAATGTTAGGAAAAGGGTTATTAAGGGAATGGATTAGGCATGGGAAATATATACTAAAATTGGTTTAAAAGAAATTTTGAAATGTCGAAAAGTCCAAGAAACCAAATGTTGCTCGTAACATACCACAAACCCAAGAGGTTATCGAACATCTCAATCTTTCCAATCTAACTCGAACTAGAATGATATATCAATACGCCAACTTTTATTCATACTTCATCACTCTCCCTTTTTTCTCTCTTTTTTTTCACAATTTTTTTTTTTATTTCATTTTTTTTAAACTCATACAACTAACAATTCCTCCAAACTTAGTATAATCATACACCACAAAAAATACGAACATGAAGTTTGCAACATTCGTCTCCGTTAAAATGGCACAACACTTACAACAAGTACGAAAAAACTATTAATCAAAAACCATCCACGCGTACCAATCAACTAGCAACCAACCGTTAAACTTTCGACAAAGGGTAAGGATAGGCTAAATGTTATATATTTTTGTATTTTTATTTTTACTGGATGAAAGAAATGAAAGGAATTGGTCTGCATGTTATACTAATGGTTTCTAGCATTGAAGATGAGTGCTACAAAATGGTTTTATTGGGTGGTTAACTAATCAGTTTAATTAGCTAAAAGAATAAATAATATGTTAAATGGAATGGTCATTTGGGTTAAATCCTAAGTTTGCCTCTTTATCACAGATAAATACCTATATCACACGAATGTGATCTCACTACAATCTCTGATTGTGTGAAAATTAACTTATTATAGTATAGTAGTATATTATCGAAATGATCCGCTTGAAATACGGATCACCCGAGTCGTATCCGAGTGAAGGTGAATGAAATCAAGAATATTGATTCGTGAAAATCGTGAATTGAGAAGTGGCGAAAAAGAAAATAGTGATCAAGTAATTCAATTATCAACAAACAATGATGAAATATGCAAAGATTACAAGCTAGATATGCACCAAAGTTTAAAACGTAAAAATGGGAATGCAAACGCGTTTATTAAAACGTAACTTTTAACGAAAAATGATCCTACAAACGTGAAATAATTTTCTAAAAAATTTAAACTACTAAAATGAATTTCCAGAAAAAGAATTTTTTTTTTTTTTTACTTTTCTTTTATTTTCTATGAATTTATTTTGATTTTTGTATTTTTAAATGAATTAAAAATGTAAGAAAATAGAAAAATAAAGTGGAAAAATGAAAATTTAATTCTGAAAAATCTAAAATATTACAAAAGAATTTCCTAAAATATTTTTGTATTTTTCACAGCTTTTTCTGAATTTTTATGGATTTTTATTTATTAAATTCTATTTAAAAATGATTAAAATCAAAAGAAAATTAAGAAAAATACTAAATCAACTTGGAAAAATCTGAAAAAATTCCAGAAAATCAAAAATAATAAAAAGAATTTGGAGAAAAATTTTGAAGTTAAAATAAGCTATTTAAGTGCTTATTTGGACCAACTGCTTATTCACAAGTGCTTATTATTAAGCACTTGTGAACTAAACTGAATGAAATCTTGAACTCAGGCTTATGATGATGTTAAAAGCTCAGAAATGCAATGAATGAACAAATGCTAGCACAGAAATCCACAGAAACAACAATATAATGCAATAAGCTCAAATTAAGCTTACTTATTAGGCAGAATAAGCACAGACTGTACAGAAGCAAATCAGTGGTACAAAACACTATTACTACTCAAATTAATCTCAGAAACAATCAGCAAACACAGAAATAGGCTCAAATGATCAATTGCAGGCCTATAAAGCTAAAACAGAACCCTGTCTCAAACAGGCTTATAAACAGGCCCAATAAGCTCTTCCAATAAGCTCCAAAGTTCAAATAAATGGGGGCAAAAGAACAATAGCACTACTGAGATTCAAGTTCAAACAATTTTACTTACTCAGCTAATCAATTACTTCCTTAAATTTGATCAACAAATGCAGCTATTAACTACCTAAATCTGATTTAAGTTGACTTTTCAAATACTTCAAAACTTTGACTAAGTTGAAATTTAAATGCTTAATTCTATTCCTAGATACCTATTAAGTATGTTTACTCACTAAAATCTCAATCTCTAACTAAATCTATAAAGAATTTCCAACTCAACAATCTCAGATATCAACAACTCAAGCACAGATTAGAGATGAAGGCTTATTTGACTTTTATCTAATTACTACCAATTCTTATGCTAGTTATTAGCTAATATATCCCTAAGTGACTAACAAATGAAATAAAATCTACCTAAATTATACTAAATCAGCTTCAAATGAGCAGAACCAAACACTCCTATTGCTAACAGTTAAACTACAACTACTCTATTAAATCTTCTAATTACCACTAAAACTACCCAAATTAATCAAATATCTCAGAATAGAAGCAAATCACCCACAAGTTTCAACTAGATCAGTTAATGACTCAATTTCACAAATCCACTAGTATGACAATATACCACAGATTTGCAAATATATCAACACAAATCCATTACTCAACCATATCCACTACAATAACACTCAATTCATCAATGCTACAGTGAGTAGTAAAAGGATCAATCAACAATGAAACTACTAAGATCCACAGCAAACAGAATACTCAAATCAACTAGACAAGAACAAATGCAATCAACTATGGCCTAACAACTATACTAACTTCCAACACAGATTTACAACTAGTATGAAACCAAGATTCAAACAGTAATAATCAAAGCTTAAAACAACAACATCAGCAATAATATCTCAATGAAACAGTATTTTCATTTCAAATCAGAGAATGCACTTACAATTCTCTTCCTCCTCAGCACAAATTGAGGAGGTTCACTTAGCTTGCCTATCTCTAGGATAGGCAGGACCTTCCTTTTCTATCCAACTTATCCAATATACCACAACAATCATATGATTCACCTCCTTTGACCTCAGTTGACCAAAGCACTTATTGAGAGAATTTGAATGAAATCAGAATTTAACAAGCTACAGAGCTTATATAAGCTCAGTATAAGCTATTTCAGCTTATTCAAGAACTTTAAAAGCTTAATTGAAACATTTTTTTTTTATTTTTTAATTATTTTTTATACTTTTATATATTTTTTATATTTTGTTAGAAATCTAATGAAACAGTAAAAGTTTAACTAAGAATTGAATTAGGTTTTTAAAACTTATGAAAACAGGATTTAAGCTTTAAGAATCAAATAAGCTACACTAATATGAATTGAGAGTATGACAGTAAAAACAATTTTAATGAACAAACTAAGAATTTTTATTAAAACTAAAACTGAACTACAAAGTAAATTGAAAATTTATAAAACTAATAAGTTGAGTAAACAATTCGACAGAGTAACATTACACTAAAAATCTACACCCTCTAATGCTAGAAATGACCTCTATTTATAACAAGAGTGAAGGGGTGAGGGTCTTTTTGCCAGGTTGGCAATCCACAACTCATTGTGCTTTCTCTAAGCATCTCTTAGCCTTTTGATCATATTGTGCTTCTTTGATCTCATATCAGCCCTTGGATCAAAATTCAATGTGTGGCATGTCCAATCAAAAGCTTCCATCTGTCCCCAAACGTGCATCATTCTCTGTCCTTGTCAGAGTATCTAGAAGCGGAATCCAATGAGTATAATGACGCGACTTGTCCAATCTCTTTCTGCCAAGTGTCCTTCATAGCTTCATACACTCTCTCTAACATGTGCTCTGACACGTGAGACCTTCTAGACACCCAAATGATTAGTTATTTGATGGTTAATTGAACTGGTGTGAGCCAATTTTGACCATGGTGTAATTAGGGTTCATGGTGAGAATTGGGGGTTCTGGGTATGGTGATAATTGGGGGCGGGTAGTCTTAGGTTTTATTATTTTTTTGACTATGATTGACTTTTTGACCGAAGGTAAAAGAGTTTGACCAAAGGGTTGATTAGGCTTGGTTAAATAGAAATAGGATTGGGCTTTTGATAATTGGACTTGGAAATGAACTTGGACTAGGCTTATATCCTTTTCAGCTTTAGTAGCACAAATATTACAAGGACTAATTATGTAATTTGCTGAAATCCAAGGGCTGTTTCTGTCAACTTTTCAAAGTATAATTCAAGGACTTATTCTGCCAATCTTGAATACATGAAGGACTAATGTTGACTTTTGGATCTCTGGCTTTGACTTTTTGACCTTTTCTCACTCTCGTGCCCGTTTTTCCGGTTTTTGCTTGACTTTTTGTCTCTTTGTGATTAATCCGTACCTGCATGTTCATAAACATAAAAATACACATTTCTTTGGCATTTGTTAGTATAAGTAGTCTATTTGGGTCCATATTTGGCCATGAAAAGGTATGTGAATTAACACATACCAATCTCGTAATGATTTCAAGCACAAGTTCTAGAATCAATAAATCACCGGCACACTCATAAACAAAGAAATCAAGCATAAAAGACATATGCCGATATAGGCTCAAACTCCTCACATTTTCAGTGGTAATGGTTATAAACGCGCAAGTAATGTCATCGATCCCGAGTCAGATCTGCTCTACAAATCGGGACACAACTTTCTTTATTTACTAAGTTTTATTATAATATATTAACATAAGTGACAAAATATAAAATAAAAAAAATATAATAATTAGATTACTAAGGGCAATCAAAAATTTAATCGATATAAGAATGAGTCTCAATTTTCAAATTCATTTTCCCCCACACTTAAGTTAAGCAATGTGCATAATAAGAAAATAACTTAAAAGTAGGAAAAATGGGAAAAATAAATATAAGAGAAACGAAACTTCCTGGGGTTCTTAAGTGATCGGCTGAGTTCTGAAAGATAAGGCTCTAAATAACACGCCATCATAAGCATGTGAATCCAACCAAATATAATAATCCGATCCATGTATATCAGTTCCAAAGTGTTAAGCAAACCATCCGACCAACCTCCACTTTTATTTAATCTGCAAAATAAAAAGGTACTACAAGAAAAATATAAAATACTAAAGCACACTTTCGTAGGCAACATGATTGCATTTAGCATATGCAACAAACTTTTAAACCCCTCGGTGTCCCGAGTGGACGAGTTATGGTCTCATGAGGGTTTACAGTGAACACACCCACAAAGTTTAAAAACTTATTTTTGATTTTTTTTTTATTTTATCTTTTAAAATTTAATTTATTCACAATTTACTAAAACAAACACACTCAAAACACTACGAAGTGAAAAATAATATAAGAAGGAAAATACAATAAGGATTATTCATAGATTCACAACACATACAAAAAAAAGCCAAAAACAAAAATGAAAATATTTTATTTTTAGTTTTATGACAAACACAAATCAAGCACGCACTGATTATACAAGATACAAAACATATAATAAACATTTTGGTTTAAAATCTTATTTTTGTGGTCTAATGACAAAAGTACGTTGCACTAGAGATGAAGTGCGGCGCTCTTCCAACAAAATTCCATTTTCTGGTTTAATTGATCACAAACGAAAAGCAAACAAACATACCAATCAAACGCACAAAACAAATTGATAAGAAGTCAAAACTAATCATGAGAAAATAAATAACAAAGAACATCTAACACGAAAAGAAAAAAAAAAATTTGGGTTTTCAAATATTTCTTATGCAAACTAAAAAAAATTGAATGTATTGGGCACAAATTCATTTAAAATATTGTTTCTATATTGCATAGTTCCCAAACTATCAAAGAAAATAAATTTTAACTAAAAATATTTTTGTAGACCAAAAAGTGTGTCGCGCTTAAAAGAAAGCGCGGCGTACATTGAGTCTATTTTTATATTATTATTTCAAACATTCAAAAGAGGATCTCGCGGCAAAAGTTGACAAAAGTGTGTCGCACACAAACATGAGTGCGGCGGTTTTTATTATGAGAACATATATTTCTTAATTTTCTTTTCATATTTTTTATTTAAACACACAAGCAAACAATTCAATCATGCAAACACACATAGTCAGTCAAGCACACAAAAAGTAAAAAATAAAAAGGAACAAGAAACTCTTTTTAGATTTTATAATTTTATAGTTTTATGAACTAACGATCAAACAAACACTCACAAACAAGCAAATGACAGATGCAAACATAAAACAGAAAGACATGAAAGAAAACTATAATGATAAAGAATCGAAAATATTTTTATCTCTCAGCATCAAAAGTGCGGCGCACAAGAGAATGTGCGTCATACATCAGTATGACATTTCATTTTTTTATTTTATTTTATTTTATTTGGAAGATGCAAATAAACAAACATGCACGCTAAGAAGCAAAAACGAAGATGAAAACGCATAACATGTATTCACAAAACATAAAAATAAAATAAATGTATCTGGTTTATTTTTATACGAAACTGGATTTTTTTTAATGCTGAGAAAACACGGCGCACAAAAGAGAATGTGCGACGTACTATGAATTTTGGCAGCAAATTTTTTAGAGTTTTAACAGATGCAATGCAAGAAAAATAATAAACTAACAAAAGCATGAATATTATATAAACAGGAACATGCCAGAAAATAAAAATAAAGCAAATATGAAAATATTTTTGGTTTTTCCATTTTTTTTTTTCATTTTGAATGGCACACTAAATATTCACAAATTTACGAGGAGTATAATCAAGTAAAACATGATTCCAAATGATTACATACCCGAGTCTAACATTTTTGGGTTTTTGTGTTACCACTGAAATTAATCAGCCAAGAGTACCTTTTTATCACAGGATGGAAGTGCGTCAGCCTTGGTGTTAGAACCGGCGTACTTACAGGGTTTATCTGCAAAATAGCAAACGAGAACAGTCGAAGTGCGGTGCACTTCGAGAGAAGTGCGGCGTACTTACAGTAACAGAAGACAATTTTAAGGAATTTCAAACACATGAATGGTGCACAAGACTAGCAAACAATCTGCAAACAACTAAAACAAATCCCCGGCAGCGGCGCCAAAAACATTGATGTGTTTCGAAAGCTTTAAATTTATAATACCAGTTTTACCGATTCCTTAATTCACAAAACACACGGGTAAAGTATAACCCCCGTTTATAGTAAAGGTTTTTAGGTAAAACCATGTCGTTCCAAGGGATTTGTAGCAATTCACAGAATGTTTATCAAGTAACAAAGCCAAATGATTGTTACATATCAAATAGCTAAACATGTGTATAAGGCAAAGCAAAGCATGTTCACATAACATAATAGATAAAGATATAGCAAGACTTATATAAACAAAATCATGCAAGTTACAATTAATGGTGTTTTAACGTAACAAACATATCTACCAATAATGATATAGAATCCTTTCGACCTATAGACTACATCATCACGAGCGCATTAAGAATGATTTATATCGAATATGCATACATATGAATTCCTCCAAACCCGGCATTTCTACATAAGGAAGGGTCTTAAACATCATTCCACTTGGTTTGTTTATCGATTTATCACACAATTTCTACAAGCATGATATTGGACCATTATAGACAGATGTTCCAAAACATAATCATAACAACTAACCCTTTCGACCTATGATAGTTGCAATAATCAATCAAAGGATTAACAAGATCCAAGCAAAAGTAATATCGAACTCATAAGCATTTATATTCACAAGTAATACTAATATCGTACAAGTAAGCGAGAATCAACCATATCACAACCAAACCAATAACCAATATCACAAACATATGAAACTCTGCAACATATTCAATATTATTAGTAAAGAAATGTACCAAATCCGTTTATGCGAGTAATACGAATACAAATAGCAAAAACCAATATATCGACTACTACGAGCACTAGTCCAACAACCCAAGGTTCCATTATCAACCAACAACCTATTCTACTGAATATACCTGACGGAATGTCACGTTCACCTCTGCAAATCTGCAACGTGTCACCAAATGGAGTGTTTGGTAACAAGGTTAATGGTAGAGACTTGAAAAGGATTTGGTGTGAATCCTCCAAGTATTATGTTTAGGTTCTGTAAAAGTGGTTAATGATTATCTATAAATGGTGGTGGACCTCTGTAATTCGTAGTTAAGGAGATGGTGATGATAGTGGTGGCTCGATTGTGATAAAGGGGTGTTTGGATCATTGGATCCTAAGACCCTCACCTTCAATATTTGCTTCCAATTTGATATATGTGTTAGCTACTGATTCTCCTGTATTTTTTGTGGTTTATATAGGCTTTAGGAACACTTGGGGACCAAGTTGGAGGGCAAATGATCGGATAAACATTGAATGAAAGCCAAATAAATGCTGAATTTGTTGTCAGGACCAGAAGTACGCCATACTTCTTTTCAAGTACGGCGGTTTTGGTTCAATCTCGGATATTGGAAACAATTGGATGTTGTAGAAAATTCTCTTAGCTTTTCGTGGCCGTGAACGGGAGGTAAAAGGGAGTTCGTATGCTCTAGATATTGCCAAAACATTGGATAGGTGTCGGGAGATTATTAACTTGAGTTTGTTTCTTCGTTTAAGCTTTATATCTTCGTGTTTTCTTCCGATTCCTCCACGACACATCACATGAACCTACAATAGCATATTTAATCTATTAAGTATCGAAAGTTCATATAAATCATCAATATATATATTTATAAAAGCACGGATAACGCATATAGAAATATGTATAATTTGAGCATTATCACGCCCCAAATTTGTTAAAAGTGGTAGTGAAGAAAAGGTTAAGTCAGAAAATGAAGTATTTAAAAGTTCTAGTGATTCATCTTTAGTAGATGAATTTTTATCAAATGTTAAAGTTCAAGAGGAAACTATTGATCCTAAGGCTCTTAGGAATGAAACTAAGTCACCTAAACAACAAGTTAAACAACCTAGATCACCAATCAAGTATGCGGAGATGTATAGGTCCACATCTAGGTCAAAAAGTCATAGGGGTAATCAAAGAAGCTGGTACAACCAAAAATCTTAACAATCTGGTAGAATTTTAATAAAGCATGTTATATCTGTGGAAGCTTTGTTCATCTACATGCTAATTGTGGTTACCATCAGGGAAGAAGTGTAGTACTTGGGAAAACCAGGGTCTCAGGGAACACAAACCAAAGGGTGAATGAAAATAAGTTTCAAAGGAATAATCACCTTAATGTCCAAAGTAATTTATCTCCTAGAGCAGTTCAAATAATGTCACCTTGTACTGCAAGACCAACCAAGAATTTTTACCCAAGACAACATGTTTCAAGTGCAAAGCCAATTATAACTTTTGTTAAAACAGCACAAACAGGAAAAAGGTCTTTTTATGAGAAAAGGGTTGTTCACAACATGAAATGGGTTCCTAAAGCTAAAAAAACTGAGCCAGCAGTTTCTACTTCTAGGCCAAAAGTTTGTGCTGATAAAGTTGTGAATACCAAAAGGGTAAACATGGGAAATGCTGTGAAGGCCTCAGCACGTTGGGAATGGAGACCAAAAGGAACTAATACCTCTAACAATCCCAATGGTGTATCAATGACCTTTGATAGATACAATTATCTTGATAGACAGGGCAGGTCCAAGTCATTCATGACTTGGGTCTCCAAAAGGAACTAACTTTTCCTTTATTTGATGTGCAGGAACATCCAAGTGCTATAAAGTCTGATCAAGGATACTCTGACAGTGGATGTTCAAGGCATATGACTGGCAATAAGTCCTATTTTTACAACACTATAGTGGCAATTTTATGAAACCTAAACAACCCTATATTTGAATATTCAAATCCATGCTTTCTCAATTTTGTGTGATTGATTTAATAATAGTTTAACTATTATTAATCTCTTTCTTGTCAGATTGGGTTACGTATAGGTCCTATTAGTAGGGTTTATTTTATTATCGCTAGAATATTAATTATGATCTTGTCTTTTTGCATTGTTTTGGCACGCACGTCATTAACTTGTATTGTACGTAACCCATTCTATGGTTTTCAAGAATATAGGTGTGTGGAATCCTTAACTGATCGACTGTAATTATGGTGGGTGGTAGATTTCTGGTGCTAATCGATTTAAACCCTAATCTTTGCGATTAGGGTTTTCTTTTCTTTATTTGGTCGTGCATGATTTCTGGGTAATTCATGGCTGTTATTAGGGTTTGATTCGTGAGTTAGTGGTTGAGAGAGATGCAAAAGGATTTTTTGACTTCGAATAGTGTGACTAAGGACACATCTGCTGTACCTAGATCCGTGGGTAATATTGATGTTGGTTCTGCTAGTCCTTTACGTGTTGATGTTGATGAGCTTAATGCTCCAATTAATGTGAACTTAGAGGAATTGAGTGCTCGATTCAAACATTCTAAAACTCGTGAAGCTGCTAGGAGTGTTAGGAACCCTAATGATGACCTTTTTTCACTTGGTACTACGCAACCTAATTCTTCTAACGTAGCTACAGTCACTACTAGCTTTGGTGAGTTGAGTTCAGCCTCAATGATGAAACCTAATAGTGTTACTTTGAATGTATCGTATGGTCCTATTATTACTGAGTGGAGTGCTGAGGATGGTGATATTGAATTATCTACGCTAGTGGACAAGAATAAACAAGTGAAGCCGGTTTCACTTGATTCTTTTGTTTATGATCCGAATGGTTCACATGGGCTGCTAACCAAGCTCAAGGTTCTGAAAAGGTTGATATGAATTCACATGGAGCTGTTGGTATTGATAAGGTTGGCGTGGATACTTTGAAACAACCTCCTACATCATATGCTTGTGCTACTTCTAATGAACCTAAGCTATACACATCTAACTTTTGTAGGATGGAATGTAGCATGAAATCAAATGGTGTGGATCTTTCTGTCCCTATAAAAGTTTTTAAAAAGGTGAACACTAGGTTTGAGAATACTCTTTATGGGTATTTCCTAGGTCAACGCCTTGCTTTCCCTGTTGTTGATTACTATGTACGCAATGCGTGGGCTAAGTTTGGTATACAAAAGGTTATGATGAATGCAAAGGGGTTCTTTTTCTTTAAGTTCAATTCGAAGAAAGGTGTTGATAATGTTCTTGAAAACGGTTCTTGGTTGATTAGAAATGTACCTATTATTCTTAAACCATGGACATTGAACACCAACTTACTTAAAGAGGATTTGACCAATATCCCGGTGTGGGTTAAATTCCATGATGTTCCTCTTGCTATGTTTTCTGATGATGGCCTTAGTCTTCTTGCCACATTGATTAGTACACCCGAAAGGTTAGATGCTTATACTAGCCAAATGTGCAAGGAATCGTGGGGCCGTAGTAGTTTTGCTAGATGCATGATTGAAGTGAAGTCAGATGAGGTGCTTAGGGACAGTCTTACTGTTGAGATACCTTTACTTGATGGGTCAGGTTCGACTATTAAAAAGATACGGGTTGAATACGAGTGAAAACCACCTCGTTGTGATAAGTGTAAGATTTTTGGTCATACTCTGATTGATTGTCCTAAATTTGTTCCAACTACTACTCAGCCTACACCAAGTGTTTATGATGGTTTCCAAACGGTCAATACTAAGAAGAAGAGTAATAGTGGTGGCCAATCTTGTCTTAATAAAGGAGGTTTTACTAAGCCTAATGTGGGTAAAAAGATACAGTATAGACCCAAAGTGCCTCCTACTGAACCCAAGAGAGTTGATGGAACTAAGAAGAAGACTTTTGATGTGGCTAGTTTGAGTGGAATGAAGATTTCTACATCTAACCAGTTTGATGCTCTTAATATGGATGATACGGATGTTTTTCGTATTCTTACTAATGACACTAACAAGGATGTGGTTTCGGGTCGTACAATGGAAGTTAATGAGGATGAGTCGCTAAAGACTAGTAATGCATCACAAGATCCTCTTGTGAGTGATATGAAAGAGAAGAAGCAGTATGGGACTCCTAACATTAGTATTTCTCCTGCTCCGTCTACCTCTTCTACTAAGAGGGTTAACCCATTTTCTAAGGTGGGTGAGGTTGTGGTTTCTGATAGTGATGATGATAAGGTTCTTAACAAGTTCGACGAATCAGCAAATCTGTTTGGTGGTGGTCATGAGCGTGAAGATGAGTTTGATGACTATGATGACTATGATGATTATTCGAAGCAAATTTATGATCTTCCCGGGAATTTGGCTGCTCTTAATGCCATGTATGGCTTTAATCTCCAAAGTCGTAGGAAGTAGTTTACATTTTTATCAGAGTCTTTTGTTATCATGTGGTTAGTGGTTTGTTTTCTTATTTAGAAGATTGGAAGTATCTTTGATGAGGCAAAAAATGATCCATTTTTAGGGGGCCATTTAAGCCCGAATCCGACTTTATTTGATCAAATATTGCCCTAAATCGTTCCTTTTGTGATTTTAGGTGTTTGGAGAGTGAATTCTGGAAAAGAGGCTATTTTGGACGTTTTTGGAGCATAAAGTGAAGGAAACGACAAAGTACCAAAAATCCAAGCTGGAAATACAAGGTGACGGCGTCACGACTTGAGTCTTGACGGCGTCAGACATGATGAATATTTTACCGTAGCTGGTGACGGCGTCAGATGAGTAGATGACGGCGTCAAAGTGGCCAAGATTAATTTACCGTAGGTGGTGACGGCGTCACTTAGGCCGTCACAAGTGGATCTAGGGCGTCCGAGGAAGTTTATGGCGGCGAGTTGACGGCGTCAGATTTAACTCTTGACGCCGTCAGGACGATTTTCCTATATATAGTTTTCTAGTTTTTTCATTAAAGGAGAAGTTTTGGTGAAACCCTAAAGACGATTTTGGTGCCTCTTTTACAGGTTTTTCAAGGGTTCCAAACCCTTGAGACCTTGCATTGTAATTGAGATAAGTATACTCTTAATTCAATCAATATGTCTATGTGTTGGTTGTTTATCTTTTGTTCTTATCTTAATTCTACGATGCTAGGCTAGATTTTCTTTGTATTTGCTTAGATCTAATGAAACCTAGATGTTAATTATGTGTTGATTACTTGTCTATTCTTGTTCTTGGATGAATGATATTATATGTTAGGCTTAAGAAAACTGGCAGATCTCCAATGGTAACATGCTTGAACATCTTAAGAAACATGAACCGAGGCGTACTAGGTCTTTATTGGTTGTATTTAATGCATGAGCCACTGTTTACAATCCCTATAGTTGTGCTGGGTCATGGTGTAGGAGGAGATAAGAGCTCATAGAGTTGGGGAGTTATGTATGCCACCCCACGAATGGTATTAAGGAATACAATCCGTCATCCATACAAGTATAACAAGTAATTGACATGTAAAAGATATCTAGGGAGTAATGAAGTCTAAGTAAACACAATTTCTCCACATACTGCTCACAACCTTAGTTTAATATTAGTTTATTTTCATTTTTAGTATTTTATTTTGATTGTATCTTAGTTTTGGGTTAGTTGAATAGCAACTAATTCCGCCCACTCTTCTAAAACCCGAGATTTTATTTGCTTTCATTAAAATATAAAAATACAAAAAAGAATCATCTTTCATCTCTAGAACTATTAATTAGGTTTTCTAATCCTAGCGACACTATTCCCAAGCTGAACGATCAATCCCCCGGTACTTGTCACTATACTATACTACAACGATCAGGTACACTGCCTGGTGGGGGTTGTAAGCCTCGCGAGATCCCTCGAGAGGTAAAGCAAGGTGCGATTCCCACGCATCAAGTTTTTGGCGCCGCTGCCGGGGAATAGTTATTGTCTAGGTTAGGATTTCTTTTTATTAGGTCTACTTGCTAGATTCCTTTCTAGTAAGATTTTTATTTTTTATTCTTAGGTCTTCTTTAGTCTATCTTATTTCTTCGTGCCTTTGTTCGTAACTCTTTACCATCCGACATCATGGAAGGTGGTAACATCTTTGAACCCATCATCCCACCACAACAAAACCCACCACTAGAACCCCTTAGGCCCCGAACCTTAGGAGAATATTCCCGACCTAGCCACCAAGGCTACCGAAACACCATTGAGCTCACCGGAGCCAATGTGACCCCCTTGCGCTCCGACACCATCCGGTTCGTGCAAAGCGGATGTGCATTCCATGGACTTCGTTCCGAAGATCCAAACCAACACCTTAAGGACTTCCTCAAAATCATAGATTCCATAGACCTAGGTGTTGAAACTAGAGAGACTACCCGTTTACGCCTATTCCAATTCTCTCTACGGGATCAAGCTAGTCAATGGCTTGAGCGTTTACCCGCGGGATCCATCACCACATGGGATGATCTCACCACTCGTTTCCTTGCTCAATTTTTCCCACCGGGGAGAACTACTAAGCTTAGGAATGACATCTTGATGTTCCAACAACGTCAAAATGAATCTCTTTATGAAGCATGGACTCGTTTCAAGGACTTACTCCAAAAAGTCCCTCATCATGGCATAGATCTTTGGCTCCAAGTCCAAATTTTCTATGACCATATCGATATCCCCACAAGGCGAACCATTGACCAATCGGCCGGTGGTAAGCTACGTGATCTTAGTGCGGAACAATCATGGGAACTCATAGAAGATCTTGCTCTCTATGACAACGAAAGTTGGAATGATCCCCGTGATTTGAACAAAACGGTCAAGGCAATATCTTTGCCTTCGAACAATTCAAGCACTCCCGACCGTAGGATCATGGAACTTGAAGGTCGAGTCAAGTCTCTCATGAAATCTTACGAAACTCATAAGCCTTCAAGCCAAGTAAGCAGAATCGCTTCTACATGCAAACTGTGCAATGGCCCTCATGAGACCTACAACTGCATGGAACTTCCAAAACGTGCTTATAACGAATTCACATCATCACACGTAGGGCAGGGCCCTCGAACTTCTGCCGAAGCATATGAGGCATGGAAGGATAAACCTAATTTTAGAGGGTACCAAACACGAAGTGTATCATTTAATGACTCCTCACCGCTCACTTGGTCCGAACATTTCCATCACAAAATACCCCTAGGCAAAGCTGTGAAGATGATCTAAAAAAATTCATTCTTTCTCAAGAACTGCAGCTTACTACACTCGAGGCAAAATTCAAACAACAGCAGGCCGACGTGAACAACAAGATTCGTAATCTGTTGACTGCTATCAAAGAGCATATTGATAATAAGCCCATTCACGTTGATGAGGTTAAGTCTGCTACCATCATGAGTCCACCAGCCTCCCCTGTAAAAATAAAAAGTCCTAGAAAGCTATTCAAACATCTATCCCCTAACGAGAAAGGACCTATCAACCCCTCTGGATCAATCCACTTTTTAAACACCATCACCACAATATCAGCTGCAGCACCTAATCCAACCCAACAACAAACTGACAACCTCAGTCAGACAGCAAAGGATGAGGCACCAAAGGGTGACCACGCTCCGGCGAGGAAACCTACCGACTCACCCAAGCAATGCACCGCGCAGAAATCCGACAGACCGGATGATTGGAACGAGACATCGGAGGAACAGGAGAAAGACCCAACCATTTTGAGCAAATCTGTTATAAAAGAATCCGAACTAGAGGATGTTATAAGTATAGATAGCAATCAAACCGAGGGGAACGACTCTAAGCTTTTCAAAATCCCCTGTACCATTGAGGGAAAGGTCTTAATTAATAGCCATGTAGATCCTAGCTTCCCAGTCAGCGTAATCCCACTTTCTCTATACCACAAAACCTTCCCAGAGCACGTTGTGTGCAAGAAAGTAATATAGAATGTATCAATTAGGATTGGAGAACTTGATTACAATACTGACCTCACCGTGATTGATGACGTGGACCCTCTAGCTAATCAAACATTGACCAACCTTGTCCTTGGGATGCCATTTATCAATGAATCGGGAGCAATCCTTGACGAGAAAGATGGTAGTGTATTACTCACCAATGGTGTTAGAACGGTAATTTTTCGTAGGGATGGTGAGGAAGTTTATGAGTATCGTCCCTCCCTTGAGGGGAGTCCATACGGATCAAAGGATGGAGAGTTGAAAAAGATCAAACGACGTGATCCGAATAACCTAAAAATCCCTTGCATGATCGGTCACAAGTACTTCGAGAACGTATACATTAATGTGTTCCTGCCAAAGAATTTCATGTCATTATTTCATTATAACAATATCTGCAGATGGGGGATGGTTTACAAGGGAGAGAAAGTGGTTGGTAAGGATCATGAAATCCAAGTCTTCATAGGAAATATGGCATTCCCTATGGAGTTCACGATTGTGGACAACATAGAGGACTTTGTTGACCCTAGGCTATCACAAGTCGTATTTGGAGCACCCTTTTGTGAAATCACTAAGTTGATAATAGATGACTTGAACGGAATCATGACTTTCACTGACGGGATTAGGAGGATTTCATACCAAACGCCATACAAAAGAAGGGACCTTAGGGATATAGATTGCGACGGGCTCGATATGATGAGCTCTCAACTTGTCTTGTGCGATGACGATGTTAGAAGAGGTTGTAGAAATGTTTCTGATTTATCTTGTGGATTCTTTGAGGATGTTAGTAAGCTTGGCTCTAAGTATCGACGGGATGTTTTTGAATTTGAAGATCCAAAGTACTTACACTATGAGAGCGACATTAGTTTAGAGGATGACCTAGAAAATGGAACCAATGATGAAATCACGTAGTAACCCACGACTTTGAGTCTAGCTACAAGACTCGTAAATAAAGAAAAGCGCTTCTTGGGAGGCAACCCATGTTTTGTGTGATTTTATTTGTTTGATTGTTATTTGCTTCCGTATGCATGTTTTATTTTTATTGTTGGTTGATCATGTTTCTCAATTAGAATGTGGAAATACTTTATTATGTTGTTTGGCCTAGTCTTAACTTCAACCTAAAGGTATTTTTGCAAAAGATAAGTGTAAGGGGAAAACCCAAATATGTTTTTAAGAAACAAACCGATCATGATTCTCCACAATATTTAATGAACATGTATATTCGTAATTGTTAGAGTCAAATGCTTGTATTGAGTCATAATGAAGTTTTGCAGGATTTTCCAGGAAGTAGGACAAGATTTTTCCAGAAATTTTCCGGAAACTTAACATAAAGATTTCTGCAGGTCCACTCTGACGGCGTCAGGCAATTGCTCTTGACGGCGTCAGGAGTCAAAAATCTGGAAATTTTACCAGTTTTGTTTTTCTAACGGAGTCTTATGGTTTTTGTGATTTATTAAGTTTTATAATCTCCAGGAAATCTGCAAACTTCATTCCACAAGCATTATATCTTACTTTGTTTTCTAGGATTTAGAAACTTATATAGGATGCCGCCGATTTTACGCGAGGTTGCCTTGTCTACTTTTGTCAGGATCTACAGGTTATTTAAGACAAGAAGATGATTTATATTCTGGATGGGAAGCTTTGATTGTTCATTTTCTTGGAGGAAGATTTAACCTGGCCAACTTAAAATCCATACCGAGCGAATCAGGGGAGTATTTGATTTCATTCTTTTTACTTTTAACTTTTACATTCTTTATTTGAACATTGGGGACAATGTTCATCCTAAGTGTAAGGGGAGGGTAAAAAGATGATACCTTACATATGCACTTTCGCTTGAGTTTGTTTTGTTTGATAGTAGATGAGTAATAAAACTATGAGAAATACTTGTTAGTGTAATTTTAGCGCCAAATTTAAAATTTTTTACAACATTTAGGAGTGAAACTTTAGCCATAGCAAATGTCTCATGGATAGGAGGTTGTATGACTAGCACATAACCGTATATTCAGAAAAAATTTTCCACCCAAAAATGTGAGGTTCGCCTTTAGATTTGATAGGAAAAGCATTTACTATTAGTGCTTATGAGTGTACCGGTAGCATTTAGATTCTAGAACTTGCGTTAGTGATGCATCCCGAGACCGCTAGTGAGACTACATTCGTGTGGTAGGATTTACTACATGATAAGAGGCATTAGGATCACCCTTGTGTTAAACCCGTATCATGATTACTTGACCATTTAAGTCATATTACTTGGCTAGTTAAGTCAACTAATTTTTCCCACACCCTTAGCATTGTACTCATTTTTAGTACACGATACCCCTAGTACACCCCTCCGAGCCTATCTTTTCGTTTCTAACTTTAAGCATCTTACTTAAAGGTAGAATTTGTTACACCCCACTTAAATGTACACCCAAATCGCCTTAGCCTTCCGTGTATGCGCTCAATTTTAGTGCATTATTGTTATTTGTTAAACTCTAAGTTAACTTTCTAATTGATTACATGGTTGCTAAGTCGAGTCATATCCTTGTACATATTGTTTTGGGACGATTGGGACTCATGGGTAAGTACTTATTTTATGGAGTAATGGGGAAGAACATCATATTATTACCCCCATATGTACGTTAATCTTAAAAGTGCTCCAAGTGTTTTGATTTTCTTAATTCGAGTCATTAGATTAGTTTAATGTAAAGTATGTAAAAATTCAAGTGTAAGGGGATTGCTCAAACCCCTATGATGTATTATTTTGGATGGTAGGGTAAGAATGTATGTAAAAAAAAAAAAAAAAATCGAAAAAAAATTAAAAAAAAAAAAAAATAGAAAAAGAAAAAAAAAAAAAAAAGAAAGAAAAATCATACGGACTACCATCCCGTTTTCATTCTATGTTCATTTTATGTTTTTGTTATTTTTCATTTATTAGCTTAAGTCGAGTCTAGTCTTGGCTTAGCAACGCCATCTTGTACATGTAATTAACCGAGATTGTTAACTCGCCACCAGTAAAATTCCCTTTATCCAACAAAACCGTGTAATTCATATCCCTACACCTAACGTTATAACCCTTTAAAAAGACCTCTTTGATAGTTTATCCTAGGTGCTTACGCCATGTGGTGGAGGTTTGATCCTTTCCCAAGCCTATGGTAATCTATTTTGCTATGACAGGTAGTGAGAGATATCTTCCATTTCCATAATGTTATATTACTTTATTACACCCGAGAGATGTGAGTATCTAAACACTATTTGTGAGGTGCTTGTATATGACTTCCGTGCTTGTCTATTGGTCTTTAGTGGAACGATTATTTGTTGTAATTACTTTTATATTAGTGTTAAATGACCCCTAACTTGTCTTTTGAGTAGAATAAAAGCTCATTTGCTTGAGGACAAGCAAATCTCAAGTGTAAGGGCATATGATGAGGCGAAAAATGATCCGTTTTTAGGGGGTCATTTAAGCCCGAATCCGACTTTATTTGATCAAATATTGCCCTAAATCGTTCCTTTTGTGATTTTAGGTGTTTGGAGAGTGAATTCTGGAAAAGAGGCTATTTTGGACGTTTTTGGAGCATAAAGTGAAGGAAACGACAAAGTACCAAAAATCCAAGCTGGAAATACAAGGTGACGGCGTCACGACTTGAGTCTTGACGGCGTCAGACATGATGAATATTTTACCGTAGCCGGTGACGGCGTCAGATGAGTAGATGACGGCGTCAAAGTGGCCAAGATTAATTTACCGTAGGTGGTGACGGCGTCACTTAGGCCGTCACAAGTGGATCTAGGGCGTCCGAGGAAGTTTATGGCGGCGAGTTGACGGCGTCAGATTTAACTCTTGACGCCGTCAGGACGATTTTCCTATATATAGTTTTCTAGTTTTTTCATTAAAGGAGAAGTTTTGGTGAAACCCTAAAGACGATTTTGGTGCCTCTTTTACAGGTTTTTCAAGGGTTCCAAACCCTTGAGACCTTGCATTGTAATTGAGATAAGTATACTCTTAATTCAATCAATATGTCTATGTGTTGGTTGTTTATCTTTTGTTCTTATCTTAATTCTACGATGCTAGGCTAGATTTTCTTTGTGTTTGCTTAGATCTAATGAAACCTAGATGTTAATTATGTGTTGATTACTTGTCTATTCTTGTTCTTGGATGAATGATATTATATGTTAGGCTTAAGAAAACTGGCAGATCTCCAATGGTAACATGCTTGAACGTCTTAAGAAACATGAACCGAGGCGTACTAGGTCTTTATTGGTTGTATTTAATGCATGAGCCACTGTTTACAATCCCTATAGTTGTGCTGGGTCATGGTGTAGGAGGAGATAAGAGCTCATAGAGTTGGGGAGTTATGTATGCCACCCCACGAATGGTATTAAGGAATACAATCCGTCATCCATACAAGTATAACAAGTAATTGACATGTAAAAGATATCTAGGGAGTAATGAAGTCTAAGTAAACACAATTTCTCCACATACTGCTCACAACCTTAGTTTAATATTAGTTTATTTTCATTTTTAGTATTTTATTTTGATTGCATCTTAGTTTTGGGTTAGTTGAATAGCAACTAATTCCGCCCACTCTTCTAAAACCCGAGATTTTATTTGCTTTCATTAAAATATAAAAATACAAAAAAGAATCATCTTTCATCTCTAGAACTATTAATTAGGTTTTCTAATCCTAGCGACACTATTCCCAAGCTGAACGATCAATCCCCCGGTACTTGTCACTATACTATACTACAACGATCAGGTACACTGCCTGGTGGGGGTTGTAAGCCTCGCGAGATCCCTCGAGAGGTAAAGCAAGGTGCGATTCCCATGCATCAATCTTGTTATGTAAGCTTTTCGCCTATGTAATGGGTTGAGATATGGGATTCACCCATATCCGTTGTACTTAAATGCTTTTTGGAGTAATATATTTACCGGGTCGTTGACCAAAAAATAAGTCCTATCTTTCAAACTTCATACCATTTGAAGGACAATATGTCAGTTTTGGAGGAGGTATTGGTGGTAAAATTTCGAGTAAAGGAACTATTAAAACTGGAAATTTGGATTTTCAAGATGTATACTATGTAAAAGAGCTTAAGTACAATCTCTTTAGTGTCTCACAAATGTGTGACAAGAAGAACAAAGTTCTTTTTACTGATAATGAATGCTTTGTCTAGAGCTGGCAAATTGGGTACCTGTTAGGACCTGTTAAGACCTGTTTAGGGAAAAAATATACTATGCAATTTTTTTATTTTTTAAAATAATTATTTTTAGTATTTTAGGATTCAGTTTTTAACTTTTTTGATACATAAAACGTATATTTGTCAAACTCAAACCACCAAAACCAAGTGTTAAACGAGTCGTTTTCATGTTTGAAACTTATGTTATTCGCACGCTCAGAACCTGTTAAGACCTGTTAAGACACGATTTGCCAGCTCTAGCTTTGTCCTTTCTAAGGATTATAAGTTGCCTGATTAAAGTCAAGTGCTACTTAAAATTTCTAGAAAAGGCAACTTATACAGTATTGATATGAAGAACATTGTTCCCAAAGAGAACCTCACTTGCTTGCTTGCAAAGGCCACATTGGATGAATCCATGTTATGGCATAGAAGGCTTGCTCATGTTAACTTTAAAACTATAAATAAAATTGTAAAAGATGGTTTGGTAAGAGGTTTGCCCTAGAAAAGATTTGAAAATGACCAAACCTGTGTTGCTTGTCTTAAAGGTAAGCAACACAGAGCTTCTTGTTAGCCCAACGCTCTGAGCAGTATAAACTTTAAAAGGTACTGTCTTGTTATAACTGATGACTATAGCAGGTTTACTTGGGTTTTCTTTTTGGCCTCTAAGGATGAGACAACTGGCATCCTTAAGACTTTTATTACTGAGGTAGAAAATCTAGTTGATAAGAAGGTTAAAATCATTAGATGTGATAATGGGACAAAATATAAAAAACATGGTTATGGATGAATTTTGTAAGGTCAAAGGTATTAAGAGAGAGTACAACAAAATGGGGTTACTAAAAGGAGAAATAGGACTTTGATAGAAGCTGTTAGAACCATGTTGGCTGATTCAAAACTTCCTATGAATTTTTGGGCTGAAGCAGTTAGTACTGCTTGTTATGTTCAAAATAGGGTTTTAGTGGTACAATCAAAGAACAAGACACCTTATGAGCTTTTTAGGGGTAGAACACCTACATTAGAGTTTATGAGACCATTTGGGTGTCATGTTACTATTCTGAATACACTAGACCATTTAAAAAAGTTTGATGGTAAAGCAGACGAGGGTTATTTTGTTGGATACTCCATGTTGAGTAAAGCTTTTAGGGTATACAACTTAAGAACCAAGCAGATTGAGGAAAACCTACATGTAAACTTTTTGGAGAATAAAACTAATGTTGCAGGTACAAGTCCAAGTTGGATGTTTGATATGGATTCTTTGACCTAATCTATGAACTATGTACCAGTTACTGCAGGTACAAACACTAATGATTATGCTTGGTCAGAAGAATATGTTGATACAGATGGATCAAGCATGGAGAATGAAGCAGATCATGATCATATTCTTATGCCTGTTTGGAATGCTGATAGTACTTCAAAGAATAATGATCTACAACCATCTATTTAAGCAAGAAAAGAAGGTGGTGCTGCTGAGAAGAATGCAGATGTTGAAAATGCTCAGAACAAGGATATTCCTGAAAGCAGTACAAACAGAGTTAGTACTACTGATGCAAATGTTAGTACTGATGGATCAAATATTAATTCTCAAGATCCACCAGCTACTTCTACTACTCAGAATAATCCTTTTGATATCTTTGGAGGAGTTTTGCATAATATGCCTGTCACATATGAAGTTCCTCAGTTTCCTCATGGCAGAATCAACAAAGATCATCCTCTTGAAAATATCATTGGCAATGTGAATACACCTGTAAGAACAAGAAAGCAGTTATAAGAACCAGATTATCATGGTTTTGTCAGTGAAGTTTATGATTCCAAAGACCATGAAGACAAAAATGAATGCCTATTCATGTGCTTTCTGTCACAAATTGAACCAGAGAATGTGTTCAAAGCATTGGAAGACTCAAGCTGGGTAGAAGCAATGCAAGAAGAATTGCTTCAGTTTAAAATTCAGAAAGTTTGGGTGCTTTGTGATTTACCAAATGGCATGAAGGTTATTGGAACCAAATGGGTGTTCAGAAATAAGAGAGATGAAAGAGGAATTGTAATCAGGAACAAGACTAGGCTTGTGGCACATGGATATAAACAGGAGGAAGGCATAGATTATGAAGAAGTTTTTGGACCAGTTGCAAGAATTGAAGCAATAAGGCTTTTTCTAGCTTATGCTTCTTATATGGGCTTCACTGTATACCAAATGGATGCGAAGAGCGCATTTCTCTATGGTCAAATTGATGAGGAGGTATATGTCTCTCAACCTCCAGGTTTTGAAGATCCTAATCATCCAAACAAGGTGTACAAGCTGGTGAAAGCTATGTATGGCTTGCATCAAGCTCCAAGAGATTGGTATGAAACTCTTGCTACTTATTTAGCATCTAATGGGTTTCATAGGGGCAAGATTGATCAAAATCTTTTCAGCAAGAAGAACAAGGGTGATATTCTGCTAGTTCAAGTATATGTTGATGATATTATCTTTGGATCTACAAAGAAAGAGATGTGTAGAGAGTTTGAGAAGCTACTGAAAGATCAGTTCAAGATGAGTTCTATGGGAGAACTTACATTCTTTTTGGGACTTCAAGTGCAGCAAAGACCAGATGGAACTTTTATTAGCCAAGACAAGTATGTGGATGATATGTTGAGGAAGTTTCAATTTGCTGATGCAAAAACAGCTAGTACACCTGCAGATAAAGATACAGATTTAATGTTAAAGGATGATAGTGGTGAAGCTGTTGATGTTCACACTTATAGATCTATGATAGGGTCTTTAATGTATCTTACTTCTTCAAGACCAGGCATAATGTTTGCAGTATGTGCTTATGCAAGGTTTCAAGTCACTCCTAAGATCTCACACTTGATTGCTGTAAAGAGAATTTTTAGATATCTTAAAGGTCATCCTAAGTTAAGATTATGGTATCCAAGGGAGTCTCCAATGGAATTAGTATCTTATTCAGACAGTGATTATGCTGGAGCAAGTCTGGATAGGAAATCCACAACTGTTGGATGTCAATTTCTTGGATGTAGGTTGATCTCATGGCAGTGAAAAAATCAAACAATGGTGGCTACTTCAACAACTGAAGCATAGTATGTGGCAGCTGCTAGTTGATATGCTCAAGTATTGTGGCTTCAAATTCAATTACTTGATTATGGGTACAATTTTATGAACACCATTATTTATATTGATAATAACAGTACAATGTGCATAATTAAGAATCCAGTTCAACATTCTAAAACCAAACACATTGAAATTAGACAGCATTTTATCAGAGATTGTAATGAGAAAAGGTTAGTTCAGGTTGTCAAAATTCATACTGATGACAACTATGCTGACTTATTAACTAAAGGTTTTGATGTGGGGAGGTTTCAGTACTTGGTTGCAGGTATTGGAATGCTCAATCCATAAAACTCTGATGTCTAAGTGTCATTTTCAAAAGGATGTGGATTTGTACTGCTTGTATTATCAATAAAATGCTTTTTAGAGTTTGTACTGTTGAAAGAATTTTTGGTATTGCTTATGTTTCAATGTTAGTAAATACACATTTCTGTCAAATAGTTTTTGAGCTAACATTCACAGGACAAATAAACAATATGAATGGCATTGAGTTATGTAGTGGATTGGAGTTTGATGAGTTTGTAATGTGTGGTCCTTCACACACAACAAATGGTAATCAGTTCACCATGTCTAATTCACATAAGAACTAACTAGTCCAGAGCAAATGGCTCCTGGTAAAGACCACTCAAATCCGTTCATGGTTGATAGTTTACCAAAAACTATATGGTTTTGGGTAAAGACTATATGGTTATCTGCTCACCATATTCTTATGATGAAGAGTTGGCTAGTCCAAAACAAAAGACAAGTCAAATCCGTTGATAGCTGATAGTTTGCTCAAAACTATATATGAGCAGTCGTGTTTTCATGTTCGCTTTTTGTGCTGCTCTATGAAATTTTTGTCAAAAAGTTTCTATTGCTGAGTTATAGTTTGTACTATTAATGTTAAAGTTAAAACCGTTGACTCAGTAACTGATTTTTGGACAATATAATTGGGAAAATCTTTTGTTACTATACTTTTAGAGTTTCTTGGAAAAATATCTTGTTCCTAAATTTATATTTTTACCAAAGATAATTCTTTCCTGAGCAACACTTTATAAACCCTAATTGTAAAAATATAACATCCTAATTGTCCTCTGAATCACATCCGATTTCTTTTGTATCAAAAACCAAATTGTTCTTCACGACATGATTAACTTGGTTTCTGAAGGCTCAAGAGTAAAACCTAGTCTATCTAGGGATGAAACTCAGTTTATGTCCAATGATGCACCTCTCACAGTTGGTTACACAGCTGGAAGTGTTAAGAATAGTATGCAACTACATGAATTGATGGATCTTTATGCTACTTTGTCTTCCAAAGTTTCAGTCTTGGAAGTTGAACTCAAGAAAACAAAGATGCTTTATGCAGAATTGCAAAATCAAATCAAGCAATTGCAAGCCAAGAAGGAAGATACAATTGATTCTTCTTCTTCCTCAGATTCAGATGACTATTATGTTGCTATGAGAAATTCTTCCAAATAGGGGAGGAAATTGGAGTCAAAGATTCAGGGGAGGCAAATGCAAATGCAAGTTTTTGAAGATTTTGAAAAATATGAAGCAGGTTTCTCTAATGATTAAGAAAGTACTGCTGGTTTTTACAAAGAAAAAGTTGATGAAAAGGAAAGAATAGAGATAAAGAAGAATGATGTTGAGAAGATAAAGATGAATGATGAACCACAAGAAGAAGCTTTGCATGTTGATCTAAGTTATAATGAAATCATTGATTGGGAGATCAGCAGAGATAAGTTTGGAAAAGTTTGGAAAGTAACTAGAGCAAATGAAAAGTCTACAAATTACAAGAACATTGAAGAATTGGTGAAGTCTTGTAATAGAAAAGATTTAGATACTTTATGGAAGATAGTTCAAAAGAAACTCAAGGTTGCTAAGAAAACAGATGTGTAAGAGCAAGAACTTTGGGTAGAGCTTAAAAGATTATATGAACCAGATCCTACAGATGTGTACTAGAACTTTCCAAGTCAAGATCAAACTATCTCATGGAAATTCTATAACTCATGTAGTGTTCACCATTTATCAACAAAAGATGGAGTTGATTTATTTATGTTTGCAGAGTTGCAGTATCCATTATGTAAAAAGTGATTACTAGGATGATGTTCACAAAGCTTCATTATGAAGAAGAAACTGAAGAAGTTCAAAATCTCTTTTTAAGTATAAGTGGTCAAGTGCTAACTAAGATATGTGATGAGCTCGACAGTGAAACACAAAGCAAAAAGAGGAAAAAAAGTTAAGTGTTTGAAAGAATTTCCTGTAATCCTAATAGCTAAAGTATAATCTAAGCAACTTGTGAATTGGCAGAGGAATCACAAGTTTAGGGGATGATTGTTGGGAATTATACTTAACAGTTGGAACTGTCAAGCTTAAAGAAGGAACAGTTAAAAGTTTGCACTAACAGTACTAACTAAGTTTGTACTACTAGCTTAGAGAGTTAGTACTGATTATAAGATAATGATCAAAAGTGAAGACGCATTCAAGATAATTATAGAATAGACTGCATGTATATTTTATACGTTTAGAATGATACAAATATTGTTCTAGTATTTGTTATCTTGTGTAAGACTCCTTGTTCTATAAAAGGAGGTTCTAGGTTAAGAGAAAGAGATACAGAAAATATAGAATAGCTTCAAGGTTTTAACCCTAGTGATAACAAGAGATCACTCGTATTATTTTAATAATATTAAAGCTTGTTTTGGTGGTGAATACACTGTGTTTCTTTCTCATTGTTCCATACATACACTCATACATTTCATATACAATATCTTTTAAGTGTTAACTAGTAAATTCCGCTTGGTAGTTGATATATACTCCAACTATCAATCTAACACAGGGCGTTTGTTTAGATCCTCCACAAAAGGGAATTTACTTATGTAAATGTGTAACTATGAATGTCAATGAATATTAGATATATCTTTTGCCATTAATTCTTCTACTAAAACATGTAGATCCACTATATTTTGCTTCCAAGAGTATCAGTGCATACCGCAAGAAATATCGGTAAGGTAAACGGATAAAAACGTATGAAAACGGGCAAAAACATATAAAAACTAACGAAAACTTATAAAAACAGATGAAAACGTATAAAAACGGAACAAAACGTATAAAAATGGATGAAAACGTATGAAATCCGACGAAAACGTTTAACACAGCCGAAAACGTATAAAACAGACGAAAAACTTTTATTTATAAACGACCGTTATTATACAGGATACACGATGCAAACGGTCATTAACCAAAAGGGCTAACGTGTAAATGATAACAAAAACCACTTAACACCAGTTAAAAAAGGACCACAAGTGTTATTTCTTTGCAAAGATAAGCATTGTCCATGCAACTTTAAACTATCATGGACGAAAGTTGCAAGTTTTGACAAACCACGATGACCTTCCATGTAATTTACTCTTAATTAAACCGTTAATCCATATAAGTTCAAACCATTTGCTCATTTAAATTGTTAAACACATTATTTTTGTCCTATATATATTTATCAATCGCAAATCAAATTTATGTGTAACATTATGTAATAAAAACCAAAGCTAGCTCATCCATCGGACGGGTCTTGCATCTAGATACCGAATGACCAAAACGAGCATGAAAATGGCGAACCATGATATGGCATCTTAAATAAATAACACAAAGACCAATGAAGTCCATGAGAAACAAAATCAAAGATTAAGCAATTTGAACTGATGCTTGTATAAACATTTGATGAACTGAAAATTGTCAACAAGAATGAGTCAAGACGAGTGAATAATGTGTAGTGTAGGCACGCATGTACGTTATCGTATCCTTGTTACTAGGATGAATCGAAAGTAATTGTATTACTTTCATGTTCTATTGAAGAAACCTCTATATTATTTGATTTCCATCCATCTTCATCCTCATTTCAAGAAACCTGTTCTAATATAGTTCTGATATTCGCAAAAAAGTGGAGTGACCATTTTCATATATTTTGGTTGGATACAAGGGAAATTCGAGTAGCCTTAAATGAAATGTGTGAGAAGTACACTTCGGATTCTGTAGGCTACTCAGCAAAACCCATGCATATAGCCATATACAAACTAATACCACACATACACGATCCTAATTTATTAGGCTATATGGTGAGTTACCCTAAGGAACCGAAAGTTACGTACGGTACTTGATCCTGAGATCGGCTTTCACATCTTAATATTAAGTTTTTAGTGCTAGAAAACCACCTTTGTGTTTATTAAACGTTTCGTGAGTAAGCATCAAATAAAAAATAAAAGTAAAATGAGAAATATGAAAAATAACAACAATCGCATATTTCAGATACACAATAATAAAATACGCATCACTCATGAAATTTTCATTCTTCATTTAAGATGTGTGGATATTTTGTCATTTTTCTTATGTTTATTTTTCTTCTTGTCCAATATTCCTAACGTTTCATATGTTATAAGTCAAATTAAGTTTTGTTATAATTAGTTGATAATTTATAATGACGTGGACACATGGTTGGCAATATATTATAATAAAATTATAGTGGATGATTTAATCATAATGACGTGGAAACATAATTGGATCAACTGCAAATAAGATTTTAGTAAACGCCATCAGTGACATCGTTATTCTTAGGTAGGTATTTTAAATAAGCTGGCTTAAGCTCGGTGGTGGCCTGCTTTGGGTCCATTAAAGGTTTAAGGCTTATTATAATTGTATCTACAAATATCACATGATTAATAAACGAATCTTTACAGGATTTTTAGTTGTACAACATGCTATTAAAACGGGTTTAATTTCGAAACATAGTCGGCTGTCATGTGACACGGCTTCTAGCCACCCATCAAATCTCACTCAAATGTGATCACTATCTCTATTTTCAAAACCTACTCATTGGCCGTCATGAGCCGATATTATCCTCAAAAAGTTCGATTTTTTTTTTTAAGAAATACATAAAAGAAAAGTTCTCGTCGTATTTCTTGTTTTTTTACTCATTGTGCTTTCTGTTTGTTAACCATACGTGGATTTTTATTATTTTTTTTTGGAATTAATGTTTATTTTTTAATCAAGCAAAAAAAAATATTAAAAAAACAAACAAACAAACTTTTTTATTTCTTTCCTACCAAAATCATTCCTCGTCAAAGTTTTTTTAGTTCGATCTATACCTTCTCTTTCGTCGTGTTATTCTATCAAATAAAGGAAACAGTTATGGGTCAAGTCTATCTCAGAACCCTTCTCAAGCAAGTACACGATTACAACAACAATTATCATATCAAGGTTATCAATTATCAAATCATAAGAGTCTATCTCAGAACCCTTCTCAAGCAAGTACACGATTACAACAACAATTATCATATCAAGGTTATCAATTATCAAATCATAAGAAAGCTCTACTGCCGCTTCTAAAGATTTATTGCCTCTTGCCTTACTCCAGCTGAATCGAAGACTTTTGTTTTAAATGCGATGAGTATTAGATAGGTATGTTAAGTAAGTTAGCCCAAGCTCCGTTGTGAGCTTCGGGTACAATGGAGCTCTAGGGTTTCATTATATTTGTATCTATCAATATCGTATGATTATGATAAACAAAACGAATTATTCAACAATCTCATCTTGCTAAAATTATTTTATCTAAGTGCTTATTTTTTGAAATTATTTTAAGTGATCGTGCTAGACCTCAAAGACGAATATTACTAGAATATACCAAAACTAGTAAAGTATATATATAGCCATCATAATGTGCCATTTTAAGCAAGTACGAGAACGAGTTTAATATTATTTCTCACGTTTCCACCTCCAAAATCGCTTTGTCGCCACCTTATCTTTCTTTCGTCCTATTTCGATTTTAAAGAATTTCATTGATATAGCCGTCGGTAAATGCTACTTTTACCAACCTTTGCATAATCATTGGTAAGAGATCAATGGTGTTTGCTACAAGGGTTTCCTTAACAAACACTTGAAAAAGCTATTAGTTACCGAGCTATCACAACCATTGTTTGTCGCATGTAAAGCTAGTGTTGCAACTTAATACGTTAGCTATGTAATAATCCATAGAGGGAACTCAGGTGAATTTACTGGGAAGGCCGAGTGCTATATCGGTCAATTTGAGATAGCCAGTTGTATTTATTTTAAGCAAGTATATGTAAACTCAAAGTTAGCCCTCCCCGGTCTACATTTAGGTCCGTCCATGTAATTATCTAAAACACATGTTTCAGGTCGATCTTCCATCTTTTTCTTTTCAATTTTTTTGAAAGACGAAAGAAGACATGGTATTAAATACTAGCAAGGAGGTAGAAAATCAATTTTACAACAAATTAATACAAGATTTGATCGGTTTACTAATCTAATCTAACCACAATGGGGTTACTTTTCTATCCCTATGAAGTATCCAAGCGTGAGAAGTGTCTTTATATCTTCTCCAAGTGATCTTTCCTCGGTGATTTAAGGTCAAAGAGTGACATGTTCCTATATTTCCAAATAGTTCATAAGGTTGTTTGAACAACAACGTTTAGGCCTTCGTTGTTTCATTGTTGTTGGCCGGATCCCCCCACTTTAGTGATCAGAAGGTAAGTTTTTCTTTTAAAAAAAATCGTTTTAGAAATATAATTCAGATATTGCATATACCATAACACGAAAAGGGGCGGTTGCGTTTCTTTTTGTTTCTGTAGTATGACAAAGTTAAGTAAAGATGGAATAGTGAAGGATGGTTCTATAGTCTACATTTTTGGTTTCTTTATGTCTGATCTGCATTAGCCTGATTGATTTAGTTCTTAGCATATTGAAAGAGGTTTTCTAATTAACTGGAAGATGATGAATGTTTTGGTTATGAAAAGGTAAGGAATAACTGGAACTCTGGAAGTAAGCTTTACTAATTTCTTTTAGTGTTACAAATATTGCTTGTTTGTCGGTATGGTGTTGGTAGCATCTTGCTAGTTTTCTTTTTTTAATATAATTGCCGTTAAAAAAAAACCGTACCAACGTTGAATTCTTTATTGTTCTATGACTTCCATCCATATTGGTATACTAGAAGCAAGGGTTGAAACCCGTTTGCATGGTTGCAACCCGTTTGCATGGATATGCATTATCTTCTAATGATTCACTGTTACACTAGTTAATTACTACTAAATGTTAACCTCGCAAAAACTAAAATAACTAGTAACACAACAAACCAAAGCTTCAGTTATATACACAGCCTGTCGGTAATGTTGATTAACACTGAAACATAATAATATTGTTTTAAATTTTAATGGAAATGTTGTGGAGACATATATAAACAGTATATAGATGTATCCCATAAGTAAGTAACCTTAAACATTAATGTAATAACAACAATATTGACTACAGTGGCGGAGCTAGAAAAAAAAAATTCGGAGGGCCAAAACAATTTTTTTTCCGGAAGAAAATTAGATGGGAGGGCCGAGATGGAAAAAAATTAAACACATGAAATCGCGAAAAAAATACACTAACGGGCTTAGGCCTAGGGGCCGGGACCCTTCCTGGTCCCTTAGTAGCTCCGCCCTTGATTGACTAGCTAGTGCGGTGATGCGGTGCTCGATGCTGATCAGCTAGCTTAACCACACATGTTATGTACTCATGGTTTCTAATCTCTGAGTTTACATTTCGTTTCCCCTAATATATTGGATCTTTTGCCTATAGGTGGCCGGTTAATCTCTGATTCCTGCATCTTTATGTCAGCATTGAAATCACAAACAATGATTCTAAACAATTTGAATATTAGAAGAGAATCATGCTAACAATTAAATTACTCAAAAAGAATGAGTTAAACCAAGAGAATCATACTAACGATTAAATTACTAAAAAAGAATGAGTTAAACTAATTAGTGGGGTGGGTTCACTTGACCCTTCGAACCTTTCAACGATTACATAGCCATACTAAAGACTATGAACTCTAAAACAACTCAGATCTAAGTTATATCCTTTGAGGACGTCAACTAGCCAGTGGATACCAGCTGAGTAGACTTTCAATTCATACGCGTGCTTTAACCTAGGATTGGATGACACTTTTATAAACAATACACATCAATATTCTATAGGATTCCATTGACATTTGTTTGTTGTGTTACATCATTCTACTGGCAGGTCCAACGTTGTTATTTAACAACATCTATGTCACTAACGTTTTTTTCTTTCTTTTTCGAGCTTTTCAGCACACCTTACGTATGACATATATGGCTATAAATAGGTCTAAGGTAAGATCATTTAGCAAACAGCCACATATATCTACAAAAATGGGTAGATTGCAGCTTTGGGTATGTGTTGTCTTACTTTTGTTTTCACAAACGAATGCAAGAGCATTAGTTGAGAAACTTGAACATAGTAAGAGCCTAACCGCACCCTTTAGAGCCATGTTTGAGCAGAAGGTGATGGGATTAGGGTTTGAAGTTAGAGACGATAAGGAACAGGGAAGCGGGTATGCTCCAACACGTCTGAGCCCTGGAGGACCCGATCCTAAGCACCATTGATCGTGTTCACCTATTTTCTTTATTTGGATCATTTTCTCTTTCGTGTATGGCTCAAATTGAAAGGGCATAATATTGTTTGTTGGAGAGTTGTGAAATTAGGGTGATTTAAGGGTAGAGTTTTTATCCAATTCTTTAATTGTAATTTATGTGGATAAGAAGTCTACCCCAAAATAATATAAGTATCCTTGTTTATGAAAATCCATAAACTATCTAAGTAAATTCTAGTGGCTGTCAATAATGTGGACATTTACATATAAATTTCACTTTTTTTCATTTAATTTTCAAAACATACACACACATGTACGTAGGGATGGCAACGGGTCGGGTTCGGGGCGGGTTTGTTGTGTTACTAGTTATTTTAGTTTTTGCGAGGTTAACATTATTTTTTAGGCGGGTACGGGTACACTAAAACCCGCCCCGAACCCGACCCGTTGCCATCCCTACGTACATGTGTGTGTATGTTTTGAAAATTAAATGAAAAAAAGTGAAAATTATATGTAAATGTCCACATTATTGACAGCCACTAGAATTTACTTAGATAGTTTATGGATTTTCATAAACAAGGATACTTAGGGCGTGTTTCTTTTTCGTTATGGGGAAGATTGGGGCCCATTATTACATTTAATATTGTTTGTTTTTCAAATGGGACCCATCAATATCTGTTATTCAATCTGTATTTATAAGGGAACCAAAATGAAATCCTCCACAGCCAGACGTTAAACCAGATGTGGTCCTACATGGCCCCACATATTCCCTTAGCTAACAAAAAAAAAGAAACAGCCTCTTATATTATTTTGGGGTAGACTTCTTATCCACATAAATTACAATTAAAGAATTGGATAAAAAACTCTACCCTTAAATCACCCTAATTTCACAACTCTCCAACATACAATATTATGCCCTTTCAATTTGAGCCATACACGAAAGAGAAAATGATCCAAATAAAGAAAATAGGTGAACACGATCAATGGTGCTTAGGATCGGGTCCTCCAGGGCTCAGACGTGTTGGAGCATACCCGCTTTCCTGTTCCTTATCGTCTCTAACTTCAAACCCTAATCCCATCACCTTCTGCTCAAACATGGCTCTAAAGGGTGCGGTTAGGCTCTTACTATGTTCAAGTTTCTCAACTAATGCTCTTGCATTCGTTTGTGAAAACAAAAGTAAGACAACACATACCCAAAGCTGCAATCTACCCATTTTTGTAGATATATGTGGCTGTTTGCTAAATGATCTTACCTTAGACCTATTTATAGCCATATATGTCATACGTAAGGTGTGCTGAAAAGCTCGAAAAAGAAAGAAAAAAAAAAAAAAAAAAAAAAAAACGTTAGTGACATAGATGTGGTTAAATAACAACGTTGGACCGGCCAGTAGAATGATGTAACACAACAAACAAATGTCAATGGAATCCTATAGAATATTGATGTGTATTGTTTATAAAAGTGTCATCCAATCCTAGGTTAAAGCACGCGTATGAATTGAAAGTCTACTCAGCTGGTATCCACTGGCTAGTTGACGTCCTCAAAGGATATAACTTAGATCTGAGTTGTTTTAGAGTTCATAGTCTTTAGTATGGCTATGTAATCGTTGAAAATACAAAAGAGATATGATAAACATAGGAATACAAAGATAGTTTACATATGGTGTCAATGGATAGTCACAGGTTATCAAAGGTTAAGTGTAGGATGTAAGATGTAATGTAGGTGGAATTGAGTATTTTCCCCAGGCCCAATCAATCAATCAATACAATACAATAGTAGCCCAATATGGAGTAGCTAGCTTTCAATATGTGAGGGGTTGCAATGCACGCACACCCAATCACCAATCAATGTAGCAAATATCAATGTAGTCAATACAATAGTCACAATCAATCAATCAATCAATCAATCAAATCTAGGATGCATCCATACGCCCCTGCAGGCCAATAACAATCATAGCAGTAGTCGATAACAATATCAGGGACGGTGTGGTACATCTCTCCAACCACACTAGAGTACATAACATTGGTGCATCAATGCTATGGTTGTGGCTACTCCACAACAAGTAATACCTGGGTAAATACTGAAGGGTCATGTAGTCAAGGTTCATTATCAAAGTGTAAGTGCCGAGCCATAATCAAAGGTTCAATGTCGAAGGTTCAATATCAAAGGTTCAATATCAAAGGTTCAATATCAAAGGTTCAATATCAAAGGTCAATGTCAAAGGATCAATCAAAGATGTAATGTCCACGGGTCAAAATGGAGAGGTCAAAGCCAAAGTTCCCAATCCACAAGGTTCACTATTCCAAGTTCCAAAGTCCCATAAATCAAAGGGTCATAATGAGAGTTTAAAACAAAGGTTCAATTTAGCAGGTTCCCATTACTTGTTAAAAAGGTTCGTAGTACAATCCCATTTAAAAAGTTTATAACAAGGTTCATTTAGAAAAGATCTTCCAAAAGATGACATTTATAAAGGTGATCTTTAATAAAGGTTTTCATAAGATATTCTTCCAAAAGTGGTCTTTATGAATTTATAGAATCCCATATAAGATTAGTGGTCTTAAATCATATTAAAGGTTTATAAAACAGTTTCTCCTTTAAATGTTTCCATGTCATAATTAAGAAAAGAAGTTTCACCTCCCATTATATTATCCCAAAGAATATCCAAGGTCTTACAAAGGTTCAAAGGTTAATATCACAAAAGGTTATCGAACGGATCATAAGAGTTCAAACAAATAACAATAAGATCACAATTACCAGTAAAACACGCCAATCATAGAGCCAAGTACGAAGAACCATAACCAAGGCCAAACGAAAATCATAACACGATAGCAAATCCAAGACAAAGTCAAGAGAGAGGAAGAGTGCACTCTTACTGAAAGAGTACAGAATATCTGTACCTTAGCCGAGTCAAAAGAAACAGAGATCAAACGAAAGGAGAACGGTCATTCCCGCTTCACCGAACCTAGAAGAGAATGGATACGAATCAAGAAGAGTTCACATCACTTAAGTCACCTTTTTTTAGTTATCTTTCCATTTTTAGAAACTTTTCATAATTAGCAGCTTTCTATTTTAGGTAACTTTCCATATGTAGTAAGTTTCCCGAACTAGCAATATTAGTCATTTATGATTATAATTAGTAATTAATTAAGTTAACTATTCAAATTAATCATTATTATGGATTAAAGTTCAATTATGCCAATATATAATAGTTCAGGGTGAAAGGTGTCAATATTACAAAGTATAGGGTCTATTTTGTAAGTTATGTAAATAAATGACAATTCATTAGTTTTGCTGATTCGTGAGATTCATCAACACAATATGACCATCAATTTTGCATGTTTTATATTTCTTTAATTATGACCCATTAACGAAATAACAAATCGAAACACAATCTCGTTTTATACTCTTTCAACCTCTATAATTTCGACACCATTATGCATGCATTCTTCTCTTATTCTTATATGTATGATCCCAGTTTCTAGGTCGAAAAACAAATGATAAAATCAATGCATGTTTCAGATTCTTATTAGCCAAAAGAAAACTCAAGATCGACATATATATGTTTATCATTATTTGATAAGACCAAAATAACTTATACGTAGTTTCATATAAATGACTAAACGAGAGGTCCGTTTTGTACGCTTCACAACAGAACGCGATTGACACCCGCACTCCTTCTCAGGTTACATGCATGCACACCAAAACCATACGTACAAGACACAAATCCAAAACTTAATCCCGATTCGACTCCTATCAAAATATGTTATCTTCACACATCGTGTTTCCTCCCTACTGTTGCTACTCGTCATATGTTTTCAATATATATGTATTATAATGTATAACAAATGATTAGCGCATGGACTCAATTTATAAAGGTAGTTTTAATACACCTATGCTGATGTAAGGGCTGCTCAAATAGAAAAGATAACCACACTCGACACTGTTGGCATCAAATATAATCAAGAAACATAAGTCTTTAAAGTAGAAGGACCAAATATGTATTATAGATAGATATTAACTGTATTTTCTGTAAAGTAGGAAAGGATATAACGTTTCATAGATAACTCTTAGAAGAGTCACATCGGTTCTAAATACCGATTGACATAGTATATATAGATATCGATTGTAAACATTATTGTGTGTGGAATATTAATAATAACGTGTGTTTATCAAAAGTTCCCACCCTCTCTGTTCTCATATCGAGTCACTGCATCAGATATGCATACTCATACTCTTTATTGTTTTTCATTATAAAGTTCATCCATGATTGATCCAAGATCCGCAAAGACCTGTGCAAAAGTGGTATCAGAGCTACATGGTTACATGGATCGATCATTTGCAGTCAAGGAAGTTATCGATTTGAAGAAGAAGAAGACCCGAAAACAAAGCATGAAGATGATCATTGAGATGTTACAAGTTTTTGGCAGAAAAAGAAAGAAGATTGTTGCAAGAAGAGAAGTTCCAAAAGAAGGATGTATTTGCAGATAGCAAGAAGAAGGCATGGTGAAAACCTATTATGAAGATGCACTTAGAGCAAATCTAGGGACGGCAGAAAGTGATGAAAATGGCAGAGGTGCTGCAGACATTAGACCACAGCCTGATGCAGATTTGGAAGATGCAATGGATACAATGGATGAATCACTAAAGAAAAGAAGCAGAATTGAATTGAAGACGTCAAAGACGATGATCAAGAAGATCAACCATGGAACGAAACAGAAGGCAATTAAACCAGAAGTTACAAGGCGATCAGGAAAATAATAGAAGGAACGAGATTGCAAGTTGGATGAACAAAGGAACAGAGTGAAAAGTATGAAGATTATGATTTCTTGATTAGGGGAGTGAATGTTGGCATCAAATATAATCAAGAAACATAAGTCTTTAAAGTAGAAGGACCAAATATGTATTATAGATAGATATTAACTGTATTTTCTGTAAAGTAGGAAAGGATATAACGTTTCATAGATAACTCTTAGAAGAGTCACATCGGTTCTAAATACCGATTGACATAGTATATATAGATATCGATTGTAAACATTATTGTGTGTGGAATATTAATAATAACGTGTGTTTATCAAAAGTTCCCACCCTCTCTGTTCTCATATCGAGTCACTGCATCAGATATGCATACTCATACTCTTTATTGTTTTTCATTATAAAGTTCATCCATGATTGATCCAAGATCCGCAAAGACCTGTGCAAAAGACACATACCAGAAATTCTAGACCCAAGCAGCCCTCGACATTATTTGTTAGCAAAACCGTTATATATATATACGAACCTTTTAATCGCTGCATGATTCCATGTTATGTCGTCTGTTATATATGTAGGTATATATATTGATATAGTTAAGTCTTCATATAAAGTTTCATGAGTGTATGCGTTAAGAGGTTTCAAGGATTGCCTCTAGTCGAACATCATATTGAGGCTGAAGCAAGAACGCTAGGCGAGACCGATTCAGTACGCACACATAAGAATCAATGGAGCATGGTCGAACTCCAACCTAGGCGTACACAAACCCTCCTCGTACCATTCTTGGACTGGTCCAGTGTGCGAAACACAAAACTGAATTCAATCACCATGCTTGTTCTGCTTGGAACTTCTTTATCGTTTTGGGTCGATTTAGGGAGAACAGTAATGCATGGTATGTTATACGGGATAGAATCAAATAGGTCATAGTGTGTGATAAAAAAAAGGAGAAGAAAAATGGGATTCGTGTATTGTATTTAAGGTATGACGTGCATCTTATTTGAAGAGTGAAATACGTGCTTATCGTTTCAAGACAATCTATATCTTCTAATAAACCAAAATAATTTACAAGCCTATGAAGCACAACAATTCATTAATGCGCTGATGTGTCTGCATTCTGATTGGCTACATATTTATTGCGTACAACATGGTAATGCAATGCATTTTTCAATCTCATTAACGCTCCTCAACAATAACTCATTTATGGCAACTAATGAAAGAATTAAATGGCTTCCAACTAATGAAAGACACGCTCAAAAGACAATAGTCTTCCTTTATACGCTTCCAAGGGATTTGAATTTACAGTTTCAATTCACCATTTCATATCAATTCATTCAATGTATTCGGTTACAATCATCCCAAAAAAATACGCTCCCTCTCTAACTCAATCGATATTCATTGTCAATTGTACAATTAAAGTGCATTCTTCTCCACAATGATGTCACCGATTCAAGAATTATAATTTTTCTTTTAATCTTACAGGTTTAATTCGCTGATCTTTCATCTTCTTCATGTACTATGAAACACGGAGGCAAGCATTGTTCATAAATTAGCTTTAAATCTGTAAGTTTTAGTTTATGTTAGTTTGTTTAGTTTGATTTGTTTAGAACATCTTCTTGATAATACGCAGTTTTGATTCCTCATTTAATGTCAATGCATTCAAAAAATCATCCAAAAATAACCTACGATTGATATTTTTGAATCAGATGATTTCATCTTTTTATATGTTTGGAGAAGATAATTGGCTGGAAAATCAAGACCTCAAAGGTATGTGTCTTGCTTCATTGTTTATGTTTCCATCATCAATCATTTGTAGCATTCAAATGTTATGTCATGATCCCTTGAATTTTTTTAATTTAGATACGCATTTTTGTTGTTGATGTTTGGGCAGGGTCAAATGCAATTCAAGTTGAAGGTATGGAAATCTTAATCCTTTAATCTTTTTATTTAGATCAACTCTCAACAATCTGTCTAATTGCTATGTATATGATAATATATTCAAATAGTTTTTTAGCACACGCCAAGTGTTTGATGAAACGCCGCATTTATAAATTGTTTTTATTGAGTTTGCTAAGACATGTTCACTTGATTTTTAATTTTTACCAGGTTGTTAATTATTGTGACCATGGCGTCAATGTGTGTAACAACTTAGGGGGTAAGATTAACAATTACCAATAGCTTATATGTCTGTTACTTTAACCGGTGTGTATTATGTGTGATTATGTTTATAGACTTTGTTCAATACTTTTTCTCTAAAACTGATGTTGGCGAAAAGCCACATAAGGAGCAAGAGTTGTTTAAATGTGGTTACTTAAGTCTCGGTTCAATGTTAAGTTAAGTATACGTAAGTAGGATGTTGTGATTTTGCTATTTATTTGTGAATTTGTATCCGTTAGCTTTAGGAGTTAAGATGTTGTAATTAGCAGATGTTACGTATCATGGTGTTATTCATCCCATGTACACTTTTTGATGATGGAGGGTATTGAGAATATGATTGGTGAAGTTACAATGGTTATGGATTTCAACCAATTGTTGTTGCGTTTGATCCCATTCTTTCATGGTTTTGGTATTGATATTCGAAGGAATTCAATTAAAGAATATGGTATGAAAAGGATTTTGTTTTTATTTTCACTTGCATATTTATAAGATAACCTAATAAAGGGGGTCATGGGTGCATTGTGGATAATTTTGGTCAATCGTATCGGGCTGTTAACATGAATTCATTATATGTGGTTTATGCGTATTTTCACAAAAGTGATTTGGTTTTATAATTGTTATCATCCCCATGCTCTCCAAGAGTTTTGCGGGTCAGACTTCAGTGGACTTTATCAAGTGTTTAGATGTTATAGCTCCTTTTGGTGTAATCTGGTAACACTCTCTTCCATGTTATAATTTTAGCAGCTATACAACCGTTTTAGGATTCAATTTTTTTTGCTGATGATCTTTTGAAATTGGTAATAATCTTAATGCTTTTATTCCATTGTATTGAAAGTTTGTTTAGTTTGATGTGTTAATTTGATACTTCTAAATTTTTGATTGATTTTTGAATATGAGTGTCGTTAGATACAGTAGATCTGAATATTGGCATCATTTTTGTATGATACATGTTTGTGCCGGAATTTGAAGATCGAAGATCAAAGGTTTACAGGTGATCTTAAAAGGGCAAGGTGTCTGACGAAATGTTTGAATCGAATTTTAGTATCATGACAGCTCAAGTTGGTTTTGATCAAAAGGTAAACAGTTTTGTCACTTTTTAGGTGTTTTTGTTTAAGACACATTTGTGAATATGATTCTCAATATGTGTAGGACTGTAATCAGTTTTATTGTATGTCTTTGATGCAATTGTAGGTTTTGATAGATTTTATGAAGTGCCGACCATTAAAGGTTCAAAATATGTTCCAATGGATGGTTATTTGGAATAAAAGGAAAGAGGTTAGGATTAACGAAGACTTATCCCGACTTAAAAGAAAGAGGTTAGGATTAACGAGGACTTTGAGAAGCATTTTTCCAATTAAGGTAACCATTTGTAATGTCTTTTGTTCTTTAGTTTCATTATCTACTTCTGTAACATTCTTAAACTAGAATTTTTTATTTTACAAGGCAGAGCGGTGCTATTTTGATAGAAAATCTGAAAATCACCAACATCAACAGGCTTTCAACTTCATAGCAAAAGCAGCTAACAATTGTTGTTAAGTTAGTCGCAAATCCGTCTATTATTTTCATATCCGGGGCCACATCGGGACATGATTCAATAGCAGACGCTATAGTCATGTGGACGGTGAGAAACACGGTAGACACATGGAGAACAGGGGATACACCATACATCAGCCAAGTATCGACATCTTTGATGCTTTTGATGAGGTAAGTTTGTATCAGATATGCATATTACGCTGTCAGTCTCAAACATAACGAAACTAATTACCAATTCCTTTTTTCTATATACAGTTATTTCTCTTGAAAAGAGTAGGCGAACAGATATATGTTGGTCCAGCGGGACGTCATTCTTCTCACTTAATCAAGTACTTTGAGGTAAGTATAGTAAGTTCGACATGTAAAATATAAGATAAAATCACACATATAGTTGAAATATTAAATATGAACGTCCATGAAACGTCTTTGCTGTAAGAAATCGAAGGAGTGAATAAATTGAAAGATGGTTACAATCCAGCAACTTGGATGTTAGAGGTGCCATCAGCGGCACAAGAAGCAACTTTAGGCCTTAGTTTTAAAGAAGTATACAAGAACTCAGAACTATACAAGTAGGACAACACCTTATGTTGCTTTAAAGTAATTGGATGTATGTGCGTTGGTTACGATTAGTTTTATGCACTTTTTTAACTTTTAAATAGATTTAAAAGGATAGATACATTTGAGTTAAATGGATAAATATATTTGACTCATGATGTTATTATGAAATGGTAGGTTGAGTTATGCTACTTTAAATTGGTTAGTCGGAAGATGAGAAAAATGGATGTCAATAAGTTTGGATTGTTAGCTGAGAGGCCGAGCCACCCAAATAATAAATGTCATTTGCTTATGTTTTCGAATCTGTTTGTTACATTTGAGGACAATTGCTATATTGATTTTTAGCTCAGGTAATCTAATCCAATAGTCACTGATCAAAGAAGAGGAACTAATTTCATATGTACAAAATATGAAGATCTTATACACTGTCCCTATTTTTTATCATTAACATTAACCCTTTTAGACTTGACTATGTTTGGCTGACTTATCTAAATCAAAAGTCATAACCTTAGGTTGCAATAGCCTAAAAAAGAAAGTTGCGACATCAATAACTCACTTTACTTAAAACTATATTTTCACTGATCTTGCTACAGAATACCGGAATAGTGTGAATTTATGAATAGTTGTATGCACCACTATGGAAAATATCTCTTATTTTGGAATTTTTCATGTGGAAAAAATTTCAAAAAACTCATAGGCCGAAAAATAAGCATAACTGCTTATCAGTCGTGTCATGTCTTTATGTTATGCTCATACGGCCGTGTCTTTATATAATTTTCAGATTATGTTCTACCTACCTCATAAGCCGAAGAAAGATGATTCAGTACTAATCAACAAGATTAGTCAATTCTTTTGTTTGTTGCATTATGTTTGAGGTGTTCTTTTAAACCTGTGCATTGGAATTACTGATACGTACTTTTTTCGCTTCCTAATTACATAAAATGATATAAATAAAAATATTTTTTTTAATACAATCATACTTGATTCAAATAAATTTGGGAAAATCTACCGGTCATTTTGTGCGTCAAATAGTTCTGCTGAAGATGTGTACAAAACTACAGTTTTATGGGTGTTTGGGTCATTTTTATGTGGTTTCCTTAGGTCATCTTAACTGTGGTTGGATCGTTTTAATGATAATTTGGGGCTGCTGCAAAAGTGCAGATTTAAAGGGCCTCTTGGGATCGTTTTATGGGGTGTTTTTGTTGGCTACAAAGTTGCGGTTGTACATGGGTTTTGGGTCGTTTTAAGGGGATTTTGGGTGTTTGGGGCTACTGAAAGTTGTAGTTTTAAGGTCGACGAGAAACATGTGTTCCTACATAGTACGATACATATATTTTGCTTGCGACAACTAATTAGCTTTAAAAAAAATGGACATCCATATAAAAACCAAAGTCGACTAAACTAAGATAATTTGACCAACTCAATTAGATATTAAAATAAAAGGTGATCAACGTTGACTAATTTTAATCAACACCTTCGGTATAGAACGTGTTTCTATTTTTAAAGCTTCAAATACATCATTTAATCAACACCTTTGGGATTTGTTAACCGTTTTTCTATAGTAGGATTTAGGCAAATTTGTTTGGCATCATTATTAGTCCATGAGACGGATTGTAACTCAAACTAATGTGTAGGGGACCGTAATATATTTAGACAGCAGATAAGTACTCAAATAAGCAATTCCAAACACCCATTTAAACCATTGCAATATTTTACCACTGCTCACTTCAATGCTTAATTTACAGGGCAAGTAAAATGGGAACAATGTTGATGTTGGGTCATTTTACAAAAAATTGTTTCTAAGCTGATGCAAAGAATAAGAGAACTGCTCAAGCAGATGTTGGGTCATTTTCGGGTGATCAAGACTTGGGAGTTTCATTTAGTGACAACGTTTATGAAACTGGTGGGGCTTTATTGAATTTTGGATCCAAAAGGTTAAGGGCCGGAACTTTTGGTGAGTTTTGTACTTGCGTACTGTATTTATATTAGTTTTATGTGCTTTTTGATTGTTGTGTGCTGCATGCAGAAGAATTTTATCAACTACATGATGCGCATCAGTCTTCATCATTGCATCCTACTCCTCAAAAAGTTCCTCACGGAATGTTACTGGATTTTGAGGCTGGTGTTGTGCGGCCTGGTTATCAGACACAAGCATCAAGAGGTTTGATGTTATGGTTGCTCTAAAAGGTTTTGATACTACTTGCCTTCTTTGTGATTTCAATAGCAAAGAAAAAATATGGTTACACACAACTTAAAAAATGAAGTAACATATTGTACTGTAGTGTTTGTGATTTTATAAATAAAGTATCAAAATCTTAAAATCCTAAAAATAGTACTGGTGGTGAAAACCTTCTTTTCAATAATTTTAGTATTGACTTCCACTTTGTAAATACATACCCCACTTTTCCTCAACCAAATAGATATTCTTTCTACATGATTTTGTGTGGCTGCGAGATGTTTGTCGGAGGAAATCTCCCTCCCGTACCCTTCAATTGTTTCTACCCTTGCAGACATTGTGCTCACATGTGTTTGATGCTTCTAAAATGTTTATGACAGCCACTAATGTACAGCAAGATGTTTTTGGCAAGAGGACATCTGGTGATACGTCCCGAGGTATATGCCGTTACTATCAAATGCCTTTTTTCAGTGTTGTAAATATCGGTCTTGGCGGCCGATATATCGGTGATATATCGCTTATCGGCGGTCGACCGATACAATATTTCACTTATCGGTCAAATTTATCGGTTTGGTCAAATTCGGTCAAAATCGGTCTTGGCGGCCGATATATCGGTCAAACTCAGTTAAAAATCGGTCAAACTCGGATTTTTTTTTCTAAATTGATAAATAATTATGGATTTGTGGCTTTTATTTTTCAAGGATGTTAAACTTTTTAGTTTTTTGTGGTTATTGACTTATTTTGTTATGAGCTTATGATATTGCTAATAATTATTTATTTTTAAATAAATTCCTTTATAATTTATGGTCTCCGGTATATCACTTATTTATCACCGCCAAGACCGATATGGCGCTTGGCGGGGGTCGACCGCCGAGGTACCACCGAGCGATATTTACAACCATGCTTTTTTTTTGGTTCACGCATTCTCATGTTTTCTGATTTGTCATTGCCTATTTTATCTTACTGTCGTCACAGGTGAAGAAGGTTTGGGAAGCCTTTATCAACGAACAGATGAGGCCCTTTTAGCCACACAACTGGCCGTGCGACGACGTTAGTCACATTCTCTTTTCTATTTTGACTTCCAAATGATGATATGGAACATTTTGTTTTAACAATTTATCGAATCAATTACATAAACGTCCATCTGTAAATGGACTTATTTATTTAACAGTCTATATAGTCTATTTACACATCTGTTGTGAAAAGAACTTCTAATCAGGTTTCCATTGCGTTTTATCCATGACATTGCTCAAAATTCTTTCCAACTTTGACATGCCTATTGTTTTGTTCACCTTATGCAATCAAAAGCAAACATTGTGTCAAATTAATCTTGATCTATTTCCTTATTTGGTCGAGAATGCAGGTACATCAAATACAGAGGCACGTTCCGCATCCGTGTCACTACAAATGTCTTCGTCACGTCCACCCTGTGGAAGAGGAGCAGCAACGTCGGATGTCCATAGAGGTTTGTCATACGCTTTATGTCACTAACATATGTGTTGCTGTATAGATGGTAGTACAACGTTACTTATACTTTTTTTGACAATCTATATAGGAAGTGGACTGTCGCATGAAAATGTACCTCCAACCACATCAGTGCCATCGCAGGCAGGAGGCACATGTGATGTTTCTCGACAACGTGGATGTGTCCTTATGTTTTTAAAGTTTCAGGTTACATATATCATCAGATTGGGAGGATGTGTCCTGTTGCGGATCAGACTCCTCGGTTTTTGCAACTCTATATATATATGACACTCACAACAAGGTGGCTAATCGCTTGAGCCATTTTGGACCGAATGCAACAGCTGTTCTGAGACCTGATATTGTAGAGTGGTTGATAGAGTTTCTTGACCACAACAACGAGCTGGTGCAGCTCTTCAGGACTGCGCGTGATAAATTGAATGATGCAGATGTGCCGGAATTCAAGGTCAGATTATTTGGTGTCGTTGGTTCAGTGCAGCATGAGTTGCATACAGCGGATTCCATCGGTGCCATTGTTTTTTATGGCGGCCCAGATTGCGAGACGGAGTTTGATGTAGTTATTCAACAACACTCAGGGGAGCCTGAAAGAATAAACAAGCTTCATCCCACTTATATGTCGTTACAGTTTCCATTATTGTTTGTTTATGGCGAACAAGGCTATCACACTGGACTTATGCTAACTGATGCAGCAGACTCAACTTCAGAAGAGGGTAAGCGCATGTCCATTATGTGGTGTCGACTTTCTTCCTTCATATTACCTCAAGGTGAGTGCAACGTTTAGAATTCCATTATGTGGTTTCGACTTTCATTTGGAATAAATGTATAAGCAGATCAATGGTGCTTGGGTCAGCTTAAATAGTCTCTCAGATACAAAATGACTTCAATGTTTTTGATAATTTCTTTTGTATAATGAGAAGTTAAATTATCCTTTAGTTTTATAATAGTCATTGTTACATCTTTTTATCCCTTATCATAATATTAATTCTTTATATTGTTGTTTGGTAGTATGTGTATGTATTTGACTTTGGTTAAACATGTTCCAGTTGTGTTGATACGGAACATTGTTTCTCCAAATGAGCAGCTTACATGAACGTATGACTTGCTTAACATGTGGAGAAAAGGTTAATTGTATTCAAAAACCCTCTAAAATTCCGTGGGGAGTAAGTTTGCTTTTAAAGTCGATATTTCTCACTATAACATTGAGAAGGAGTTGTATGTCTACAATGGTGCCAAAATGACCAATGATGAACGTGTTATATCTGGCCTTTTTAATACGATTAAGCAAATCGTACGTTCTTTTTTTTAAACATACTTGCAAGTACACATTCTCCTTTTATAGTTTCCTCATAACTAATGATATTTTTCTTTCATTATTTAGGAATCCTTATACTACGACCTAGGCAGCGTAGGAAAGGACAACGATACCGGGTATCAAGAGACAATGAAAGTGAATGTTATTGACAATGAATCCGTAGACAGCAACGATAACAAGAAGCTACATTGTGATCAAAAGAATATATATATATATATATATATATATATATATATATATATAGATTGAAAAACCATTTGTTACACACGTATTTACAAGCATTGTATTTTATACTTTCAGTCACTTATAACTTATTATTTCGTTACAAGAAAATTTCATAGCGTTTACGTTCGTTGTTCTTTCTTACTTTATTCACTTATTTACTTTTTTTAATCAAAAACCCTCTAAAATCCCGTGGATTCCACGGGTCTATAAGCTAGTAATACATATACCATTTTGGGATAGAGGTTGACTTGCCAACACATACGAATAAAAGGAATTTTGTGTTTTATTTATATGGTAAGTCATAATATCAGTAATTATCTCAATCATCCTAACGTGTGATTGCATGAATTAAGGATCTGATTGGTTATTATATTTTTATTATTCAAGCGTGTAAAGAGAAAAACATATGAAAGATTTCATAAGAGAGAGTGCCGTATATCATGGGTGATTGGTTGAGACGAATTAGGGTAGTGATTGGGCCAAATTTATGAGGGTGATTAATGGAGTGATCGAAATATATGAGATGATGATTGAGAATATAAGTTGTCATGTTTAGAATAAAAAGTATGTACATACAATAATACAAATCGGTCTAACAACATGTTTAACGTGTGATATTAATAAAAACGTGTACACTAATTTAATCATAAGTTTTAATATTCGTAATGTTGGTGTTTTCAATATGAACGGATTAAATACTTTGGTCCACATCGGAATGTAATGTCTTGAATAATTAACGTCTCTTCAAAAATTTAAAATTAGAGGGATAATTTGGTTATTTTAATTGTCCACAATTTCTGGGTTTTTACAGAATTTGAATTTTAAATACTATCCCGACCTTCAATTTTAATTTGAATTTCAAATACTATCCCGCCCTCTAGTTTGAAATTTAAATTTTTAAACACCCTTATATAAAGCATACCATAACATACTATTTTGCATACACTTCACTTTCTAAACAAGTTTACAATGGCTAACCGTTGGTCCGTTGAAGAAGAAAACTTGTTAGCCGACATGTGGCAAATCATTCACGAATTTCATGGCAAATCCATTTTTTGGAATGAGGTTACAGAAAGGTTCAACAACCAATATGACGGTCCTTTTTGTAACAAAAGCCAGATAACGGGTAAGTGGGCAAGAATGAACAGTGAATGTAAAAAATTCAATGATATTTACTTGAGCGTGCAGGATAGTGACGATTTTAATGATCGTCTTCACACTACAATGAACATTTTCAGAGAACGGTTTGGTGGGCAAGGATTCAAATATCTTAACGTGTGGTTCATTTTGAGAAACAGCCCCATATGGAACAGATATAGGGATTAATGGATTTTGTATTTCCGTATCGTTTGTATTTGTATTTCTGTATCGTTTATATTTGTATTCCTGTACCGTTTGTATTTGAATTTGAATAAAAGGTTAACGGCTATTTTCTCTAAAAAAATCCACTAACGGCTAGTTTACCCTATAAATGTCATCTACAACTTCGTATTGTCACACAATTATTACTAAATTTCACACACACACACACACATACACTATGGCTAACGAACCAGCTGAGGTACAAAGATAAATTCTTGTCCGATTACGCAACGAACAAGAAAAAGAGCTTAGGCTGATTAACAATTTTCTAGGTGGGATAACTCGAATCATGCTACAGAAGCATTCTCGTGCTCCAGAGATCGAAAGGTTGCATGCGATGCCTCAAGACCATTCAGCTATCACAGTCGGTCTAGAAACTCTAATAAGAAACGATAAAACAGATCTGCAACTTCATGTCGCCTTGAAGATGGTTAGGGAACAAGTGTTGCAGGTGTGGGAGGAGAAGTCAGATCTCATCGACAATTACCAGTCTATATAAAAGCTTTATTGTTATCATTGCATGATCTATGTATTCGTATTGTTTTGTTTTCAATAAAGATTTTAAAGTAATGGTTTGATTTTTAAAACATAGAGGGTGTTTTTGTTAATTTAACGCACGGGAAGGGCAACTTACCCCCGCTCTAAGAAATAATAAACAGATTTTAACAATGTACGAAACACAAAGGTGTAAATACAAATCTTAAAAAAACATTATACTACGTATTTGGATTCTTTTTATTATTTACCGTTTTTCACCAAAAAAGCAGGAGCGAACTAAGAACCCTAATTCAAAGAGCAGGGGCGGTGCTGAGAACGTAAAAAAAAATTAGGCCCGACACGAAAGTAAAAAAAAGTGCCCCTATATTATAATATCCTTAGTGGGTTGGGCCTCGTATATATAATGGGTATAAAAAATTTTAGTGCCCCTTAGTGGGTTAGGCCCGACTCGATTGCTGATGGTGCGCGGGCCAAAAACCGCCCATGTCAAAGAGAACAAACATGGCTCTCGAAGATAAACAAAAACCAAAGCGAATTAGTAACTGGATTCCTACAGAGATCATTATTGAAATTTTTCTAAAGCTTCCAGTTGAATCGTTGTTACTGTGTAAGTCTGTTTGTAAAGAATGGTACTCTTTAATATCCCATCAAGGTTTCATTAAAACACATTATACTTTATCTAGTACCAACAATATTAACTTTGAACATCATAGACTTATTTAAAACATCTATGCACATGAAAACGATCTCTACAGCTGTCCTCTTTATGATGTGTTGTTTGATAAATCTATTAATAATGCGATAAAGCTTGAAAATCCAATTCAACAAACTCGAGGTAGATGTTTTAGGATAGTTGGGTCTTGTAATGGATTAATGTGCCTTTTAGCTGAGGATGATAACACTCTGTTTATTTACAACCCAAGTACTAGAACAAGCAATATTTTGCCTCGTCCTAAACAAGGGGCCGGTTGGGGTTTTGATTTCTATGGTTTTGGGTATGATGAGACGACTCGTGATTACAAGGTGGTTAAAATAAGGCGCTGCGACCAAACTTCCCGTTACTGGGTCTGGCGTGCTATGATATATTCGTTAAAAGCTGGTAGTTGGAAGGAAATCGGTCGTTTTCCTTGGGCTAATCTTTTTGGTGATGGTAAGTTTCTTAATGGAGCTCTTTATTGGCTGACTAGTGGCGGGGGTTTGTGGCATATAGTTTCTCTTGATTTGGGGAAGGAGACTTATGGTGAAGTTTTGCAGCCGGAGTACGATAAAGGTTTTAAGAGTTTGATTTTGGGGGTTTTGGGAGAATGGTTGTGTGTTTTTTGTAATTATTATGAAAAACGTGTGGTGGATGTATGGGTGATGAAGGTTTATGGTGTGAAAGATTCTTGGACGAAATTTGTTTCCATCCCGCATCTGAATGATCGAAATTCAGTTCCTTTGTATATGCAGATTCATGCTCCTTTGTGTATTTCAATTGATGGAAAATTGTTGTTGCATTTGGGGACGAAGTTGGTGGTCTATGATTGTTTAAATGGCTCATGCTCAGTGATAGAAAACACCAATGAATTTCGTGACGCGTGTATTGTTGTTGAGAGTTTAATTTCGCCTTTTGCACCGTTAGGCCTTGGTGATAACAATGGTGATGAAAATTAAGGTAAAATTCTCTTTTAACTCTGTTTCACTTTGAGGTTAGTCAAAATTAACTATAACTTGTTCACCAAGTGGAATTTGAGTAAATAATTGCAATGGTACATGAACTGAGCAATTACTTCAGTGCTAATGATTAAGAACATGTAGATCAGTAGGCTAAAAAAGGCTGATATGCTGATAACAGAACATGTACTACAGCGTTAAGTTTGGCGTGATCATTTGCACTTGTCGTTGATCGAGTAAGAGTAAATGTAAGGTGTCTATACGTCTTGTGCTGACAGGTAAACGATATGGATAACCAAACTTCCTTTTCAAAACCTTTAAACCTCTGATCTGAGTTCTATCTTTGGTCTTTGTACTTGCGGGAAATATATAGTGTAGATATAAAAGTCGATATCAACATTAGATTGGCAACTCACAGTCACTGAATCTTGTTCTTTCAGGAGAGGGTGAATTCTCCAAAGTCTTCTACATTCATGGATGAAAAAATATCAATTGAAGAACGTTCGTTGAACTTTAATTCAATCCTAACAGCTTTAACAAGCGAAAAACTTCTACCCGTATGCTTTTATTAACATTAGTTAGATCTATGTTGCTACCCTTTCTGTATTTTAATTAACTGTGTTCATGGTTGCCACTTAAATTGAAGCAAATATATCAACCTTTTGTTCAAATTTCACTTTTTTGGCTGATTAATTGGACTTGTTGTAGGGATCGAGTTGTATATGCAGTATAGTTGACTTTGACCAACTGAATGTGTTTGAGCTTTGATACTCCAGAGCAGTCATGTTTTAGCAAACGAGTTGACTCCACCTTACTAACTTTTAAATGAGATTATTTTCAAACATGTGATAGAGACATCTATGTTTTTATGTTTAGCGTTTAGCATATGGTTTACTCACTTACGTTCATAGGGTAACATCTTATGTTTTTTATGTTTAGCGGTTAGCATATAGTTTACTCACTGATGTATGGAAGGATCAATTAGCGGTTCCTTTGCGTGTTTCAAATGATGGAAAAGTGTTGTTGCAATTGAGGAGGAAATTGGTTGTGTGTGATTTGCAGAATAGTTCATCCATTGAGATTATGGTCATATATAATCATACATTATCTTTTTTCGTGTTTTGAGTATTTGTAAAGATCCTACGAGTAGTATTTATGAAATTTTCGATTCAGTTATTGTCAAAATGTCGACTTATGTGTTATATGTTCGGGTTTTCATCATATATGTACGTAATATGTTTCTTTACTTGAAGAAGGATAAAGCACATCCTTATTGTTTTATTGTTGGATAAACAAAAAACATTGAATGGTTTATAAATAATCTATGTCTGATGAGTGAATTATTTGTATATTAATTTGTACAACTTATATGCATATGTTAAGGCGATCTAGTTAGGCTCTCATTCTGATCAATCCACACAACTAACCAATCAATATTAACAAAGTAATACTACCAACTACGAGTAACTTAAGCTTAGGTTAATCTGGGACTTACTACGCTCCTATCCGCATTAGCCACACGGTGGCCTATTTTCTGAACAAACTTCTGCGTGTATCCATTGACAGCTTCCATCCTGAATTCAAATTAAAGAGTAATGAACATGCATTAATCAGGGAAATAGTAATCAAGTTTGTCAAATATTCAACCGAGACATATTGTCTACAACCCAACCCATATCCTATGCATTAAGCTTTATCAACTACAAAGTACACATTCTGTTACAATTTAAGTACCATAACAATTACATAATTAAACATATAAACATCAACAACGCACAACGGAAGCAAAAGATCGAATACTCATAATTAATTAACTGAAACATAAAGAGAGCGTACCTTTAGTGATTCTAGCAAAACAAGAATCAATAAATAATCTTGAACATGTGATGAACCCTAATTAGGGTTTATATGGATCAATGATTAACCCCTTACCATTTTGTTAATCGATCCCTTGATAACAACAAAAGTATGTTGTTACCTCGTTCTTGTACACACGAATTAAACCGTATTAAGGTGATGCTAGTGACAACACAAGAAACAATTTTGATGAACAAAATTCGATCCCACACACCCTAAAGGGTTGTACGATCGGTTATAGTAAAAGAGGAGAAGAAAGACACTTAGGGATAATTGTGTGTACAAAAGATTACTCCAACAATGACCCTATGGGTTTATATTTATACTAAATAGAAAACTTGGAGCAAAAGCTAGGGTTTGGGTTTCCCCAACCCATGGCCGGTCGATCTAGAGCCCAAGGGGTTTCTAGATCCTTCTCATGTTTCCTAATTGTATAAACATAATTCTTTCCTTATTTGCGTCTAACGGTCGTTAGTCATTAACGGTCAATACCAACGATCGTTACATACTTGTGTATAATAATAAATATATAAATATATTAATTATTATTTCTTAATACTCATTCGTAACGTGTGCAATCCCGAGGTCTCGAGTTCGATTCTAGACATACGTTTATTAATATATATCCATAAACTCCAACAGCTCCCACTTGGATATCTATTAATAACATAATGACATTGGTAAGCGTCTAGCAACACCCCAATGCCCCTAGATCAACTCAAGGAAGGTTTCCTGGAAAAACCTATAATGATTCATCATTATTATTATCATCCTTTTGTTTCTAATACCACGTTAATAAAGATATGGATCTTAGTCATTCTTTAATTAACAATTCTGTTTCTCGTTGTTTATGATTGAGCAAGATTACCAAAACATCTGAACGTATTCCAGATAGACTTTGGGCGTGCGCACGCATACATCTTGTCAAACCTACGAGGGGCCCAGCAGTATTAAACTTCAAAACGAATTTGAAGGAACAAATTCTTTCTTGACTATAAGAATAACCCATGGACTTTGCAACAATTCTGAAAGCAACCCTTATGACTTCCAATTACGGTAAGCGGTAGATTGCTCCACAAAATGCACTACATCCATGACACTTATCTGGTATCTCAAGTCTGAGGATAACAAATTCATGATTTACTTACTGACAAGATTCATAAAGTAAAATCATGTAGTTGGGATAAGTCCTATATTCAATTCATCGAATATCATGTGAAATTGGTATGTCAACGCATCAATATACTTTCAAGTATATCCTAACCAATACTCAGATTTGTCTTAGTTTAATGATATTCCCATATCATTAATCGACAATGGACAATTTAGAATAACATAAGTTATTCACGGATTTAAACATGCAAATATAGGATACAATTTATTATTAATGAAAACAAACGTACTAAGTACTTTAATTCATTATAAATAATAATTGCTTAATGTCCTTTATCCAAATACTAAATAGATCAATGCATGATAATTCTAGTTAATGAATTTTGTCTCAAGTAATGACTTGCTAACAATTATGCCTCAAGTAATGACAATCATACTTGTTGACAAGGCATTATTCAACTAACTTTGATCTATCCGAATTTTGAGAATACTTATTTCAAGAATTTAATTAGCAAAATTCTTATATGTGTATAACTATCTTGATATAGTTACACAATATTTCATAAATGATGTGATATCCTCAACCATCAATTTATGACAATCAAACTTTCAAACGTTTTAAAGTTTACAGTATTCTAATTCTTTAATGTTTAATGCAACTATGCTCTTAGTTGAGCATAACTAGTTCTCATGATATCCTTCATGACTAGTTATTGAGTGTCATCTCAATTAAACCAGCATCATTTTATATACCAAAATATGCTCCTTTAAAATTTCCGTAAACTTAATATCCATTGTGTAATGTTTAGGAGCTATTCCAGGTTGAGGATCATTATTCTAATTTCAAACATTTTCCATTAGAATATCTATTACACAAGTTATATTATAACTTTTAATTTGATATTAAATATTGTCAAATCATTATGCACTTAAGCATGATACAACAATAATATAATGCACATGAAAATCCTTCAGACAAACTTAGATTTTATTCATGTTTGATCTTTATAAATATGTATATCTATTTAGTCATCCAAATAATATATCATATTCTTTTTAGAATTTATTTACCGCACTTGTTCATTCAATAATAAACTTTAGTTTCAAGGTTATATGTTTTATTTCTCAAATCTTTTAAGTAAAGTTTCATTCCAAATTAAGTCTAACCTTTTACTTATATGGAATGTTACTCTACAATTTATATGATTTAGTAAATCAAACATAATACTCCCACTAGCTTTCAGGAATACTTAGAAATTATCTTATTTCAATTATAAATCAATTCATGGATATAATAATTAAACATAAGATTAATCTCTTAGATGCATGCATTTATCCATTCATGGATTATTGCACTTTGTATACTTTCAAAGATTTGCATGAATTCATAAACTCCTTTTGATTACTTATCGTCCTCGCTCAAGTAATTATTCAAGAAAGAGTTTTGATATTCCATTGTCAAATTTCATATTTATATAAATATGACAATAACTATCTTTGTATCTTTAATGTGCTTAAGAAAGAGTATTCAATCATAGTTAATTGCTTAAGTATGATTAATAATCTTGTCATAAGACATACATTAAGATATGTATACACTTTTGTCCATATGATTATTTCACAAAGATTTAAACCACTAGGGTTACATTATCTTTGAATAAACTCATCATCATTCTCTAACTATTAAGAATTAAGATAAACCAAATTTTCAAAATTTTGAATATCTTTATGAACAGCATCTTTAACACTCATAGGATGAGTACTTTACCCAATTCATTATTTTGGTAATATTACGTCATATAATCATCAGTATATTAATTAAATATCTGAGATATCCAAGTGGATCTATGAATGATAATTCCATCATCTTGAGGTTTATCATTTACATGTTAAGCCTCATCATGATTTTAACTAGTGTGGTTTTAGAAGATTATGTATCTTGTAATTCTATCTTTTCAAGATAAAATACTCCCACTCGCCTTTAGTATTATATAGAATAAAATACTTAGCAATTAGAGCAACAATCCAACTTTCTCTTTTAGGACTTTACAAATACGCATTGATAGCTCTTTGTTAATAACCTTCACATAAGTAACTTAACAAATTCAGAACTTCAATTTAAGACTTAATGTGATTCATCACATTTCATAATTCAATAACGTCTTATTAATCTTCTAGGAGTTTAATTGAGTATATTCAAGCCATACTCAATTTCTAACCTTAATGACTTTTGGAAGAAAAGAAATCATAGTTATCTTCAATCAAACAATCTAACAAGAGTTTGATTCCCTAACTGAACATACTGTCCATATGTGGTACTTCAATTAGAATTAATATTGTAAGAAGATCTAACAATATATATAAGATAACCATATTCCTTTTGGCATACCTATTTACCAACTAAGTCAACTTAATGGTATAATAGTATTTCCAAATCAATTGCATGCTTTATAACACAAGTACTTTTGACCAAGTCACTTCATGTTTATGTCGCATTAAAACATAAACGTGTTATAATCCCATTATTCGTTATTAATCATTGATCAACTCAATGACTTCTTGTATATGTCTTAATTAAAGACCATAACAAGCTAACGTCTTACTTAATTATAAGTCTTGTAATACTTAGAAGACTTCATGTTTATAACTATACAATAAAGTATGAACATGTATTATTAAAGTAATCATGAACACCATCATTTGGTTTCAATAATATTTTCAAGTTAACACACTACTTTATTTATTTATGTCATTTTAAGAATACATAATTATTGAAGTAGTATAATATTACTTCATACATTTATGCCATTCCAATAATATATAAATATTAAAGCTGAAGTAGTAATGTTATTTGACACAATGTTCTAATAGATGTCTAATTTAGAAACAGTAAATTATCCATGTTGGTCTCACGCATACATGGAAATTCACCTTGTTGTTAATATTTAGTCTGCGTCTCACGTTTACTAAATTTTAACACCAAGTGTTTCTTAGATTAGATAATTAATCTAATTAGAATTATAGTCTCTTACTTTGCAGTTAAGAGAATGCTTTAAATCATATTCTTATGTGTTGTACTTTGCACATAATGAAGATTTCTCCCACTTGTGCATGGTACAACACCATGTATCATATAAACAACACGCACGCGTTTGTTAATTTGAACAATATGATTTGTGTCATTTACATAACTTAGTAGATATAGAGTTTACTCAATCAATCAAGGAAACGTACATGACTATCCTTGAAAATATTAGGGTCTATATTTGGAAAGTAATTACATTGAGATATTCAAAAGATAATCTAAGTTACAATCAAGACAATAAGTCTTGTAACTCCCACTGAATTAGAGAACCATATAATAATCCCTTATTCAGCCATAAGAACACAATACTCCCACTGAATTTGACAACATTGTAAATGTTTCATTAATCAGTGAAAGAAAATAGTGTACTTGTTTACTTTCCTACATCTTTTAAGAAAACCCATTCAAACAATTATATAGGTTATAAAAGGATGTAATCTACTACACAAATGTGATTCATCACATTCCAAACTATTAACTTGAAAAAAAACTGGGCATGCAATTTCTTCCTTTATAGATTTACCATTCCAACAATTGTATGTAGTATCTTTAAATGGTCAAACCAAAACAACTAGATAAAATAATCTAATTCGTCTTTTACCATTATGCAGTAATCAGTCTAGCTTCTAATTTAATAACTCATAAAGTGCAAATACTCTTACTATTAAAGTTTGCTATGAGTTATGTATTTAGAATTTTAGACAATTCTAATCATCCTATTATACCTTTCTCATTCATGAAAAGGAATAGGATTTAAGTCTCACACTTCTCCTAATGGAAAGAAGACTATATTTATTCTTTTGTAAATATTGACTCTAACCAAAAACCCAAACGGGTGTAGATCAATTAAAAGAATAACTTACGTTTACGGTTTTAAGTTGCATTAATACATTTAAAGAATTTACAAAATTCAATTTTAGTATTTTCGATAATTTATATTTTCAAGAAAATATAATACCCAAGGATATATTCATATAACCAACATATTTTCTTGAAAATCTAGGATCCAACTTTACATAGATTCCACCACATCAGTTGATCTGCTAGTGATGAAAGTATAAAAGATGGTAATCTGTCGAACAATAATTGGCAAACACTTTTCCAATTCCTAGATCATTATGGGATTTACATCAAATTGATTCATCAATTTGTCATGTAAGCATGTTTCATCCCATCTCATGCCTTAAGCTCTAGGTCTCACGCATCAACTCAATTAAGTCGTCTAACTTAGAAACTGCAAATTCTCCATGTGTGGTCTCACGCACACTCGAAAATTTACCTTGTCATTAAAATTTAGCCTGCGTCTCACGTGTTACTAAATAATAACTTCAAGTGTTCCTTATAGTTAGATGGCATGTAACTTAAATTTTAGGGTATAAACTTTTGATGTGAAAATCAAAACATGTATAAAGATGCATGCACTCATCTTTATAACATAAGTTTTCAAAACCTTTTTATTACCAATTCGTGAAATTAATACACAAAGTTTTACTTGAGGTTTAATAAACCCTAAGATGACTTTCTACAATTATGATTTTAAAAGTAATTCGTTTAAGACATATTCAAGATTGTGATAACCAAGGCAGACTCTAAGGCTCTTTTCTAAGCCTTCAAATCACGGTTATGAATACCGTCTTAAAGGACTTAATTTTAAAAGCATATTTGTACAAAACATCAATCAAGCAAAAGTTTATGGATTCAATCTCAAAACCATGTAATAAAGTGTGAATTTTGCTGGTCTCGCCTGGGAGCTGATTACCGTGCGAATCGGACCATTAGCGGCACTTAAGACCTTGCAAGATTCTTACTTTATCACTTAGGGTTTCACCATTATTAGTCCGTATTATTTTCTTTATGGAAAAATTACCCTTTTATTGCTTACAACATGTCAAACAAATAAGAAACAATAAAACAAGTAATTCAAGACAAATCAACAACTAATAATAATAACAAAGGTGAAACAAATAGCCACATGCAATCCTTGTTAAGAAAAGATCTTAACAAAATCAATTCTAGGTGTAAAATGCATGTAATCAACCAAGGCCTTCCCTTCTTAATGGAAGTGGAGCCACATACATTGACGAATCAATTGCGTAGACCAAAGCTAATATACACACCACATAGCACGTAAATTGATTTTAATAATTATTATTGAGGTCTTCCCCAATATTAGAACATGTGACAAAGCTTAACAATTAAAAAAAAAAAACAATTAATAACCCATGACTAACATGCATGTTTCGTCATGGATCAAAGCATAACAATTACCAATTAGGTCACAAGATACGCATATAAACCATGTCACATAACAATTATACATGATTAAACCACATAAAAAAATATTAGCATGCAACCTAGGGTTTCTTCGATTTTTATAAAACCTAAAAAAAAAAATTTTTCCTTCGGATGAACAGTACCGTATGAACAGTACCTTGAACAGTACCGCGTGAACAGTGTCGAAAGAACAGTGTTCGTGAACAGTAAAAAATATTTTTAGGGTTTAAAAATTAACACCAAGAAACCTTTAAGCATGCAATAATAATCAAAGATTTCAAAATTTTTTTTTATGTGTTTCAGTAATTAATTACACAATATTAACCGCTCTTGATGCCACTGTTACAATTTAAGTACCATAACAATTACATAATTAAACATATAAACATCAACAACGCACAACGGAAGCAAAAGATCGAATACTCATAATTAATTAACTGAAACATAAAGAGAGCGTACCTTTAGTGATTCTAGCAAAACAAGAATCAATAAATAATCTTGAACATGTAATGAACCCTAATTAGGGTTTATATGGATCAATGATTAACCCCTTACCGTTTTGTTAATCGATCCCTTGATAACAACAAAAGTATGTTGTTAACTCGTTCTTGTACACACGAATTAAACCGTATTAAGGTGATGCTAGTGATAACACAAGAAACAATTTTGATGAACAAAATTCGATCCCACACACCCTAAAGGGTTGTACGATCGGTTATAGTAAAAGAGGAGAAGAAAGACACTTAGGGATAATTGTGTGTACAAAAGATTACTCCAACAATGACCCTATGGGTTTATATTTATACTAAATAGAAAACTTGGAGCAAAAGCTAGGGTTTGGGTTTCCCCAACCCATGGCCGGTCGATCTAGAGCCCAAGGGGTTTCTAGATCCTTCTCATGTTTCCTAATTGTATAAACATAATTCTTTCCTTATTTGCGTCTAACGGTCGTTAGTCATTAACGGTCAATACCAACGATCGTTACATACTTGTGTATAATAATAAATATATAAATATATTAATTATTATTTCTTAATACTCATTCGTAACGTGTGCAATCCCGAGGTCTCGAGTTCGATTCTAGAAATACGTTTATTAATATATATCCATAAACTCCAACACATTCATCATTCACCACATCAACCATGTACATAAGTATTATCTCTGATTTGTCCTTATTTCTACTATTAACGTATAGGCTTTTTTTTTTTTTTTTTTTTTTTTTTTTTTTTTTTTCCTCACCACATATAGCCCATTATTAAGTTATAGTATTTATTATTTTTTCTGCAATCCTAGGAATTTAATTTTGAAACTTTTTATTTCATCTCAAAACCATCCATTATCTCTTTTCGTTTGTTGTCATCAATTACTACCATTAACCACAACACCATAAACTGCTATAAATACGACAAAAACATAAAATGGACTAACCTTAATAGGGGAAAAAGACTTATATGAACCACGAAACTTACAAACAAAAAATATCAGACAAATCGAAACCAATACTATTCAACACATACATAGATTTCAACAAAGAAGATATAGCAAAAAAAGGTGAATAAATATATGTTTGATTCATGTTACAAAATGGTTGGTCTTCCCAAACTATCTTCATATCTTGAACACCACCATAAACTACCCAATAACATAAGCAATAAATCTAATGAACCAAACACAAGTGCAGGTTCATCCAATGGAGCATGTGACAACCGGCAGTTTAGGGAGCTATTTTAAAAACCCGCATTACAATTTAAGTTCGTTTATAATTTTTATTTGAAATTTTCATTTCACAACGAACTTGTAAGACCTATTTTATGGATATTTTTAATTAATGACGTTATGGAATTCGTGAATTATGTTCATAATTCATTTTTGATTATATGATCGGTGATGTATATTTGAATTCTCACTTGGTACTACGTTGACTCTGGCACTAGGATTACCTAACGACAGTTTATGATTCGTCTTAACGAGTCCGATTATATTTTTAATTATTTACGAGATGTTCTCGAGTGATATTGAAGTTTAAAAATGAGTTCGGGTTCGGGCCACATGTTTTTACAATTACCCGCGTTACCCGCTCCTCCGTAATATTATTATTATTATTATTATTATTATTATTATTATTATTATTATTATTATTATTATTATTATTATTATTATTATTATTATTATTATTATTATTATTATTAATAACTTTAAAAATAAAAAATAAAAAGAAGTAAACTACAATATATGGTCCTTGTGGTTGTGATTTTCGGTACACACACAAACAAACACAAACACAACCATTCACTCATTCTCTCTCTCTCAAAAACACATTTTCTTCCCCATCACATAAACCCTAGCCGCCGGACATAAAAACCGGCCACCACAGCCGCATCTCCGACCACCCAACAAAACTAATACCACCATCTTCTTCCTCTCTTCACCCTCTTTCATTTGGTATATGATACTTACCCTAGAACCACCGTTAACACCATCAAACTTGCACTAATCCGTTCGAATTTTTAGTACCTTTACTAGATCCGTTCATTTGGAGGTCCAAGAAGGTGAGAAGGAGTTATTCTTGGGTTTTGGGTGCCACGAATTGGCATTAATCCGTGGCTACATGGATTATTTCGTGAGAATCGAGTTGATTTTTAATGGGAAATAATGTTTTAGTGTTAAAAATTAAGTTTGGTATCCGAGTTTTCATGGTTTTGGTTGTGGTTGACTCGGAACCGAGAGCTAGGCTCTCGGCTTATTTTGGTTCGAGCCTTGTGAGGCTTTGGATTCCTTGGTGATTATTGTTTAGTGGTTTGTCGAGGGTGTTATGTACCTCGATCCGAGCTAACCGAGACCGTGTGGTCTCGGGGTTTCATTTGTTGCTCGTATGACCATACCGAGACCTTTATGGGGGTTCTCGATCGGTCGTGGTTCGAGCCTCGGGCTCGTAGAGATTATTGTGGTTCGACCCTTGTGGGTCGCGGCCTTTAGCCGTGTATTTTTGTTGCCGATTTGACCATTGGGTCGAATGGGTTATTTGGTTATCTCATTTTGCTCTTGTGAGCTATATGATGCTTATGTGTTGGCTCGAGTCCAAGTGACTCGCGGTTTGGAGCCGAGACTCGAGTGAGTCAAGGGCTCGGGTCGGCTTGGTAAACCGACCCACACATTAACTTTGTTAATGTTAATTCTTGATATAATTGTGAACTTAATTGTTACCTGGTTGTGGTATTTCATATCGGCCGAATACTTTTGGTTGGGTCGAGACCATTGTGGTCTCGACATTGGATATTGTTATTGGTAATTGAGGAGTTGTTGTCGATTGGTGAGTGTGATTTGGGGACCAATTGTGAGACGGTCGTTAGATTGACGGAGATAGGTTAGTCGGGTGCCGTAGTCGGACCCTCATGTTGTAGCCCATGGTTTGAGTTGTGATTGGACGGAGATTGGTTATTTTATGACTTTTGCTTATTATTGGACTTGGACAATGAGCCGAGAGTCATGACTCGGACATATGACCATTTCGTATAACTCAATAACTATTAAAATTGAAACGAGAATAATAAAACTCGTAATAATAATTATTGATAATATGAACGTTTATATGAAAGTATATACGTGAATAACGTATATATAACTATATAAACGCGTATATTAATAATAATAATAATCACGAGTCGTATTATAAATAATACGATTAGATATATATTAGGCTACGAAAGTGGCGTAATATTATTAAACGTATTACTATTATAAAAATTGTGTTATAAAACGGGAAACTCCCGACAATTATGAAACGTTTAATAAAATGTCATTTCAGGATATATAATGGATAAACTTATTGAGTTAGGCGAAATCGTTGTCACTCGGGTCCAGGTAAGTTATCATTTGTGACGTTCGTGTTGTCACGGATATATGACGACTAATATAGACGTTTTCTATAATTAAATAACCACTTAACCGTAAGGTTGAGCCGGGTTATTTGGCTATATGAAATGAATATATTAGTGGGCATCGTATCCTACGACGCCCATAGGTCGTAGTATATGTAAAGTGTAATAGATTGCGAGCGTATATATCGGGAAATCTGGCCAATTTGACGATATATATGAGGAATTTATTAAACTATGATATATACTATATAATAATTATGTGCTATGTGCTTTAGGTTGGGTGTAATCTTGGAACGGTATGTTACGTAAATAAATATGAGGATTATCAAATCGACGGATTTGGTAAACTTTGGCGATTTATTTAAATGATATATTGGGCTAATATTAGATCTATAGTTTATTTATCTTTCTATATGTGATCTCTCTTTGGTTTGTTTTGAGTCGACCCACCACCCGTATGGATACCAAACGCAAATACACCAAACTAATACGAAATGGATTTTCGGAAATAAAACGGATTCTCGTCCGGGTTTGGGAATATTATATATTTGAGGAAATGATTTCTGAAAGAGTTAATATTGTTAGGTCGTGCCAAGTCCGTAGTTGCTGTTTCGTGAGTTATCATACGTCTTATTTCTACCTACCTCGTCTTGCTATTTTCTGGACTTGAGGTGAGTCATAGCCCCACTTTTTACTCTTGAACTATGTTTTCAATGATTGGGGTGAGAAACGTGCAAATTATTTACGTGGACTATTATCGCTTTTATATTCTTTCTAAACTTGCTATGCGTATGGACTAGGATCTATTGTCAGCTTTAGTCACACCTTTTGTGTGTACTATTCAAGGTTGGCTTATTTGGTTATTGATGGATTGTCAGCTTTAGTCACATATATGTCGTGTGTACTATTCAAGGTTGGCTTATTTGGTTATTTGGAATTGTCAGCTTTAGTCGCATATATGTTGTGTGTACTATTCAAGGTTGACTTATTTAGATACTATAGTGTGCACCTATAGGTTATTAATATTCCGGAGGTTATCCGAGTTATTACTGGTATTGCGGGGGCTACCCGAATATCTATGTTAGTACGGAAGGGTATCCGTGTGTTATGTTAGTACGGAAGGGTATCCATGTGTTTTGTTGGAGCGGAGGGTATCCGCAGGCTTTTAGCGAATCCTTAGTCTAGCTAGCAAGCGTTTTGCGTATATGTCCACTATATTGTTAGTTGAATTTAAACCTATGATCTCACCAGCGAAAGCTGACTTTTAGCACGTTTTCTCAGGTAATTAAGTGACGAGATGCATGCTTGGAATGGAAGGCTCGGCCAAGGCACACGGTTCATGGATCTATTTTTCTAAACTCTGATAATTAAATTTGGACCTATTGTTACTTTATTTTGGGCCTGACTCTGAAGTATGTTGGGATAAATGTAAACCTTAAAACCCCGTTTTGGTTGTGTTTTTACCATGTTTACTTTATCTCGTTCTATATTGTCTTGTGTTGGATACCAATCCCCGTAGCACCCCGAAAGCTTGTTGAGTCTTCCGCTGTATCAAATTTTGGGGGTGTTACAGATTGGTATCAGAGCCAAGGTTATAGAGAACTAGGTAAATAAACGCCTAAACTATAACCGTATTTTTATAGAAAATGATCCTTGACCACCGCCCGCCAGCCCGCCAAGCCGAAGCGTCTTCTATTATTTGAGATATTATGAGATATTTGAGATGATTGTTAGATTTGGAACCTATTTAGATGATTTGAGGTTTATGGATTTTAGTAATAAGATGGCGTTCTCGAGGATTTATATGGTCTATATGTTTTATAAACATTTTTGTAATGCGGTGTTTGAAATTCTTTTATTAAGATTATATATTGAACTATTTGATGAGTATATTTGGTATGGTATTATGAGTTGTGATTTAGTGTTTTGAAACACTTACACCTACCCTACGTCGTTGTCACAAACTATGGCCTCCCATATGCCCGATGTCGTCAAGGATATTCTTACTGCACCGGTTTTACCTGCACAGTTCACGATGGCATCTGATGACCCTTACCAGATGGCCATGTCTTCAGCTACTGTATCACAGGCAACTTCTACTTCAGCACTACCTGCTGCATCTACGCAGGGACCCTCATCTTCTCTAGGGCTCCCTGGTACATCGAGGCAGCTTACTCTTCATCAGGCTTTGGCTCGTGTGGCACCACGCTTTGCCTACCGAGCTACGGCGCGCATGTCGGTACGCCCTACTCCATCACCTTTACAAATTGATGCTCCCTCTCTTCTGTCTGAAGCGCCACCCACATCATTGCGTCGTCGTCCTAGATCACCTACTACATCTACACATGGTTCACCTAGTAGGAAACGACGATTGATGAGGTACTCTTCCGATGAGGAGGAGGAGGAGTACGAGGGTGAGGATGAGGCTGATGACCCTGAGCAGGAGGATGACCCTCAGGAATTTGAGCAGGGTGATGATGATGACCCTGAGGAGGAGGATGACCCTCAGGAGGATGAGATGCCTGATGATGATGATGATGTGTTAGCACCACCAGCTCAGGCTGAGAAGCCCGATTCCCCGATACATCCGTTAGAACCGGTTTCACCTGATCATCCGTTTTCGATTGATACACCACCTGGTAGTCCTGTGGCGTCAGATGCACCTTCTGAGGTTTCTGCTGAGCATGCAGAGTTAGGTGAGACTGGTAGGATGTGGGCTCAGATTACTGCACAGGGCGAGAGGATCTCGCGGATGCCTGACCGACTTGAGATGATTATTGCTGAGTTTATTGCTGAGTTTGTTGTTGAGTTGAGAGTTGATTTGACTACTGTCATGGGCAGGACGATAGCGATTAGGACATGTATGATAGAGATACATGAGCAGATAGAGAGTCTGCAAAGAGGTTTCCTCACGGCTCGCGAGGGAGATCGCAAGCTGTGGCAGAGGAACACAGTGTTAGAAAAGGAGGTTGCGGGCCTCTAGAGGGATAGAGATACACATCGTGTTGAGCAGGGATCGTTATTGAGGAATTTGGATGGTTTGGGATCGGAGTTGAGGAGTCTACGCCAGCATCGTGGCTAGATCGATTTGGAATCAGGTTGTTGTGTTGCTACATAAGCCAAGGAGTATTTGGTTAGGAGAGCTAGTTATTATAGCTCTTATGTCATGATATTCGGATTGTACGTTCGTCTCGTATGGAACGATTAGTATTTATCATGTCTTTGGTATTTTGGAACGAAGTGTCGATCGCTACTTGTATGGACGATGGTGATCTCGTACGATATTCTACGGTTTTTGGCGTACATGGAGAATTGTGTTCCTATCTGCGTGGTTGATATTGTCTTGGAAATATATTAATGGCTGTACGACGAAACCCTGTCAGAGCTACCCGAACTGGTACGGAAGCGACTACCCCTGGTCGCCGAGGACGCCGTCCTACTCGAAATGTTGAAACCCCTATTCCTGATAACCTGGACACTATTTACTGCAACAACAGGAATCAAAATGTTGATGTTCAGGGAGACAATGATCACGTTCCACTTAACGCACCTACTGTGGATCAAGCTATGATCAATCAACTTGTGGAGCAAAGAGTTGCTGAACTACTAGCTGAGTCAAATCATTCCAACAATTCTACTGGAACTTTTCCACCTGTTCGTGCTAATGGATGTCAATACAAGGAATTCAAGATTTGTGGACCCATTGAGTTTGGTGGAACTGAAGGAGTGGTTTACTTAGTCAGATGGATTGAGAAGACTGAGTCAGTGTTTAATGTCAGTGGTTGTGCGGAGAATGCGAAGGTAAAGTTTGCTTCTTTTACTTTCAAGGATGAAGCGTTGACTTGGTGGAACAACTACCGAAATGCAGTTGGGAGTGATGTAGCGTATGCTATGACTTGGGAGCAATTTAAGTCCTTGTTGATTCAGACTTATTGCCCAAGGAATGAGGTCAAGAAGCTAGAGATTGAGTTTTGGAACCACAAGGTGAAAGGTAATGATATGGCGACTTACAATCGTCGTTACCAGGAGTTAGCCTTGTTGTGCCTAGATATGGTGAAAACCGAGACTCAAAAGATCGAGAGGTATACTGATGGGTTGCCTGTAGCTACAAGGAATGATGTAATTTCTGCTAGGCCTGCAAACGTCCATGAGGCAATCACAATTGCTCAACAACTTATGGATTCGTTGGAATTAGAAGAAGCTGATAAGGAGAAGAATGGAAAGAGAAAGAGGGACCGTCACTCTAAGAGTAATGATCACCGAAGCAAGAGACAAGCTAAGGCTTATGCTATTGGGAATGGAGATAAGAAGAATCAGAATGGTGATGCACCCAAGTGTGATCGTTGCCATCAGCATCATACTGGATGGTGTAGTGTGAAATGCCAGAATTGCTCAAGGAAAGGACACACAGCTAGGGACTATAGAGCGCGACCTCTTGCAATGGTTCAAGCTGCTCTTGAGATGAGAAACAAGGCAGATTTACCTGTTATGGGTGTGGAAAGAAGGGACACTATAGGAATGAGTGTAGAGAATCGCGGAACCGTGGAAATCAAGGCTCGGGTGGTAATGGGTACAATTATGGAAACCGTGGAGCTGGAGGAAACCGTGGACGACAAGATAATGGGGACCAACGTGTGGAAGCTGGAGCTGCTTAGGGAAGAGTGTATGCACTCGGGAACGAGAGAGGAGAAGATCCGAACGTCGTTACCGGTACGTTCCTTCTCAATAATCGTTATGCTTCCATACTATTTGATACTGGTGCCGATAGAAGTTTTGTGTCCACTACGTTTGCACCCTTACTAGAAAAACCCCCGATGGCCTTAGGAATGGGATACGATATTGAGTTAGCAAATGGAAACCTAGAAAGGATTAATACCATCATTAGCGGTTGTACGTTAAATTTCTTGAACCACCCTTTCAACATAGATCTTCTACCCGTCACGTTAGGAAGTTTTGATGTAATCATTGGTATGAATTGGTTGTCGAAGTATCATGCTCACATACTTTGCGACGAGAAGATCGTGCGTGTACCATACGGAAAGGAAGTCCTAAACATATTAGGAGACCGAAAGGATTCTAGGAACCCATCCCGATTAGCAGTCATATCTTGCACGAAGTTACCGAAGCTAATGGAGAAGGGATGTTACCTTTTCTTAGCTCAAATTTCTGAGAAGGGAGAGATGAAGAAAAAGGAAAGGTGCATTGGAGATGTGCCTATAGTTCGTGATTTTCCTGATGTGTTTCCCGATGACTTGCCGGGAATCCCGCCGACTAGACAAGTGGAGTTTCAGATTGAGTTGATACCTGGTGCTGCACCTGTAGCACGAGCGCCTTATCGTCTTGCACCTACCAAACTAGAAGAGTTGTCGAAACAATTGGCGGAGTTAGCCAAAAAAGGATTCATAAGACCAAGTTCTTCACCTTGGGGAGCCCCAGTCTTATTTGTGAAGAAAAAGGATGGATCGTTTCGTATGTGTATTGATTATAGAGAGTTGAATAAGTTAACGGTGAAGAATCGATACCCGTTACCTAGGATTGACGACTTGTTCGATCAACTTCAAGGATCGAGTGTGTATTCGAAGATCGATTTGAGATCGGGATATCATCAACTTCGAGTTCGCGAGGAAGATATTCCGAAAACGGCTTTCAGAACCCGTTACGGGCATTACGAGTTTCAGGTGATGCCGTTTGGGTTGACTAACGCACCAGCAATATTCATGGATCTCATGAATCGTGTGTGTAAGCCTTACTTGGATAAGTTCGTAATCGTATTCATCAATGACATTCTGATTTATTCAAAGAGTGAGAAAGAGCATGAGGAGCATTTAAGACTCATTTTGGAATTGCTCAGGAAGGAGAAACTCTATGCCAAGTTTTCGAAATGCGAATTTTGGATTCCGACGGTACAAATTTTGGGTCATGTGATTGATAGACAAGGAGTCCATGTGGATCCTGCTAAAATTGAGGCGATAAAAGATTGGGCTGCACCTACAACCCCAACCGAAGTTCGTCAATTTTTGGGTTTAGCTGGTTATTACCGAAGATTCATCGAGGGATTTTCGAAGATAGCTAAACCATTGACCAAATTGACCCAAAAGAGTGTTACGTATGAATGGGGAGATAAAGAAGAGGAAGCGTTTCAATTGCTTAAGAAAATGTTGTGTAGTGCTCCTATCTTAGCGTTACCAGAAGGTAACGAGGATTTCGTCGTCTATTGTGACGCCTCACATAAAGGTTTAGGAGCCGTGTTAATGCAACGAGAGAAAGTGATAGCTTATGCTTCCCGACAGCTCAAAAAGCATGAGAAAAACTACACTACCCATGATTTGGAGCTCGGTGCTGTGGTTTTTGCTTTAAGAATATGGAGACATTACTTGTACGGAACCAAGTGTGTTGTATTTACTGACCACAAAAGTCTACAACACATCTTGAATCAAAAAGAGCTCAACATGAGACAACGACGTTGGATCGAGTTGCTAAGCGATTATGATTGTGAAATTCGCTACCACCCTGGTAAAGCAAACGTCGTTGCTGATGCTCTTAGTCGAAAGGAAAGAGTACCACCATTACGAGTTAGGTCATTGGGAATGACTATCATATCGCCATTACCGTCTCAAATACTCGTAGCTCAAACGAAAGCGTTGAAAGCAGAAAATAGATCTGCCGAGAATATATTTGGGATGGCTGATAATGAGAAAGGATTTGTTAAGCGTTCTGATGGATTATTATGTTTTGGAGATCGGATTTGGGTACCTTTATGTGGAGAAATTCGGGAATTGATTATGCATGAGTCGCATAAGTCAAGGTACTCCATTCATCCTGGTTCCGATAAAATGTACCAGGATCTTAAGAAGTTCTATTGGTGGCCAAATATGAAGGCAGGTATAGCATCGTACGTTAGTAAGTGCCTGACATGTGCTAAGGTAAAAGCTAAACACCAGAGACCGTCAGGATTACTAACGCAACCAGAACTTCCAGTCTGGAAATGGGAGCGGATTACTATGGACTTCATTACCAAATTACCGAGGACATATGTGAAGGAAATTATTTCGCGTCATGGAGTACCGATATCTATTATCTCAGATCGTGATAGTCGTTTTACGTCAGCTTTGTGGCGATCACTTCAAACGGCTTTGGGGACGAGGCTTGATATGAGTACTGCATATCATCCCCAAACCGATGGTCAAAGTGAGAGGACCATTCAGACGTTAGAGGATATGCTTCGTGCATGCATCATAGACTTTGGTAAAGGCTGGGAGAAGTATTTACCCCTTGCGGAATTCTCCTATAATAATAGCTACCACACAAGTCTTAAGGCTGCACCATTCGAAGCTTTGTATGGCAGAAGGTGTCGTTCGCCTATTGGTTGGGCAGAAGTTGGAGATAGTCAACTTACAGGCCCTGAGCTTATTTTAGAAACTACAGAGAAAGTGACTCAGATTCGTGATCGGTTGCAAGCCGCCAGAGATAGGCAGAAGGGCTACGCCGATTAGAGACGTAAACCTTTAGAGTTCCAGGTTGGAGACAAAGTAATGCTGAAAGTCTCGCCTTGGAAAGGTATAATACGTTTCGGGAAACGTGGTAAACTCAACCCACGCTACATTGGACCATTCTTGATCTTAGAAAGGATTGGGCCCGTGGCTTATAGGTTGGAATTACCGTCCGAACTGAGTAAAGTTCACGACGTGTTCCACGTGAGTAATCTGAAGAAATGTCTTTCTGATGAAATGCCCGTCATTCCAATGAGGGACATTCGTGTCGATGAGAAACTGAATTTTGTGGAAGAACCGATTGAGATTTTAGATCGTGAAGTTAAACGACTCAAGCGAAGTCGCATTCCGCTCGTCAAGGTTCGTTGGAATTCCCGACATGGACCAGAATTTACGTGGGAACGTGAGGACGAGTTCAGGAAGAGATATCCGAAGCTTTTCACTTCGTAGATGAATTTTTCCGAGTGAAACCCGAGACGGGTTTCCTTCTGAGACGGGGAGGATGTGACAACCGGTAGTTTAGGGAGCTATTTTAAAAACCCGCATTACAATTTAAGTTCGTTTATAATTTTTATTTGAAATTTTCATTTCACAACGAACTTGTAAGACCTATTTTATGGATATTTTTAATTAATGACGTTATGGAATTCGTGAATTATGTTCATAATTCATTTTTGATTATATGATCGGTGATGTATATTTGAATTCTCACTTGGTACTACGTTGACTCTGGCACTAGGATTACCTAACGACAGTTTATGATTCGTCTTAACGAGTCCGATTATATTTTTAATTATTTACGAGATGTTCTCGAGTGATATTGAAGTTTAAAAATGAGTTCGGGTTCGGGCCACATGTTTTTACAATTACCCGCGTTACCCGCTCCACCGTAATAATATTATTATTATTAATATTATTAATATTATTATTATTATTATTATTATTATTATTATTATTATTATTATTATTATTAATAACTTTAAAAAAAAAAAAAAAAAAAAAAAAAAAAAAAAAAGAAGTAAACTACAATATATGGTCCCTGTGGTTGTGATTTTCGGTACACACACAAACAAACACAAACACAACCATTCACTCATTCTCTCTCTCTCAAAAACACATTTTCTTCCCCATCACATAAACCCTAGCCGCCGGACATAAAAACCGGCCACCACCGCCGCATCTCCGACCACCCAACAAAACTAATACCACCATCTTCTTCCTCTCTTCACCCTCTTTCATTTGGTATATGATACTTACCCTATAACCACCGTTAACACCATCAAACTTGCACTAATCCGTTCGAATTTTTAGTACCTTTACTAGATCCGTTCATTTGGAGGTCCAAGAAGGTGAGAAGGAGTTATTCTTGGGTTTTGGGTGCCACGAATTGGCATTAATCCGTGGCTACACGGATTATTTCGTGAGAATCGAGTTGATTTTTAATGGGAAATGATGTTTTAGTGATAAAAATTAAGTTTGGTATCCGGGTTTTCATGGTTTTGGTTGTGGTTGACTCGGAACCGAGAGCTAGGCTCTCGGCTTATTTTGGTTCGAGCCTTGTGAGGCTTTGGATTCCTTGGTGATTATTGTTTAGTGGTTTGTCGAGGGTGTTATGTACCTCGATCCGAGCTAACCGAGACCGTGTGGTCTTGGGGTTTCATTTGTTGCTCGTATGACCATGCCGAGACCCTTATGGGGGTTCTCGATCGGTCGTGGTTCGAGCCTCGGGCTCGTAGAGATTATTGTGGTTCGACCCTTGTGGGTCGCAGCCTTTAGCCGTGTATTTTTGTTGCCGATTTGACCATTGGGTCGAATGGGTTATTTGGTTATCTCATTTTGCTCTTGTGAGCTATATGATGCTTATGTGTTGGCTCGAGTCCAAGTGACTCGCGGTTTGGAGCCGAGACTCAAGTGAGTCAAGGGCTCGGGTCGGCTTGGTAAACCGACCCACACATTAACTTTGTTAATGTTAATTCTTGATATAATTGTGAACTTAATTGTTACCTGGTTGTGGTATTTCATATCGGCCGAATACTTTTGGTTGGGTCGAGACCATTGTGGTCTCGACATTGGATATTGTTATTGGTAATTGAGGAGTTGTTGTCGATTGGTGAGTGTGATTTGGGGACCGATTGTGAGACGGTCGTTAGATTGACGGAGATAGGTTAGTCGGGTGCCGTAGTCGGACCCTCATGTTGTAGCCCATGGTTTGAGTTGTGATTGGACGGAGATTGGTTATTTTATGACTTTTGCTTATTATTGGACTTGGACAATGAGCCGAGAGTCATGACTCGGACATATGACCATTTCGTATAACTCAATAAGTATTAAAATTGAAACGAGAATAATAAAACTCGTAATAATAATTATTGATAATATGAACGTTTATATGAAAGTATATACGTGAATAACGTATATATAACTATATAAACGCGTATATTAATAATAATAATAATCACGAGTCGTATTATAAATAATACGATTAGATATATATTAGGCTACGAAAGTGGCGTAATATTATTAAACGTATTACTATTATAAAAATTGTGTTATAAAACGGGAAACTCCCGACAATTATGAAACGTTTAATAAAATGTCATTTCAGGATATATAACGGATAAACTTATTGAGTTAGGCGAAATTGTTGTCACTCGGGTCCAGGTAAGTTATCATTTGTGACGTTCGTGTTGTCACGGATATATGACGACTAATATAGACGTTTTCTATAATTAAATAACCACTTAACCGTAAGGTTGAGCCGGGTTATTTGGCTATATGAAATGAATATATTAGTGGGCATCGTATCCTACGACGCCCATAGGTCGTAGTATATGTAAAGTGTAATAGATTGCGAGCGTATATATCGGGAAATCTGGCCAATTTGACGATATATATGAGGAATTTATTAAACTATGATATATACTATATAGTAATTATGTGCTATGTGCTTTAGGTTGGGTGTAATCTTGGAACGGTATGTTACGTAAATAAATATGAGGATTATCAAATCGACGGATTTGGTAAACTTTGGCGATTTATTTAAATGATATATTGGGCTAATATTAGATCTATAGTTTATTTATCTTTCTATATGTGATCTCTCTTTGGTTTGTTTTGAGTCGACCCACCACCCGTATGGATACCAAACGCAAATACACCAAACTAATACGAAATGGATTTTCGGAAATAAAACGGATTCTCGTCCGGGTTTGGGAATATTATATATTTGAGGAAATGATTTCTGAAAGAGTTAATATTGTTAGGTCATGCCAAGTCCGTAGTTGCTATTTCGTGAGTTATCATACGTCTTATTTCTACCTACCTCGTCTTGCTATTTTCTGGACTTGAGGTGAGTCATAGCCCCACTTTTTACTCTTGAACTATGTTTTCAATGATTGGGGTGAGAAACGTGCAAATTATTTACGTGGACTATTATCGCTTTTATATTCTTTCTAAACTTGCTATGCGTATGGACTAGGATCTATTGTCAGCTTTAGTCACACCTTTTGTGTGTACTATTCAAGGTTGGCTTATTTGGTTATTGATGGATTGTCAGCTTTAGTCACATATATGTCGTGTGTACTATTCAAGGTTGGCTTATTTGGTTATTTGGAATTGTCAGCTTTAGTCGCATATATGTTGTGTGTACTATTCAAGGTTGACTTATTTAGATACTATAGTGTGCACCTATAGGTTATTAATATTCCGGAGGTTATCCGAGTTATTATTGGTATTGCGGGGGCTACCCGAATATCTATGTTAGTACGGAAGGGTATCCGTGTGTTATGTTAGTACGGAAGGGTATCCGTGTGTTTTGTTGGAGCGGAGGGTATCCGCAGGCTTTTAGCGAATCCTTAGTCTAGCTAGCAAGCGTTTTGCGTATATGTCCACTATATTGTTAGTTGAATTTAAACCTATGATCTCACCAGCGAAAGCTGACTTTTAGCACGTTTTCTCAGGTAATTAAGTGACGAGATGCATGCTTGGAATGGAAGGCTCGGCCAAGGCACACGGTTCATGGATCTATTTTTCTAAACTCTGATAATTAAATTTGGACCTATTGTTACTTTATTTTGGGCCTGACTCTGAAGTATGTTGGGATAAATGTAAACCTTAAAACCCCGGTTTTGGTTGTGTTTTTACCATGTTTACTTTATCTCGTTCTATATTATCTTGTGTTGGATACCAATCCCCGTAGCACCCCGAAAGCTTGTTGAGTCTTCCACTGTATCAAATTTTGGGGGTGTCACAGAGCAGCTCAAGCAGGTTCATCCAATGGAGCAGCTCAAGCTGGAAGTTCACAAGCTCATACTGCCACAAGCTTATCTGTGCAAAAGATATCTCCACACAAGACTTATGTATTGCTACAAAATAGTTTAACTAGTTGCAACAAAATGTAATGTTTAGTATAGTATAGCAGTTAGTTAGTTAGACTTGTACTCTCACTAGTATAAATAGCCATGTAATGTACTCTTATCATTTGTATCAATAAAATATCTTTTTCACTCTCAAATTCTCTCTCCCAATTCACTTAACTAAAAAATCAACCGCATGTAACAGAATCAAGCACGCATAACCATCAAATTCGAGCACAAATAAATTTTGGAACTTTTTACCAAACGTGTTTTTCCTCTTTAACTCGACTCTAATATAATATAAATTCTATAAGTTGAACAGAACGTTACCGTGCACATATATGTGTAAGAAGATAAAGAAAACACACAAAAACAATTGAACACATTAAAAAAACGGGAATTTTCCAAAAGAAAATGTTGGTAATTCAAAAAAACGAAACAAAGAACAAATTCGACAAACTAAGCGGAAGATTTATTCAAAATTGCCAAACCAAATTCAAAACAAATTCAAAAGTAGGGGTGGAAACGAGCCGAGCCGCTCGTGAAAAGCTCGGGATCGGATCAGTAAAAAGCTCGAACGAGCCAAGCCTAAACGAGCTCGAGCCCAATCTCGAGCCGAAGTTTGGGCTCATTTAATAACCGAGCTCGAGCCCGAGCTCTATACAAAAAGTTCATTTAGGCTCGCGAGCCTAAACGAGCCCTAGAAATATGTACGTATATACATTTTTTTTACGTATAACCGTGTTAACGAGCTCAAGCCTTGTGTTAAAGAGCCGAGCTTTGTGTTAACTAGCCGAGCTCGAGCCTTGTGTTAACGATCCGAGCTCCATTTGAGCTTCTTTTTTTTTTCTACACATCATAAAAGTTAGTCGAGCTCAAGCCGAGCTCGAGCTTGTGAAAAAATTCATGAGCCGGGCTCGAGCTCAAAATGTGAGGCTCGAAACGAGCTCGAGCTCGAGCTTTTTATATATAAACGAGCCGAGCTCGAGCTCTGGCAAGCTCCGGCTCGGCTCATTTTCACTCCTATTCAAAGTTACCAAACGCAAAGTTCAAAAGTTATAAATAATTCTTATACTAATGATCCTTATTTATAGGCAAAACTAACCGTCATATATTATTTTCCAAATTCCAGACGAACTTGTAGGAGAAGTTACACAAATTACCAAATTTACCAAAAGCCCTTTAGAGTTTAAGTCATATTATAACAATCTCTGCTGTGACTTAAACTCCTCCACCTGCTTCAAATCAAATTCAAAGTTCCAAACGCTAGAGATACTAGCCAAATTCAAATTAAACGATCAATTCCCAAAAGCAGTCCGAAACAAAATTGATCCAAAAGAAACCGAACAAATACAAACGCCGATAATCTTCAAAATGAATAATCAAACATTAACCGAAAAATTCAAACTCGGTCAACCAAACAAACAAATCGGCCCAAATGATCTTCAACAAAGACAACCAAATTCAGGCAACCAACTTCAAAATCCCGACAAACGAAAATCTAAATTTTCCAAATTGTCAAATTCCAAACGATCGAACAAAATTCCAAACGACCTAATAATATTTAAATCTTCAAACATCAAATCAATTTTCAAATTCCAAATATCAAATTCAAATTCCAATAGTCCACTTATATAATAAGAATTACGACCCAAATAGCAAATTCAAATTCTAATGACCCACTTATTTTTTAAGTATTACGGTCCAACTTCAAATTTATTATCCAAGTATCAAACAAAATCAAGTTAATAATAACTTGACAAACGGGCTCTAATAATTCAACTGCCCCAAATATTGATACGGATAATAATTCTAATGACCCACTTATATAAAAAGGATTACGGTCGAAATTCAAATACAAATAATGCCCAGATAACGAACAAAAAAAAACCGCCGTTGGCCCAAAAAAATTCCAAATCCAAACGGACCCAAGAAACTAATTATCAAACAATATCGAATGGCCCACTACTAGTCACAAGAACAAAGGATTCATATAAGCCCAAAGAACGTTCCAACCATTTTGATTTCTTAAGATAGCACAAAAGAATATTTCCATCAAATAAAACAAATTAATTCCATCATCAATCAAAAGTTACTAACCAATTTTCAAACAGAAGACACTCAAACTTCGACGAACCCCTTTTTTCTTCTTTTTCTTCGTCATGGCTTAACCGAACCAGGCTCTGATACCACTTGTTGGTTATTCAAAGATGAAACAAACAAACAAATCTAATCAAATGAAGCGAAAACTTTATTCAAATTACCAAACCAAATACAAAACAAATTCAAATGTACCAAACACAAAGTTCTAATTCAAAAGGTACAAATAATTCTAAATTCTAATACTAATGATCCCTATCTATAGGCAAACTAACTGTCATAGATTAGTTTCCAAATTCCCAACAAACTTGTAGGACAAGTCACACAAATTACCAAATTTACCAAAAGCCCCTTATAGTTTAAGTCATATTCGAACAGAAAACCTACATTTTGAAAGCAGCAAAAAATAACCTCTAAGAATAATCAAATATCATGATCGCGCTCTTGTTCCTTAGTATGTTTTTTGATCCAATTCTTTGCTTTGGATATGTTTATGTAACTCTAAAGAATATATGTGATGCTTAGATATATTAGTTTTAACAGCTTAGAAGCTATTGATGTGGAGTTCATTTTTGTTCAATAGGTGATCTATATATGCATGTCTGTATGGGTATTTTAGGCTAGGAATATTACTTTACTAGCTACACGTCCATATATGTCACTAACTAGGTGATTGATAAGAAACCAGCCATTCATAAATGGCTATATCCACTCAACATGCTAATGAAAATGCACATGTAAGACAATGATATGTCGCTCGAACTATACTACAATAGTTTGATTGTTGGTATATGGAAATCCATACGTAAGACAATTAATTAAACTCTATAATTAATTTCAAAACTAAAACCTAAATGATTGTTGGTATATGGAAACATTATAAACCTATGTAGTTGTACACGCATTTTAAAATCTCCCTTAAGTATTAGCCATATTTTTACATATTGTGACCTTCTCTTCAGAAGCAACACTGTCTCTTTGGGCAAATGAATGATATGTCGTTCGAACTTTACTACAATAGTTTGCTCCTTTTTGATCTCGAACTTGCTTTTAGAAAAAGAGAGGGGATAAAGACTTGTAGTTAAGTTCTAGGTTGCTACGATGGGGTAGTTAAGTTGAGGTTAGCCCTCTTCTTGAAACATGGTTGAAGTTTTAGTTCGGTTTCAAAGGGTATACTAGTGTCGTTTATGATACCGAGCTTCATATCCGCGTCAAGCATGTTCGCCTTCTTTATATAAGGGCGCCCATAGCTCAAAAGGAAGTAGGCTATAAGCAGGAAGATCATCATGCAAACTCCAACAAACAAAAAGACCCAATATATCTTTTTTATAATTCTTTTTAAGCCTCCTATTTCTATGCTCCATCCTTTTATATCGAGTTTTGGCTCCTATTTAATACAACTACGACTTTTTAGGATTTCTTGATTTAGCTTGTGGGTGCTCACGAAATATCCGTATTCGGATATCCAAAAAATTTATCATAATACATAAAAAAATTTGGGTTTTATGAAATTACAGTTTTGTCACTCATATATAAATTTTTCTTAAAATTATAGATATTTGGATATTAAGATATATAAAAATGTTATCCAAAATTTCGGATATCCGAATTGAAAAAAGTTAGCTAATATAATGGATTTAACATAAAAACATCATCGCAAATTCTGGATATCCAAATTTGTGGTATAACTAGTTATTGACAAGTCCCTTAAAATATTTGAATTAGCAACAAAAAACTATTGTCGAAAATGTCTCATTTCATATTTTCGCTTTTGCTTTTAGGTCTCAAAATACCATGAGACGACTATGATATGATCGTAATCGTATTTACGTCTTTGAAAATCTTTATCTTTAGATAACTTTGTCTAAATTCATGTAAGTTATTAACGCTATAAAATTCTAGTTGATTATCATTTGGTAGTTCCTAGTATATATTTTTAGGTGGAGCTCTCTATTGGGCCGAGGTTAACCCAAATTTAGGATCATCTAATCCATGGAAGATATTTTATCTAGATTTATCAAAGGAGACTTATGATGAAGGCGATATGAATTTGGAGTTACATTAGGCGCTTTGGGACAATGGTTGTGTGTGCTTTGTAACTATTCTAATAGTCATGCGGACTTACATGTAATGAAAGTTTATGTAGCCAAAGATTCTTAGACTAAATTGGCTTCCATCCTGTGTGATCCTTTAAGGGATCAAATTTTGTATTATTTGATTTGAATTTTTCGGATCCTTTGTGTATTTCATATGATGGGATAGTACTGTTGCGATTTGGGTACCATTTTCTTGTCTATGATTCCAAGAATATTTTATTCACATTTGTCTTGGAGATTGATGATGCATACTTTCCGACATGTACTCTTGTTGAGAGTTTGGATTCACCTTATGCCCCTTTGGTACGTAACAAATAAAGGAATTCACTGGTAAATTCATAAATGAGTGGGAGCAGTCCAAGTGTTATAAATGGAAACACTCTAATTTGGAAGTCATAAGAGAAGATCTGGTTACGCTTATGGGTCCGTTTAATTTTTGGTTTTTGTTTTAACTAGCATTTTATTGTAAATCACGTGATATCCTAGATATCCACTAATCATGTGTTATCTTTTCTCTTAGTTACTATGTTGCACTAATTTCCCTTCCCGAACACCTACGAAATGACCCTCTTTTTTTGGGTAAAGGGGAGTAATCCTGCACCCTGGTAAATGTATTAAAACCAAAACGTTAAAGTACAAATAGAATGTGGCTGAAGTACCACATTAACCTCAAGCTAAAACAGCTTGATAAACAAACTACCTAGAGCTTATGACATGCCAAAAGCTCTTGACAACTCTAGAATCAAGAAGAACCTAGAACAAGAAACAGAAACTAATCAAAAGCTAACCAGCAACATCCGTGAAAGAAGAACTTCCACCTTTTGCAAAGTTAGGGAGTAAATTAGCTGATTCATCATACACGTTATCCACACAATCATCATCACCATCTACTTCAGTAGCTAGAGCATCATAAGGATTGGATGTAGACACTTCACCTCCCTTAGAGGAGGGACCTTTAGACTTCAACTTAGATGACGAAGTAGGCACATTATAAGTAGCTCCCTTCTTGGGTTCACTAGGAGCCTTCTTAGGCTCATACCTGACAGTCTGCTTAACAGACATACCAACCTGACTCCCTAAACCAGACTGGCCTTTACCTTTTTTCTTCTTACGACTCACCTTTTGGAAACCATCATTAGCAAGCATAGCAGCAGGAGGAACCACATTATGAGTAGTAACAACCGGAGGAGTAATTTCTTTTTTAGGACAATTCTCATGGATGTGCCCAAAAATCTTACATGAAATGCACCTAGGAGGCCTCCATTCATATTCAACTCGGATAGATTCATTAGAAAACCCATCCCCTGTAAGAGAGGGGACACCAATAGTGATAACATCCACGAGCTCATCAGCTGAACCCACTTCAATCAAACACCGAGCAAAACTGCTTCTACCCCAAGAATCCTTAGACATAGAGCTTGTATACGAATCCATCATAATAGGTTTGCCAATAAATGAAGCAATCAAGTTAATACCCTCATCTTCAAAAACTTGGATAGGCACATCATGCAGTTTAACCCATATCGGAATGCGAGTCAGCTCTTCCTTACATACGCTAGTACCAATAGACCATTTCTTAAGGATGATTGGAGAGTTACGAATCATCCAAGGACCATCTTCCAGAACAGTTTCTAAACCAGCTTGAGTATCAAATTTAAAAAAGAAAAAACCTTTAGCATTCATCATTATCTTTTTCAAACCATACTTAGCCCAATTGTTTCTAACAAAGTAATCAACCACCGGAAACGCCATTCTCTTCCCAATAAAGTAGCCATATAAAGTGTGCTCAAGGCGTGCACTAACCTTTTCTACTACTCTACATGGAATAGACACGTTAACTCCTTCACAAACATCCTCATCAACCAAAGTACCAGACGGAGAGGCTTTAAAAGCCTTTCACAAACCATCGACCGCATCCTGAACCCTTTGAACAACATCCTCATCCAAATTATCCGTATAGTTACCATCTTCCACAGCTTTAGCAAAAGCATCTATATCCTCTCAAGTTTTAAGAGATACGCCAAACAAAGTTTCAATAAAATCATGCTTACTCTTAGGAGAGGACTCCACATCTGAATCATGTGAACAACCAGAACCATGTGGCATCGGCTCCACAGGTTGCTCATCAATAACATTCCTATTAGATTTCTTATGCTTCCTCATAGTCACAAACGACACCGAGTTCGTCGCTTCAACCGATCTTAAAAGTTCAGAAGCACTAAGTTCATCCGCAGTACCAACACCCACCTTCTCCATATCAAAGAACAACAACCAAATGAAACCCTAAACAGGAAAATAGAATCGCAACTAATAAAACAAGAAGCACAACGTCACACTTCAAATCGATTGCCTTAAACGAGTTAAGACATGAATAAAATACGCACTTGTAACAAACCCTAAAATCGTTTCACCAGATTCGATCTAAATCTTAAAAAACTAGCAACGATTAGAGTTGGTTAGGGAAAAAATCGCCACCCATGGAGAGAACTTTTAGGGTTTTTCCCCTACGAAATGACCCTCCACTACTACATAATTGGGTTTAGATACCCCTTCATTAAACGGTCTCGATTTTCATTTTCAGCCATCCCAAACATATCGATCAAGACCCGTTTTAATGAAAAAACCCGGTTTTACTATAAATAACAACTCGAGACCGGTTTTTTAATAAAAAAACACGTGTCTTTTAGGCGTAATATGGACCGGTTTTAATTTTGAAACAAGGCCTCTATTTGCTCTTTACAAGCAGACATGTTTTAAGCAAGAAACGGGTCTTGATTCCCAAAAAATTTTCAGCGGGACTTTTTCTCATTTTATTCTTTTCAAATATTTTCAATGAATTTCAAACTAAAACTAGTTCCTTTTTCTATCCCTTTTCTTTAACACCCACAAACACAGCCGTCATACCACTATGGGTCTATGGCACACCTCTGGCACCGGCGCACCACCACTTGTGCCACTGCCCATCACTCTTATTTATTGGCATATTTATATAAAGGGTTTGCAAAAGTTGAACTAAATCTGTCATTTTTGTAATTATTATGTATTTTCTTATGCTTATTTGTTGGTTTTCTAAATATTTATATGATACATTTCATGTACAGGTGACAAATTCTACATGTATAGTTATTAGTGATGTTTTTTGATTGGCTATAACTAAATATTACTCGTCGTCCTATTACTTGAAATGCATGATATGTAGAGGCTGTTTGTTAGTGCTTATTGAATACACTTATAGGAGTTAGGGATTGTTTATTGAAAGCGCTAATAGTAGCTTTAATTAGCAAGCTCACGCAACCCCATTTTTTTTATTTAAAAATAATTATTATCGAGACAGGTTTTTATTCCAAAACCGGTCTCTATTAGGTTTTTAAAGCGTGTTTTTATGAAAATAATCGGTCTCTAGTTTGGTTTAGAAGCCTGTGTTAAACATTGAACCAGTCTCAATTACCTTGTCGGGACCGGTTAAAAAACAGGTCTCCATTTGATTTCACATGGAGAGCCCCCCACATAGAGATCTCATCATAAACCGGTCTAGATTTCTTCTGAAACAAGTCTCGAAAGCACTTTTTGTAGTAGTGCTCTCTAAATTAAAAGACATTTTTTTTGTTAACCTTTAAGCATAAACGTATAATCTTGTTCAAAGTGTGTGTTTTGCATTAATTTACTTTTGTTCCATGTGTCATCTTTCCTGGCCTTGTGATTAGACGACTAAAATTAAGAAGATGAGTGATATGATTGTTGAGGTAAAAGTTTGCTTCTACTTCGAACAAGCGAGATGAATCCTTCGGACTAGAGTAGGTCCTCCGGATTCAAGGTGATCCTTGCTTACAGTATGTTGCTTCGGATATCTGCAAAACAAATACGTCCGTTAGACTCGCCCCGGGAATGTATCCCAGGACCAACCTCCGGCGTGAGAGTAAGTATATGTTCTTAGTGAGAGAGAGTATGAATAAAACTAGAGAGTAGGGGAGAATTAGTTAACCTTAAATGAAGATTTCCTCTCTATTTATAGACTCTCTACATGAAGTGCCAGGCTGGTTCGTACTTAGCCCTTAATGTTCGCTAGTTTAGACTCCATTATCATATACTTTGGCGTACTTGTTTGTACTTTGGTCTAGATACTTGTTGGTTTATCCGAAGGGTTTGTGATATCCGGACGGCTGAGATCATGCGGACATTCGTAACCCTTCGGATATTGGTCCGTATTGACTGAACACATCTGAATACATTTTACCTGATACAGGTCCGGAGGGTATATCCTTGTACGGCATGTATCCGGAGGGTACATACGTCAACATGTCCCCCCCAGTATCATAGTATTGGTTATGCCAATGGTGTGATACTAAGTTTATTTTTGCGATTTTCCGGAGGGTAAGTCATAGCTTTGTTCTTTTGCTAGAGTCACGCAAAATGCCAAAAGTAATTAAGGTGCGCCGTCGTTTTTTACCGCGTCGTTTGGATTGGAACACGTACGCGTTTTCTGAGAGACACGGTGTGGATGGCTGACACGTTAGCCCTACGGGTGACGTGTCCCTTTCCCGCCTATTTTTGACTGCCTATAAATAGTCCCATTTCTTTTTATTTACAGCACCGTAATTTTATTTCACACACATACCTCTGACACATTTCGTCTTCTCCGTATTCCGAACGATTATTCTCGTTGTCTTTGAGGTACGTCTCAGCCCGTTTAGTTTTTTTGTTGCTTGGCTATTCTCCTCTCCTTCTTGTCCATTATGTCGGAATCTACCGCATCGTTTGAGTACGAAGATATGTCCAATCCGGAGGGTTCGCATGTTAAGAAAGACATGCATTTAAGAGTGTCCGCGATGGACGAGTCTGACGTAATTGCTGTGGTGAAAGTGTTCGGATTATCGGAGGATTTACATCCAAGGGTACCTCCAACGGTTATGACGATGAACCAGTTACCGGAGGATGCCATTGGTTTGTATGCGGAGTACTTTTTTGAGGGTGGTCTCGTTGTCCCTTTTTCCACTTTTCTTTTAGATGTCGTTAGATATTTTAAAGTTCACATTTCTCAACTAGTTCCGCTGGGTATGCATCGTGTTACCCTGTTTGAGGTGTATTGCCGTAGCATGCACATTCCTCCTCCTACTCCCCTATTCCGTGTCTTCTATAAACTTAGCAAGCAGGGTGATTGGTTTTCCTTCGAGAAGCGTATTCATAAGAATAGGAAGGTTTGCTTTGGGGAATTTCCCTCTTGTCTGAAGGGCTGGAAGTACAATTTTTTCTTTATCGATAGGCGAGCTATTCCGTTTGCCATGCCGTGGAGGCATTCGGATTCGGACGTATCGGATCCGTTTCCAAAGGCAAGTGAGTATGATGTTACTCATGCCGAAAGGCTTTCCGAGACGATCGTTGAGCCCTGTCAAGTTCCGCAAGCGTTCTTGTATGCCCTGGGTTTATCGGACAACTGGGAGTTTCCTGGTTACCGTCCGGCGTTGAGGGATGAGCAGGGGAGGGGTATAGCCCTTGTTATAATGTGTTTTTATATTATGCATCTTTTTTATTTTTTTATTATTTTTTTTTTATTTTTTTTTTGTTTTTAACGTTGGGTTTTGTTTGTTTGCAGGTATAACCATGTCGAATTATCTGAAGAAGCCTCCGCTACGAAAGAATACGAAGATTGTTCAAGGTACCCCCGTTTCCGGAGGGGCATACTCGTGAGGTGCATGTTACTCCTCCCTTGGCCTCCAATACTGAGGTACCGGAAAAGACGGAGGAGTTGAAGAATGTTGAAGTTGCTGATGACAAAGTGATAGCTGGTAAAGAGAGGAAGAAGGAGCAGGCTGGGAAGGCGGGTTTGAAAAAGCCTCCGTTGAAGAGAACCGGAGCGGGGAGTGTCTCTTCCCGCCTTCATAAGAGAAGTAAGATTTCTGCTGGTGACACCGTCATTGACTTGGATACTGGAGAGGCCGTGGAGAGGACAGAACCTATCCGTTCCGTTCATCCGGAGGATTTGGCGTCTGGTACGTTCGGATGATTTTTTATGGTTTCTCCTTCCATTTTTTTTTATTTGTTATTATTATTATTATTTTTTGACGGAGGTTCTTTTGCTGTCAAGGGGTTCGGAGGGTGCATCCCGGCGTCCGGGGAAGGAAGCTCTTGTGGATGAGGAGGATGTTGAAATTGATATAGAGGGGGAGGGTGAGGATGATGCCCTCTACGTGCCTGCGTGGACTGTGACGAAAGGAACTCGTCTGAACACCGCCACTGCTTGCCGAGATATGTTGATAAATTTTGCAACTCCCAAGGAGGAGAAATATCTGGATGATCAGGATGATGAAGAGGCTGTCCGCAGGTCGTGGCTATTGTTGGGTAAATGCGTCACGGCTCAAACGGATATGATTTTCCGCTTCGAGTCTCTCTCCAAGGAGTACAAAAAATTGTTTGATGCCCACAAGACCTGTGATAAGACCCTTGATGACAACTGGAAGACGTTCCAGCAGATGTCCGGAGAGTTTCATGAGTTGAAGAAGGTTCATGCAGAGTGTTCCGAGGTGAATCCGGAGGGTCTGAGAAAGCTTCGTGCAGAAAATGCGAGTCTGGAGGAGAGGGTTGGTAATCTTGAGTTGGAGAAGAATGAGTGGAGGAAAGTTTCCGGTGAACAGGCCGAGAAGATCAGGTCGTTGGAGGGGCAGTTGTCTGATGCCAAGCAGAAGCTAAGCGATGAAGAGAAAGCTTACAGGGAGCTTTGCCAGGAGAAGGTGGATATTGCTGTGGCTGCCGGTAATGCCGAGGTGGAGAGGAATCGCATTGTTAATGAGTTTATCCCGGAAGCTATCCATCATTTTCTCGGGAGTCATGAATTCCGAACGGCATTGGCTGAGCCCTTTAATTTGTTTTATCTTTCTGGGTTGATTGACAGGGCAGGTTTATTTGATGAGCCGGAGAAGGCGGAGAAGTTGTTGGGGGAAGTAGAGGGGATGGATATGGATGCCGGAGCTAAATATGGTCCGTTGTATGATAAGGCCCTTTCTCAGGACTATCCCTTCATCCAGAAGATCCGTCAAACTATCAACCGGAAGTTTGACGAGCTAAATGCCTTGGTTCCTGACCCTGCTCCAGTTGAGGAACCGGTGATTGAAGGACCGGAGGTCGAATCTCATGTCGAGAATCCTTCCGGGAACCAGTCTTCGGATCAGAATGCCTCGGTCTTTGCCTGAAGCTTTTTATCTTTCATTCCTTTGGATTTTGTATGTTGGGATCAGGATACCTCCATTTTGACTATGGATTCAGGTATTCCGGATTTCTCATGAAGCTCTTATTTCCTCATTGCCGCTGATGTAATAGCATAGGGTATTTGCTGTTCCGCTATTTTGTAGAATAGTTGCTTCGGAACAATTTGATGTATTTAGTTGTTCATGTAATAGAATGTCTTTTATTCTTCCGTTATTCCGGAATGCTTAATGTAATTGACTTTTGATCGGACAAATATTCATATCGTTATCTTTTGTCATTTTTGTTATTTGTCCTTATGCTATTTCCAATTTATATGTGTGTTTTCCGAGACATTTGTATATTTCGGACATCGACTTTAGTCGCTCTTCAAGTTTAATTTGTTGGACAATTTGTGTTTCTTTCGGATCTTGGTCTTAAATTATACCCGCCTGGGGTTTTATTCCTCCGGACAGCTTGTGTCCTACGGCTCTTGGCCTAAGTAATACCCACTTGGGGTTTTTCTTTGACGGGGTAACCTGTACCCTTCGGCTCTTGGCCCACTTGGGGTTTTCTTAGGTAACCTGTACCCTTCGGCTCTTGGCCTTAGTAATACCCACTTGGGGTTTTCTTGGACGGGGTAACCTGTACCCTTCGGCTCTTGGCCTTAGTAATACCCACTTGGGGTTTTTTTTGACGGGGTAACCTGTACCCTTCGGCTCTTGGCCTTAGTAATACCCACTTGGGGTTTTCTTTGACGGGGTAACCTGTACCCTTCGGCTCTTGGCCTTAATAATACCCACTTGGGGTTTTCTTCATTGGACAACTTGTGTCTTGCGGAAAGTAACTCTATGTATGGTCAAAATGCATCAGGTTTTTTATTGATGTGAAAATGGCTCATGCCTTACAATAGATCCTGGAAAATCAAAGTACATAATAGGTTACATAAAACATTTCTTTAAGTTAATTGCATGCCAGGTTCGAGGTACTTCCACGTCTTCCATGGTTTGGAGCTTGTATGTGCCGTGCTGATAAGCCTCCGTTATCCGATAGGGGCCTTCCCAATTAGGTCCCAATTTTCCTTGATCTTCCACTCTGCTGGCTTCATTTTTTCGGTACACGAAATCTCCCACTTTGAAGGCTTCGGATCTAACCCTTCGGTTGTAATATTGCTCCACCTTCTTTTGTACTTCGCCTCCCTTATGGCTGCCATTTCCCTCCGTTCTTCTAATAAGTTTAGGTTTAGATTTATCTCATCGTCATTGTTTTCAACGTTTGCCATCATGGTCCGGAAGGTACGCATACCGATCTCGGCCGGAATGACTGCCTCACTCCCATAAGTTAGACTGAAAGGGGTTTCTCCGTTGCTAGTTTTCAGAGTGGTTCGGAAAGCCCATAGTACGTTTGGTAATTCGTCTACCCATCCTGCTCTTTCTCTTCCTAGCCGGGACTTAAATCCCTTCATTAGGCTTTTGTTGGCTCTTTCGACCAATCCGTTGGCTTGAGGGTGAGCCACGGCCGTGTTGATTTGTGTGATATTTAACCTCTCGCACCAACTTTTGAACGGATCTCCCACAAAGTTGCTTCCGTTGTCCGTGACAATTATCTTGGGTAGTCCGAACCTGCAGACGATGTTGTCCCATACAAACTTTTTGACCTCTTTTCCGGTTGTCTTGGCCAATGGTTTTGCTTCCATCCATTTTGTGAAATAGTCTATTGCCACAATAACATACTTAACTTTTCCTGGAGCTTCGGGCAAAGGTCCCAAAATGTCAATTGCCCATTGGAAGAAGGGCCATGGTGCCATGACGGAAGTTAGTACCGTTTTGGGCAACTTGGGGACCGGAGCATGTATCTGACAGGCATCGCATTTTCGGATGACTTCCCTAGCGTCCCGGTGCATGGTTGGCCAATAGTAGCCTTGTCGCATGAGTTTAGCTACCACCGTCCGGGGTCCGGAGTGCATGCCACAGGCTCCTTCATGCACCTCTCGGATTATGTAATTGGCTTGGAGAGGTCCGACACATCGTAACATCGGTCCTTGGTAGGATTTTTTGAATAGCACGTTGTCAATTAATGTGTAGTGGCTTATTTTCATACGGAGGTTTCAAGCTTCATTTTGATCTTCCGGCCATATACCTTCGTTTAAACATCGGAATATGGGGGACATCCAATTTTCCTCCTTTTCTTCCACTATTGCGTTGACTGTTTCTTCTTCGGTGGACGGCTTCTCCAATACTTCTACCAGGACTTCTTTCGTTAAGTGGTCAAATGCTATGGATGCTAGCTTGCTGAGCACATCTGCTTTTTGGTTCTGAGCTCTTGGGATGTTCTTTATTCTGAAGCGTTTGAAACAAGTGATGTATTCTTTGGCTTTCGCGAGGTATTTTGCCATGCTCTCCTTGTATGCAGTAAACTCTCCATTGATTTGGCTTGCCACTAAGTTAGAGTCCACTCGTACGTCCAACGCCTCTATATGCATCTCCTTTGCAATTCTCAATCCGGCCAGGAGTGCTTCGTATTCTGCTCCGTTATTGGTAGCTTCGAAATTTAACCGGAGAGCATATGTGTATTCCTCTTTTTCCGGACTAATTAACACTAATCCTGCTCCGGCACCTTTCCTGCTGGAGGCCTCATCAGTATATAGGATCCACTCTTCCGGTTGAGAAACGTTGCATATCTCTTTGCTTCTCCTCTTCGGATCCGGGGAGGCTGTGCCGATGGGTATTTCATTAATGAAGTCAGCAAGCACTTGTCCTTTGACAGCATTTCTCGGCACGTAGGTGATGTTGTAGGCCCCCAATTCCACTGTGTATTTGGCTAATCGTCCGGACGATTCTGCCCGGTTCAGCACTTGTTTGATGGGATGATCCGTTATGACCTTGATGGGGTGGGCTTCGAAATACCGCCTCAATCTTCTTGATAAATGCAGGAGGGTTAGAGCCAACTTTTCGACCGGAGCATATCTCTTTTTGGCTTCGTGCAAGGTTCGACTTACATAATGAATTGGGATCTGCCGCCCTTCTCTTTCGACCATCAGCACTCCACTTATTGCTTCTGCTGCGGCTGACAGATATAGATACAAATCTTCTTTAGATTTCGGAGTCGTTGGGCAGGGAAGCTCCAGAATCATTTTCTTCATATCTTGGAAGGCTTTTTCAGCCGCTTTCGTCCATTGATATTTTTCCTTGTTGTCCTTGGTGATGTTTTTTAAAGTTTCAAAGAAAGGGAGAGACCTTTCGGCTGATTTTGATAAGAAACGATTGAGCGCCGCGAGTTTGCCACTTAAGCTTTGCATTTCCTTTAGTGATTTTGGTGATTGCATATCAGCGATTGCTCTGGTTCTCTTGGGGTTAGCCCTAATCCCCTCGGACGTCACCATATATCCGAGGAATTTTCCTTCTTCCACTCCGAAAGAACATTTTTTAGGGTTTAGCTTCATGTTTATTCTCCGGAGATTGTCGAACGTTTCAGCAATATCGGCCAATAGCTCTTTTTCCGTTTGACTCTTTATCACCATATCGTCTACGTACACTTCCAAGTTCCGACCTATTTGCTTCCGGAAGGCAGAGTCTACCAATTTCTGATAGGTTGCCCCGGCATTCTTCAAACCAAACGGCATTTTTACATAACAGTATGTTCCCCGATCCGTATAGAAGGCCGTTTTCTCTTCGTCTTCCTTTGCCATTTGTAGTTGATGATATCCTTTGTAAGCATCCAAGAAACACTTGTATCGGAATCCTATTACCGACTCGATCTTCCAGTCTATTTCGGGCAACGGATAGTAGTCCTTGCGGCACGATGAGTTCAGGTTCTTGAAATCGATGCACATCCTCCAGGTACCGTCCGGCTTCTTCACCAATACCGGATTAGAGATCCAGTTCGGATACCGGACAGGTCTGATTATTCCGGCCTTTACCATTCTTCTACGTCTTTATTTATGGCTTGGTTCTTTTCTTCCGAGAATAATCTCTTTTTTTGTGCTACCGGTTTGTCCTGGACGATTACGTTGAGCTTATGTTCAGCTGCCCATCGGGGAACGCCGGTCATATCCGAGGGTTCCCATGCGAAAATGTCTCGGCTATTTTTGAGTAAAGTTATCAGTTGCCTTCGCCCCTCTTTTGAAAAATTCCTTCCTATTGTCACTAGTTGTTCCGGATAAGCCGGATGAACCAGCACATCTTCGGTTCCAGCAGTTTCTTCAATGGGTGTTTCCGAGGAAGTCTCTGTTTGAGTCTCCCTTTCCATTAAGAATTTTTCTTCGAGCTTTCTGCACTCTGAGATGATGACCGATCGGGTTACTAGAGTGGCGATGCCTCTCGGCGTCGGGAATTTCATCATGGAGTGTATAGTTGACGGGATGGCTTTTAGTTTTTTGATTCCAGATCGACCAAGTATCACATTATATGGAGAGGGAGATCTAACCACCACGAACTTCATGATGGTTCGGCGGTATAGCCCTTCGCTCCCGAAGCATACTTCTAGTTCTATTTTCCCCAATGGATTTATGCTTTCTCCTGAGAATCCCACCAGCGGTGTGTTTGTCTTGGATAGACGTGACCGGATGGAAGAGTCCAGATTTAGGAAGCAGTGCTCGTACATTACTTCCACCGATGCGCCTTGGTCGACATATACTCTCCGTACAGTATATCCCTCAATCTCTGCTTCCACAATAAGTGGCTCATCGGAAGCGTCCCCCGAGAGGATCGGAGGAAAGCTTATGGGGGCTCTCATCCACTCTTCTTCCTGATCTATCGTCTTTCGCTTCGGATTTCTTTCTTGATGCCGGACCATATTGATGATTCGACCTTGGTTGTTTTGATGGTTATTTCTGGGTGGTGCTCTGTCTCTTTGTCGGACGTCTCTGATCAGGTGGTCAAGCTTGCCGGAATCCAGGGCTATCTTGAGTTGCTCCTTCAGATTGTGACAGTCATTGGTGAGATGGCCTTTCTCTCCATGATAGTCACAGTATTTATCCATGTTTTCTCTTGACGGCCTTCCTCTTAGTGGCGGGGGTGCCGGTAGCCGGAGCTGATGCTCCGTTGACAAGATCTCTTTAGGGGCCTTTGTGAGCATGTTCAAGTCTAGTGGTCTGGTATCTCTTCTGTTCCCATCGTCACGCCGATAATCCCTTCGGTAGTCTATCCGATAGGTATTATTGTCATTTCGTCTGGGCACGTAGGGTGCGAAATTTTCATTTCGTCTAGGTTTAAAGTCTTGAACATCTTTCCTGTGGTTTCCTCTAAACGAGGACCGTTATGTGTTATGGTCATTTCGGTTGTATAGATTAGGTTGATAATCTCTACGAGAATTATCCACCCTTTCTCCCTTTGGTACTTCCGTCAGTCGATACACTCTTTCGGAATGGACGAAATCATCAACCCGTATCATCATTTCGGTTACGCTCTGGGGAACCTTCTCGGAGAATCTCTTCGCTAGCTCCGGACTTTTACAACCATCAATAAAAGAGGATATCTGCATCAGCTCTGCTACTCCCGAAATGCGACTAGCCTCGTCCGTCCATCGTTCCTTGAATTCCGAGAGGGCCTCGTTAGCTCTACGGATGATCTTGGTGATTTCCATCGGATCTCTGATGCACTTCCTACGAAGGGCGAACCTCTGAATGAACTGCTCACTCAATTCATCCCAATTATCAATACTACCTCGCGGAAGACGATCAAACCACGCTCTAGCAGCGTCATCCAGGGTCTGCTGGAACATCATGCACCAAATGGGCATGGGTCACGCACCTTGATTGGCCGCCCCTTCAAATCTGGTGATATGATCGTCAGGATCTGTAGATCCGTTGTATAACTTCAAGTGAGAAGGCATCAGATACTTTGAACCCTTCAGTCCGGAGAAATCGATGATCCTCCGGGTAAAAGGACTCTTGGACGCCGCCTTGAAAGGTTTGGATAAGTCGTCCGTCCTCTCCTCTTCGGCTTTTTGGTCTTCGACATCATGAGATCCGGCAACCTCAAAGTCGAGTTGGATGGGTCAATCGGTGTTTCTCCTGAGACATTGTATTGTTGAATGAGAGATTTTAGAGCAGCAAAGTGACTTTGGATTTGTTCAAGGTTAACAGGATTGGTATTGTTATCCGGACGACTTCCGGATCCTTCGGGTGTGGTTGGGGAAGGACCTGTCATCTCTTAGCTTCGGTAGAGTGAATGACGGGTCCCACGGATGGCGCCAATTTGTTGAGGTAAAAGTTTGCTTCTACTTCGAACAAGTGAGACGAATCCTTCGGACTAGAGTAGGTCCTCCAGATTCAAGGTGATCCTTGCTTACAGTATGTTGCTTCGGATATCTGCAAAACAAATACGTCCGTTAGACTCGCCCCGGGAATGTATCCTAGGACCAACCTCCGGCGTGAGAGTAAGTATATGTTCTTAGTGAGAGAGAGTATGAATAAAACTAGAGAGTAGGGGAGAATTAGTTAACCTTAAATGAAGATTTCCTCTCTATTTATAGACTCTCTACATGAAGTGCCAGGCTGGTTCGTACTTAGCCCTTAATGTTCGCTAGTTTAGACTCCATTATCATATACTTTGGCGTACTTGTTTGTACTTTGGTCTAGGTACTTGTTGGTTTATCCGAAGGGTTTGTGATATCCGGACGGCTGAGATCATGCGGACATTCGTAACCCTTCGGATATTGGTCCGTATTGACTGAATACAGTCCGGAGGGTATATCCTTGTATGGCATGTATCCGGAGGGTACATACGTCAACAATGATCACATAAAAATTTCCACAAAAAAGTCCCACAAAATGATGTGGCTGAGTGTGATTGATTCAATTAATGAGAGAGAGGAGAGAAACTCACCAATGACACGCCACCACATCAGTTTATGTGACTTCTTTGTGAAAATTTTTATGTGATCATATCACTCCTCAATTAAGAAATTGTAGTGTTGTTAAAAATATAGGGTGCAGGAGCTAGGAATAAGTGAAGAAGAACAAAAGTAGCCACCATGGTTAAAAGTTAAAACCAATGTTACAAGAAAGCACACATAGGGGGTGTAACTTCAACTATAAAAAAACTATTGGACTTAATAACAAGAAAAATGATTGTTGTGCCTACTAATCATGCCTACAAATGTACCTAATGATTTGATTGGTTGATTTCAAAAAATGATTGGTGAAAATTTAGAGAGAGAAATTACATAATACAATTGTACAAGTGATTTATGCATTAGGCATGCCTTTAGGCTTGTATTTTAGGTCTAAATAGCACTACTCTAATAACAATAACGAAACATGAAAGATGTCAAAAGTAAATTTATATAGGACTCTAGCTATACATATACGCAAATTCTATTTTCCTAAAACCAAAAAAAAAAAAAAAAAAAAAAAAAAAAAAACCCTAGATCGACTATATGGCACTCGAAGACGAACATGATCAACGAAAGAAAATCAAAACATCCTATTTTCCAAACGAGATCATTCTTGAAATTCTCATTAGGCTTCCAGTGAAATCGATTTTACTGTGTAAGTCTGTTTGCAAATTATGGCTCTCTATAATATCCGATCCACACTTCATTAAGTCTCATCTTTGTTTATCGACATGCAACATTAACCTTGCACACCATCGACTAATTATCAACGATAAAATAAATAGATCTTTCAACAGTTATCCTCTTTATGATGCGGTGTTTGAGAAATCTATTAATGAGTTCGAGCCTTGTTTTCCAATGGAAGTACTCAAGAGGCTTCGTAAGGGCTATATAAATATCATTGGTTCTTGTAATGGATTATTATGTATTTTGAAGTCTCACACTCTGCTTATTTACAACCCTAGCACAAAAATATGGAGTGAGTTACCTAAAGTGTCGCATGGGACGATGCATGGTTTTGGGTATGATGAGTCTATCGATGATTACAAAGTTGTTGCCATAACTGAGCGTAGCAAGATAAAGATATGCTCTTTGAAAACTAAAATTTGGAAGAAAAAAGGTGATTTCCTTCATGGTCATCTATTTTCTAATAGCAATGATCAATGTTATGAATCTGGTAAGTATTCAAATGGAGCTCTTCATTGGGCGGGTCGTAATAAAAAATATGGGTCGTTGAATTTGTGGACGATAGTTTCTCTTGATTTATCAAAGGAGACGTGTGGTGAAGTTTTGCAACCTGTGTACACTGAAGGTGATAAACATTTGGGTTTGGGGGTTCTCGGAGAATGGTTGTGCGTCCTTTGTAACTATGCCGGAAGTCGTGTGGTGGATGTTTGGGTGATGAAGGTTTATGGTGTGAAAGATTTTTGGACTAAATTGGTTTCCATCACGTATCAAAATGATATTGTGTATGTTCATTTTGTGTTGCCTTTGTGTATCTCAAATGATGGGAAGGTGTTGTTGCGATTTGGGTCGAAATTACTCGTGTATGATATACATAATAGTTCATCCACTCCGATATCTCAGAGCTTTTATGAAGTTTGTGATGAAATGTGCATTGTAGTTGAGAGTTTAGTTTCACCATGATATTGTGTATGTTCATTTTGTGGTGCCCTTGATGCATGCAGACATATTGAGGAGTTAATTTGCGTGCAAGTTAATGGATAAATGGAAATGTTCGAGTTTAAAACGATGTGTGTTTAGTGTTCTTCTAATTTTATTTCGATGTAGTTGCAAGTCTTGAAGTAATTTCATTTTAACTTTGATTTTTGTACTTTGGAATGACCTTCCATATCATATTTAGAACTACCCTTTATAAGGGACACCTTTGTTTAACCTTTAAACATTAAGGCCTTAAGGGTGCGTTTAGTTGGGGAAAACACAACTTGTTTTTCACCAAATGTTTTGTGAAAAAAAAGGAAAAAAGATACCGCGTTCAAATTAGCGTTTTATATCAATATGTTTTGCAAAACCCACAACCCTCTCACCTTTTCTTCAAAATAGAAAATACAAATATCAACTAAACGCGTTTTCTATATTTTCAAGTGTTTTTTGGAAATTAATTTCCATTCCAAATTTTTACAAAACAAGAAATAGAAAATGAATGAAAATTTTCTTCAACTAAACGCAACCTAATAGTTTGTGTTTTGCATTTACTCCCGTTTCCGTTTCTTGTAAACTGCAATGTTCTACACCAAGAAAAAGTATAAGCTTGAATAGTTCGTTATGTTATTGATAGTCCAAACATATGCTTACGTAAGACTATAAAGGTTGTTCCCATGTTCTGAAAACTGCGTCGTCAAACTTATATTTTTCTTTAACCTTTAATTTACTTTGTAATATCTATATTCTAAGGTCTTGGCAATATACTGTTATTGGTGAGAAATTTCGATATTATGAATTTATGAACCAAAGTTTACTTGCTAAACAACCCTTTATGGCACTGCTTTTCTTTACATCTAAGTAAATAAAGAGAACTTCAACGATGTCATGCTTATAAAATGTGATATGATAGCTAACCATTTGTGAGTATTTCTTTTGCTTTTCATATTCCCATCACAACCATAGATTATGCGTCTTATGCGTCGTATTAGGACTATAAGTTTGCGCCTTCATTTGGTGATAAAAGATTGAAAAGTGTTACACATCGGTCATCCAACTAATGTGGATTCATGTCTTGAGTCTTTTCTTTATAGGTCTTGTTTCAAAAATATAATTGAGATCATTGAATCAGTTTAATACCATTTACCTTGGTTATGATTGAAAATGTTCGTAAATCCACCTTGGTTTATATCCAAATCGAAAATGCCTTCTCTGAATATCTCTAGCACCTGTGATTTTTTCCAAGTAATTAATTCATATATATTTGTTATCCGACAAAATTATATTTGGTGTTAATAGAAATGAAAGTAAATGATACTCAGCTCTCACGGTGCATAATTTTGTATCCTTTTTTTTTTTTTTTTTAAATAATCAATCTTTGTCTGGCTTTAATTCATAAGATTAGTTTGAAACCCAATAAAGAAAATGTTGGCCCATTTACTGTGACATTTCCAATAAGCCATGAGGAACAATTTTGTTTTGGTTATCCCACATCGAGCTATGAAGAAAAGTAGCTAGATGATGTTGAGTTTAAATAGAAAGGGAAGGATGCCATCAAATGTAGGCTAGTTGGCTTTTTCAAATGTCTTTTTTGGTTATCTACTTCTACGCAAGCTTATTTAAGCTTTGTAATGTAAATTTATATGCCGGAAAGTGTTTCTGAAAAGTCCTTTTAGAATTTCAATCGGCTTACTAATATTATTAAATATTTTTTTTCAAACCGTTCTTACCCAAGCTTAAAGATTAAACCAACTAAAAGATTAAAGCAATGTGTTTTTAATGTGTGAAAATGAAGAGAAGAATGATTTTTATGGTCCATTTTCATTGTGCGTTTGGTGTTTGAAATCAAAAGGAAGAAGATATGAAAAAAACGATACTAATACACGTTTGTGTGTTGGTTTTTAAATAAATAGGTAACTTATCAATTGCACAAAAGGTGTAGATTGGCAGAAACACCCTGACCCGGGTAACTATTGTCAATTCCACAATAGGTAACTTGTCAATATAAGTCTCTGTATTTTTTGGTGTTAGCTAACAAAAAAATGAATTGTTTCGTCACTAGTCTTGTATAATTTTTATGACGAACAAATTTCGTCACTAATAGCTATAATGTATTTGTCCTTAAATTTCGTGACTAATCACGAAACATCTAAAAATAAGTTTGGCAGTCACTTTAATGACTTTATGACTAATATGAAGTGACAAATCTTTTTCTCGCGACTATATGAGTATATGGCCTTTATAGTGACCAAAATAAATGTCGTCACTAATATTTCGTCATTGTAGATAGTTTTTTTGTAGCGTACAAATCGTGGTTCAAATTGGTAAGAACTTGTGGAGTCATACCAATATGGATACTTGGATTTTTATGATGTGAATTTATATTATAAATGCTATGGAAGGGAGATTTGGAGGAAGAAGAAGGTGGTGTTTGGTAATGCGGGTGATGTGGTGGTTTTAAATGACATGTCAATTAAGAAAATGAAAAAAAGAAATGTAAAATAGAAGAAAACCCAGCTACCTACTAGTGAGGTAAAATGATACCTCAAAGTGACGAAATTCAAAAGTTTAATATAACAACTAAAAACTCTTGTTTAGTGATTAAATGTGAAAACGTGACTAGTTGGATATATTTATAAGTGATTTACCCCTTAGTGAAGTTGGTCTTAGAGCAATGGGTATCATAACTTGAGTTAAAAAAAATAAATAAAATAAAATAAAAAAATAAAATAAAAAAATCCTGCACGTAAGTGTCACATCAGCTTTAACGTTTCAACATTAACACCCCTTATCATAACACCACCTCAACAACATCTTTTGAGACCCACTTTTTTTTAAAAAAAAATTACAAATTATGGTAATTTTGGCATAACACCAGATCAACGCGAGGTGGGGTAGGATAGCTTGGGCTCAACGCGCGTTTCCACACACGTTAGTATACTAACGTGTGTTATAACACCATAACTTGGAGTATAATAACTTGGCCTCAACGCGGGTAACTTGGCCATAACACCGGATACTCTTATGAGATGCATCTATTTGTCCTATAGCGAATCTTATCAACAGGAAAAAAGACTCGGTCAAACAAGAAAAAATAAGATTTTTGAATTAGTGAGAAATAGTTGGTGCAAAAATTCAAAAACTAGTTGCTTTGTCTCTGCCACTTCAAATAGAGATATTAAAAAATGTTTCTCCAAAATTAAGATCGGCTGAAGCTCTCAAAATGCTTCGTCATTTGGCATTGTAATTTGTAGTCACCATGAGGTGTCTTTGAGAATGTTAGGTGTTGATTTAGCTTTTTGTATTTTAGGTGTTATTGGGTTCCATTTGGGAGATCAGGTTAGTTTTAAGTTTGTTTTGTGGGATTATAGGTCTTTGGAGTGACATACATTCTATGGGTTGAAATGCTTTATTAGTATTTGTTTCTTCTAGCTTCTTAGTAGCTTTTTAATATACTAGAATGGTACTTGCGCGATTCGGCGACGGGTATCCTGTAATTTAATTTTTTTTGCTAATAATTTATTTTATTTGTACGTTTTTTGACGATAGCTTTAGCGATTAGTTTGTTTATTTATGGATTATAAGCAATGGCAAAATTTTGGTGGAGCTTTGATTAGTTTGTATATATATATATATATATATATATATATATATATATATATATATATATATATATATATATATATATATTTTGTCTAGTAGTTTGCTTGTAGAATGGTTATTTTTAATTATGTTTTTCATTGAGGGGAGGATTTTAGAGTATCATTAGTTGCAGGTGTTGATAACTTAATTGATATGTGTGTTTATGTATCAATTAGTTGTACACATAACACATTATATCAAAAGTTGTATTCCCTAATTTTCAATGTTATAGTGTATTTAATATTTTAATTAGTCACATTTTGATTATAACAATTGACTTAAAAACAAATTTATGTTTTGATTATTAAAAACAAAACCAAAGATCATGAAAAATAAAACTAATGCAATTATAAATTCAAACAATTGGGGTTTAGCCATCCCACATAGAGTTATGAAGAAAAGTAGCTACAAGATGTTGAGTTTAAATATGAAATGATGGATACCAACAAACATAGGCTAGTTGATGCTTTCAAATGCCTTTTTTTTACTTATTTTTTTGGCATGTATCTACTTTTACGTTAGCTTATATTAAGCTTAGTAATGTAAATTCATATGCCAAATTGATCAGGGAAGAAGTCTTTTTGGAATTTCAGTCAGCTTACTAATATTAAAAATAATTTTTTTATACTGTTGTTTTTGTGCCATTACAAAAGCTCAAATATTAAGTCAACTAAAGAATGATAAACACCTATAAACTGATGCAGAGTCAAATCAACATATCGCGGGTGAAGGTGTTGCAGATTGGGTGACCATTTCAAGACCACAATGTAAAATGAGAATTTATAGCAAATTCTTAAGCTTTTAGACACAAGATGCTAGTTAGCAATCTCAAACGTATGCTATGCTCTTCATGGAATGTTTTATTGTAACAATCTTAATGCTACTAGAGTTGGCGTACATCTTTTTCAACTAAGGCGAGTACAATCTTTGTTCAAGCTCAGGATCCAGCTAAGCTAAGTGCGGAATTACACGAACAACACTTTAACATGAAAAAGTTTGGTATGAAATCAATAGTGAACAAGCTTCTTGCAACTTTTGCACAAAGTTCAGAGATTTAGTGGCTTTATAGAGCGTATGATCTAGCACAAAAAGCCATGAGTGAATACAAGCACAGCTTGCTAGAAAAAGAAGCTCTTATATATCTATCACTATGTCTTGCAAAATACGGGAATGCCGAAATTATTATTAGGAAGTTATCTGAAACTGAACAATTTAAGTCTGTTATTGCTTGGTCTGCTATATTAGCTTTACATATCAAAAACGAGTGCTGGTGATTAACCTCGCTATTGAATATTGATCTGATTGCTATAAAGCCTGATACAACCGCTGTAAACGTTGCACCAACCTTGTTTTTATAAATTAGTATCTTAATGTTTACAAAATATACAACGTGCTTTGGTGTTCATCTACATGTCCTATTCCTATAGTATCAAACTAGTTGTCCTACCAGTTCGATTGATGGTCCAACCGGATGACGTTATGACTAATTAAAGAAACGTATATACATATTATGTATTGTTGAAATATATATCCATTTACAAACTAATGAAACTTGAAGGTTCTTATTGTAATATTTTTATTACAGGTTTTGTGTCTCTTTAACTTTAGTATTGTTTTGTTAAGTTTATATTGTGCAGGGTGCAATTTGTAACTTGTGGCTATATATAAGCTTAAGAGAGCTGCTAGGGTTTCATTCACTCATTCACCTCTGATAACGAAGTTCATATTCATCTCTCTCTGGTTCATCATTCATCCAAGTTTTAGTATAATCAAGAAGTTGTTAGTTTCTTCAAGATCTTCTTGATCTTGATCTTAGTTTCTAGTTTAGAATCTTTGTATAGATTCTGGGTTTGGTTTAGTGAGTGAGTTCTTGTAGATAGCACCTATTAGAGGGACTATCATTCTTTCATTTGTATTGTAAGGCAAGCATCCGGTTGGAGACTTGTCAACTGTGTTTATTGTTATAATAAAAGTAATCACCGTGGGATGGTTGGTTGGGTGATTAGTTCTTGTGTTTTGGTACCATTTTAACATGGTATCAGAGCCTTAGGTTCTGATTGGTTAGGGTTTTTGAGGATCTTGGGTAGTGTTGATTGATTCAACGCTTAGGTGTTCAGTTTTGGGTTGATTCTTGGTTTAATTGAAGGATTGTGGCATCAACTGTTTTTTAGGGTTTTTTCTTGAAACCCTAAAATTTGGGGGTTTTTTATTCTTGCTTTAATTGGGTGTGATTGGTGCTGGTTTATTGAAGAATCAACGTTCAAATTGTTGATTCTTGGTTGTTGTTAGCATTAAAAATATGTATTATGAAGTGATGGTCATTCTCATATTGTAACTTTGTGTCGTTGGTAAGATTAGTAATAGTTTAGTCATTGGGCCTTGGACTTGGCAAGCTAATATGTTATATGCTATGTTTCATAAGCCTAGTTATCCAACCATGTAACCAAGTCCAAGCCCAAGCCCATAGAAAGCCCATCCTTCTCATGTGATGGAAGTATAAAAGGCACCTTACCTCTCATTTGTAAGGTGTGCTTGTGTGTGTATTTGTGTGTGTTTTCTTTGAATAAAAGCTCTCATATTTCATCTCTCTCTACATATATACGAATCACATATAAGTCACCAAGTCACCATCTTTCTTCTTCTAATCTTCTATATTTGTGATAAAGTTGGTATATCTAAGGTATTAAAAGTGGTATCAATCGCCTAACAATGATTTAGGAGGTTTTTGAGTTTGTGTGTTTCGTTTTTATTTAAGCTATATTTCACGTTTTTTTTAGAAAAATTCCTACTTTTCTTGTTTTTTCTTGGTTTTTAACACTTTTTTGATTACAAACTAGTGTTATAAACCTTATCTAACAAGAAAGTTTTAATCTTTTTGAAAATTTCTAGCTTAAAAAATTCGACTTTGGTTTTGTACTTGTTTTCGAGATCTAAAAAAGTTTTATAAAAATCATCAAGTTTGGAACTTTCTTCAAGTTTTGGTGATTTTATGCATAAAAGTACAAGTTTCTTGGAACACAAACTTGATTTTGGAGTGCTTTGAGCTACACGATTTGACTACCATTTATCGAGAATCTCATCCTAGTTATCATCATACGATTTCGTGGCTTACTCGGTGTTTTTCTTCCTTGTATAAGTTAGAAAAAACACTTCGACTTGGGATAACTTTCTAAATTGTATAATTTAGAAAAGTATTTATTATTCTCGATAAGTGTAATTTTCGAAAAAATATTGCATAATATTATCGAGAATCTGTGTTGTAATATTATCGAGAAACACTTGGACAATTTTTTCAAAAACTTAAAATTTTCGAGAAACACTTGGACAATTTTTCGAGAAACACTCATATTTTCGCAAACCTGATATTTTCGAGATCTTAGACAAAGTTTCGAGAAACACTTGTAATATTCTCGCAAACCTGATATTTTCGAGAAACACTTGGACAATTTTTTCGAAAACTTAAAATTTTCGAGAACCTGGACAAAGTTTCGCAAACTTATAATTTTCGAAAATCTTGGACAAAGTTTCGCAAACTTATAATTTTCGAGATCTTAGACAAAGTTTCGCAATCTTGTAATTTTCGAGAACTTTGTCATAATTTACGAAAACTTGGAACTTGGACATATCTCGAGAACTTGGGAATACTCCAAACACAACTCCTTTTTCGTTGGAACGATCCGACAATCAACTTTATCCTATTTTCTTTAAAAAAAAAAAAATAATAAAAAAAAAAAAATAAAAAAAAAAAAAATAATTTGGCGGGAAAAGTTGAGTAAAATTTATTTTTCACACGAGACTTAACGTTCAATTTTTACGCGAAATTCAAATTTTGGTATAAGGTTGAAAATTTTGGCCCGAAATTCAAATTTTTAGGCCAAAATTCAAATTTTTTTGGTAAAATTTGGCGTCAAAATTTTATTTGAAACTCAAATTTTTCTGTAACCTTAGAATTGCATTTCTAGGTGTTTTCAAAATTCTGGGAAAGAAAAATTTTCAAAATTATATTTCGGAGGGAAACGTAGATCTCACTCGAAAACATTCAAAATGCCTTTTCTAAACAATTTCTTTCTAACAATGGACATGGAACCTCTTGTTCAATTCTTTGCTCCATATCCTAAGACTGACAAGCCGATTACTGAGACTGTGCAACTATGGAATGAGACTGAGAAGCCGTTAACTGATACTGAACAAGACGTTGATGAAAATGAGCTTCCAGAGTACGTAAAATATCTTGACCTGAGATTTCCATTCACACTCGTTGAGCATATGAAGCGACCACCATTGAGTGTAAAGGCACAAAATGGTAAAGAATCATGTGAACATAAGTCAGATGAACCTGAAAACGCAGAACCTTCATATGACTCCGACACACCAAAAGAGAAGTTGACAATGCAAGTTGAGACTGTTGAACCTAGTTACGATCTCTTTGCAACAACTGATACGGAACTTCCAGAACCAACCTTTTCCCCAGATTCTGAGAATGTGAAGCAGAAGCAGTTGGAAGAGAAACTTGCCTACAAGGCTAGATTTGATGAAGCAATGCTGAGACAAAAGCAGCAAGCACTTGAGGTTCTAGCTGAAATGTTTCCAACTGACTTTACTCGGAATCAAGGTATACTGGCAAATGAACATGTTATTGGGAATCAACATAGATATGCTACGAGTACACAGACGGGGATTCAGATAAGGGAATATGTTGGAGATCCGATGGATCAGTTTGTGAGTCAGAATGTGGTTAATCAAAATGGGAATGATTGTTTTATGACTTCAATTCAAAAGCCTACATCTGAAATTCACCGCAGTGATGCAATGACGAGGGTAGAAAAGATTCAGTACTTGATTATGCTAGCCAATAAAGAAGAATCGGGAATACCATTGACTGCTGAGGAACATGAGTTTAGAGCTACAACAAGAGTTAATGACAATTCAGCAGACCTTAATGCAACCTACAACTTTATGGCAAATCAGCAGCCAACAACATCAAGCAGTGATTCTGATCTTCCTCCTACTTATGATTCAGATTCATTCCATGAGGTACCAAATTATGGTAATAATGCTAATCTGTTTGCTCATGAGAAGCCACATTATGTACCACCTGAACCTAATTATGATACATATGTGGGGGAACAAGTTAATAGCAATGTTAACTATGAAACTCCATATATGTATCCTAATGGAGTTCAAGTTGCACAAAATGGTGCTAATGATGAGGAAACCCGTGCTTTCTTTGAATCATTATTGAATAATTGTCGTATTGAAATTGAGAATGTGCAAAAGATCAATCGCGATGTTAAGGCCGCGAATGTTAAATTGACCGCTGAGCTTGAGAGTTACAAGGAAAACGCTAAAGCTTTTGAGTTTCATCACAAAAGATTGTCTGAATTAGAAACTGGTTATCAAAATTCCATTTCAAAAGAAAAACAATAGCAACTCAAGTTTGATACACTTGATGTTAATTCTTTCAAGAAGATAAAAGCTTTAAACGCGGAAATTTCTGATTTACAAAACCAACTTTCTAAACAAAAAACAGCTTATACCAATCTTGAAAAAGAAAGGGATGAGTTGAAAAAGGACTTTGCTAAGAAAGAAGACAAACTTTTGGCCGAAATCGTAGAGTCAGAACACATGATTGCTCATTTAGAAGAATTAGTGGTTAAGTCGGGTCAGTCAAGTCAAACAATGAAAATGATTTCAAATCAAACTAATCCGGTTTACCATACGAAGCATAAAGTGGGTCTTGGTAACAACACCCCCGGTAATCTCAAGAAAGCTCAGAAAGCTCAGAATTGTTTGTTTAATGGAAGTGTTTTGTTGGCTAAGCATGATCCTCCCATTGTTCGTGATTCTGTGGAAACGATTGAATTGGCCGAAGAGAGCATTAATAAAATGAAACAAAAGAATCCAGATTTGAAACCCATTGATTACAACAAATTGAACAAACTTTCGGGAATTACTTTTGTTCCACAAAAAGAACCATCTGTGTTTTCCATAAAACGACCATTCGCAAAAATGTTTTTCAAGAAAGTAATTGTTTCCAAATCTCTTTCAAAAATGGAACAAATTTCTTCTAACAACACTTTTAATACAAGTGAGGCTAGAGAAATTTTGGATGACGTTAAAAAGAGAATTCAAGAACTTCAAAATATTGTTGCTTCTAAAACAACAATCGATATTAACAACTGGCATTCCAGTTTTCATATTGAGCAGAAAAAAGTTTTTGAAAACGAAATTACTATCCCACTGAATAACATCAGTGCGAGGGTAATCCATTTTGAAAAAGCTTTCTTAAAAGAAACGGCCGACTTTGTCAAGGACCACAAATCCCTGGTAAATGAAACTAATGATACTCGTGAAAACATGAATGTGTTGGAAAACCTAAATGATTCTCTCTTCGAAGCTGTTATGACCACTGACATTATGTCCATCATTTTACAAACATACTCTGTTCAAGACGATGAAAGACTGAGAGCTGAGACCTCCGAAATTGTTTCAAAATATGAAAATGCTCTTATAAAGCTTGAAAAAGAAAATGTGTCATATTTTAAACAACTTGATCGAAAAAAGGAAGAATGCAAGTATGACAAATTGTCGTATGAGCGTGCTTTCAAGAACATGAAAGAGCAAAATGACCTTTTGAGGGCTCAGCTTGAAAGTATAAAAGGGAAGGCTGTGGATACTAAGTTTGCAAAACCATCGACTTCGGAGAAACCAAATGTTTCAAACACGGTTCAAAAACCAAAAATGTCAATTTCACGGTTTGCTCCAAAAGTCGATGAGAAAAAGGATTTGTCAAAACCAGTCACTCCACAACCCTTGCCCAAGGAAAAGGTAATGGAAAAGATTGTTGAAAAACAAAAATTGTTTGTTGAAAGAAACAAAAATGTGATTTCACCTGGCTCTTCTAGGAATATTACACCAAATGTGACCACAAAATCTGTAAAGGAATCTGTTGGTTCTAATGACATGGTCCAAAATCAACATCTAGAAGAAGCTAGGAAAAAGGCACGACGTCGAAAAGACGGAATTTTAGGCTCAAAACCTAGTGTGATGAATTCTACAAGATTCCAAAGTACTACTAGTAGTAGTAAACCATTACCTAGGAACAATCAACAAAATACTAGGGATTGGATTGCATCTAAGAGTAGTGACACAAAAGAGAATGCTAGGAATGTAGAATGCAACACAAAGAATTCCAGGGTCTCATCGAACAACAAACAATTTCCAAAAGACTGTAGTGACAAAGTTAAAGTTGCTGTGTTAAACAAGAATGTTAAATTTGTCTGTCCTACATGTCAAGAATGTGTTTTTTCAGCTAATCACGATGTATGTGTTGCACAATTTCTCAAGAAAGGAAAATCAAGTGTCAAGGCACAATCCACTAAGACGCCAAATAGAAACACACCCGTTAATAACAAAAAAATGGATAAGAAACCTAATAGGTGGATATCTAAAGGATGTAGTTTGTCAAAAACTGAGACTTCCGCTGCATCTGATAAGGAAACTACGTCTAAATCTTACCTTAGGTGGATTCCCACGGGAAAAGTTTTTAATACTGTTGGTCTCAGATGGATTCCCACAGGGAAGATTCTTGATAGTTGCATAAAGACTAATGATAGTGTTCATCATCATGATAAGGAAGTTGAAACCACAACAACCGTTGATAGCAAACACCCTCTATGTGAGGAAACATGTACTTCTAACACTGTTATTTGTGCAAACTCTTCTTCTGTGGATGCAGGTACTTGTGAAAGTGAAGAGAGTGCATACACCCAATATGGTAAAGAGGAACTTTACGCCAACATCGCATGTGGACATCCTTTTCTAACTCCACTCTTAACCCCACTTTTACTTGTTCAAGCTTAATTTTTTCTTTCTTCAATTCTTCTTTGTATATATTCTTGAAAAACAAAATAAAAATTTGAAAAACCAACAAAAACAAAATACAAAAATATAAAATCTTTCAAAAATTACAAAAACAATATAAAATCAAAAAATCCAAAAATATTCTTCTCACGACATGTCTCTCGTATAAATCAATATTCTGTACGTTTCTAGAAATGTCATTCAACAATGATACGGACATGTACAGATGCTTGAGCGGGAGTTCTTTTTTAAAATGTTTTTCTAAAACATGTCGTTTCTCAAAAGTTTCTTCACAATGGCTTTCGTATACATCAGTACGAAACCCGTACGTTAAATGATGACTTCTGATTATATTTCAAATCAAGGACTCGTACGTTCAATGACGAACTCTTTTTCAAAAAGTTCGAGTCTAAACAAACGAAAAAGATTTCAAGCATAAAACTCGTTTTCAAAACAAAATTCTTGAGCACTTTTTAAAGATTGTTCAAAAGATTTCTCAAAATCTCTCAAAATTTGTGCTCAAGATAACTCCCTCAAAACCCGTAATAAATTTTAAATATGCTATCATTAAGGGGGAGTATAAAAAGAAAAATGTTCCAAATTCATGCAGAATCTGTCTTTCTCTCCAAAAGCTTTTTATTAATCAGTTGATATCAAAAATATCACGATATGCTATTTTTGAGGGGGAGAAGACATGATTAAAATGTGATCAAAATGTGTGGCTGAATCTCAAAAGAGCTCGACTCAGATAGTACCAATGAATTGACGAAGCTTAAAATGTCAATAATCGAAAAGACTTGTCCTGGACGGGTAATAATTTCAAGCTAGTCTAACTAGTGATGTAAGCGTGTCTCGAATAGGACTTGTCGGAGTAGAATGTACCGTATCGAGAGACTTTCTTTGAATTTGACCAGGACGGGTAATAATTTCAAGCTAGTCTAACTAGTGATGTAAACGTGTCTCGAATCGGTCATGTTCACTGAAAGTGGATCAATTCAAAAGTGCAAACTCCTCTCGCGTGTGCAAATTTCTTAAATATTCATGAGCACATGTGAAGGGGGAGTCCTTCAAAAGAAATGCAAAAACTCTCGAAGTGTCAACAATGTGTTTTATAATCATAAACACTTTGAGAGATTTTTCACAAAAAGGTTTTATGGCACGTGATCAATGATAGGATAGTCATGGAGTTATAAGGTGACTAAGGTTAGGAAAAACCGTCCTATGATCCGCCAGAGCCGGAGGGATCTACCCAAGGACAATTCCAATAGATTAGAATTAGAAGTCCTTAGGTATGATTGAAAAAAGGAGAAAATGAGAAAGGAGAAAGAAGGGGTTGAAGAATTAAAAAGAAAAGTTATGAAAAAGGGTGAAAAGAAATAGCCCTCCAAATGTTCAACCTTAGGGCAGACACCGGGTTCAACTCATATGCTACTGGTTGTTACTAAGGTAACGCCGGTATTGAAGACAAGACGTCATGGACCCAGTGACGCACTGCACTTAACCTTCTTAACCACTCAAGTTCTCTTAAAAGAGCTTGTTTCATTCTCACGGGGAACCGATGTAATCTATCGATCTGTCTCTTAGAGATGATTGATATTGAAACAGGAGACCTCTCCCTAATCTCCGCATAGGAAACCAAATGTGCACTTATCGAGTCTAGAGCCCCGAGATTCATCAAAAGATCTCATAGGAGCACATGATATTTCTACACTGGTTGTTCAACATTAAGGACGCCAGATGTAAACTTTAGAGTCCTACGCAGATCTTAGCAATCTGCCAGAACATTTATGAGAGGATTCACTTTTGTGATTCTCAATGATTGAATGGAAATTCCTGCCAGGGTCAACATCAAGCAGCCCTGACAGCAGGTCACTTCGGTAATTCTTTATGGGTTACACTTAGTGTTCGCGGTGGTTTCAAACGGTCTACAGTCGTGGAGTGATCCCCAGCGACTCACCCAGTCATTGAGCTACTTAGTAGGTCTCATAAGCTCTCTCGAGAGTATCTGATGTGGGAACGGCCTTGGTAAGGGTTAGAAGGAGTCTTCACACTATGCTGTTGACGATCTCTAATTCTTATCTGTAAGTACCGGATGTTTTATTGCTAACTGTTTATATGCAGGGACACTTCATCTCCATGGCGATAGATTCCACATGCTCATACATACATCTGGAAGTTAAAGAAAGCTCCCTCAAAGATCTATACAATACAAAGTTCAAAGAAAGATTCTACGCCAAAAAGAAGAATCTACAAAGTATAAAGACTAAGGATCAAAGTGAAAGAAAGGGAACTACGTGCATATGAATATCAAAGTCCAAAGATGTATGAGCATGTTGGAATGGCAAACAACCACCACAGACGCAGAAGTGACGAAAGGCAGATAACTCCACATCACAAAGGAACAAAGAACGATGAAAATCAGTTATCGAAGATCACAAAGCATGAAGGAACAAAGACTAAAGACTATTCTACAACGACACACAAAGTTAAAGACAAAGAACACGGAAGACCCACTCACGTGGAGCATCATTCGAATGACCACCCCTTAGGGGGAGATTGTTAGCATTAAAAATATGTATTATGAAGTGATGGTCATTCTCATATTGTAACTTTGTGTCGTTGGTAAGATTAGTAATAGTTTAGTCATTGGGCCTTGGACTTGGCAAGCTAATATGTTATATGCTATGTTTCATAAGCCTAGTTATCCAACCATGTAACCAAGTCCAAGCCCAAGCCCATAGAAAGCCCATCCATCTCATGTGATGGAAGTATAAAAGGCACCTTACCTCTCATTTGTAAGGTGTGCTTGTGTGTGTATTTGTGTATGTTTTCTTTGAATAAAAGCTCTCATATTTCATCTCTCTCTACATATATACGAATCACATATAAGTCACCAAGTCACCATCTTTCTTCTTCTAATCTTCTATATTTGTGATAAAGTTGGTATATCTAAGGTATTACAGTTGTTTTTTGTTGAAACCCTAATTTCTGATTGGGGGTTTCTTGTGGGATCTGGTGATTTGTGGTTCTTGGTTCTTGATTACAATCATTCTAGACTAAGTGAATCTAGAATTAGTTGTATTATCTTCCGCTGTTGTATAACACTGTAAGTATCATCTTCTCTTTTAGAACTAACTAGTCTTTGGTTGAGTGGGCGTAAACGGGTTGGCTAACTTCTTGATCTACCACTTTAGTGGTGTGAATACCTGCTCTGGCCAATCACAGTCTGCTGACTTGGGCTAGGTTAGTTCTGGCTGTGAGTATTAGTTTTTGTTTTATTAGTTTTTGTTCTGGTTTTAGTTTGCTTGATTGTTTGGTTTGTTTCTTGATTCTTGTTAGTTGGTTTGTTTTCTGCTATTGTTTGGTTGTACTTTCTTGCTCTTTATTATGGCTATTATGATCAGTAGCTTAGATCTGAGTAATCCTCTGCATCTTCATCCTAATGATTCTAATTGTGCTTCTGTGGTTAGTATTAAACTTTCTGGTGTTGAGAATTATAGGGTGTGGTCTAGTGCTATTAAACTTCCTATGCAAATTAAGAATAAAATTGGTTTTCTTGATGGTAGTTGTCTTAGGTCTGCTTATGCTGCTAGTCCCTTACTGGAAGCCCAGTGGGACAGATGTAATGCTGTTGTTCTTAATTGGATTCTTAGTTCTTTGTCTCAAGATGTGTATCTTGGTCATGTTTTTTCTGATAATGCTACTTCTGCTTGGAAAGATTTGAAGGACACTTATGATAGGATTGATGGTTCTATTGTGTTTAACTTGTTACAAAAGATTAATTCTTTTAAACAAGGTCGCTTACCTGTGTCTGAGTATTATCATAAGTGTGTTCTTGATGGAGAGAATTTGATATTCTTACTAAGTTGCCTGACTGTGTTTGTGATGCTAGAACTGAATTAAATGATCATGCTAAATTGTTGAAATTGATGCAATTCCTGATGGGGCTTGATGACATTTATCAGCCTATCAGAAGTAGTATCTTGACTAGGGAAATCCTTCCTGAAGTTAAAGATGCTTTTGTCATTATTTCGAGGGAAGAATCCCATAGAGGGATTCCTTCTACTTCTGGGAAATCTGAAAAGCCTCAGGTGTCTGCTTTTGTTTCTAGACCTAATATGAATAACAATAACAATAGAAGAAATTCTAATAACAATTGGTCTGGTAACAATTCCAATAATAACAGAGGAAATTATGACAGTTTGCTGTGTAAAAATTGTGGTTTAAAACGACATACAATTGAAAGATGTTTTGAATTAATTGGCTATCCACCTGGTTTTAAAAGAAATCCAAACTTGAAGCCTGCAACAGGTTTTAATAATAATAGAAATAATAATGTTGAGGCTAAGAGTTTGTCTGGATCTAGTGGTGAAGGGAAAAATAGTGCTACTTTATCTTTTACTAATGAGCAGGTTTTAAAGCTTATGAGTCTCTTGAATGATAAAACTGGAACTGCTGCTAATGCCACTATGACAGGTAGTGATTCTTGTTCTTTTTTTAATTGTAATGTTTTCTTTAATCAATATTTTTATAGGTTTTTTTGTGCTAATGTCAAGGTTAATGGGGTTAATTATCACTTGGGTTGGATAATTGATTCAGGGGCTAATCAGCATATGACTAATAGTACTGATAAAATGTTTGGTGTTGTTGATATTTCTGATTTAAAACTCACTGTTGGGCATCCTAATGGTACTTTAGCTAAAATTACCCATGTTGGCAATTTAAGATTGAATATTCATGTGGTTTTGTTTGATGTTCTGGTTGTTCCTGAGTATACTGTCAGTTTATTGTCTGTGCATAAAATGATTAAGGATAGTAAACTATGTGTTGGTTTTGATGAAACTAAATGCTACATTCAGGATTTGAAAAAGCAGAAAGTTCTGGGGACTGGTAGTGAGTTTGGTGGTTTGTACATGTTTGATAAGGATTCTGCTAGTTCTGCTATTATGAATAATAGTAAGTTTCTTGTTTGTCATGTATCTAAAGAGGTCTGGCATAATAGACTGGGACACCCTGCTAGTCAAGTTTTGAAATTGTTAAGAGGTTCTTTAAATTTGACTAATCTTGATCATCAAGGTCCTTGTGAGGTTTGCCATAAGGCTAAACAAAGTAGAGACTCTTTTCCTTTAAGTGAAAACAAATCTACTATTTTTGGTCAATTAATTCATCTTGATGTTTGGGGACCATATAAAGTTACTAGCAGGGAGGGTTTTAGATACTTTTTGACTATTGTTGATGACTATAGTAGGTCTGTGTGGGTGTATATGCTCAAGGGTAAAGATGAAGTTTTTGGAATGTTTGTTAATTTTTACAATCTTGTTTTAACTCAGTTTAATAAAAAAGTGAAAGTAATAAGATCTGATAATGGAACAGAGTTTTTGAATAATAAAATGAATGAGTTTGTTGAAACTATGGGAATTGTTCATCAAACTACTTGTGCATACACACCTCAGCAAAATGGTATTGTTGAAAGGAAACATAGACATCTTCTTAATGTTGCCAGAAGTCTTATGTTTCAGGGGGGATTCCTCTTGTGTTTTGGTCTGATTGTGTGTTAACCGCTTGCTATTTGATTAACAGGTTACCTTCCTCTGTTTTGAATGAAAAATCTCCTTTTTCTCTTATGTATGGTAGGGAACCTAATCTGTCACACTTAAGAAGTTTTGGTTGTTTGTGTTTTGCTGTCATTTTAAAAGGATCTGATAAGTTTTCTGAAAAAGTAGAAAAATGTGTTTTGATTGGTTATGCTAGTGGTAAAAAAGCTTATAAACTTTTGAGTCTTAAAAATAGATCTGTTTTATATTCTAGAGATGTTAAGTTTTATGAAACAGTTTTTCCTTTTAAAATGAGTCAAAAACAAATTATAGAGTCAACTGATGAAGTTTCAAATTTAAATTTCTTTGATCTTGTTGATTCAGAGTCTAAAAACACAACCAAAACTTCTACTCCCTATGATGATAATGATCAAGTTAATAAGTCCCAAACCAATGAAAATTCATCTAATATAGGTAGAGATGGTAGTATGCATCAATCAGTTGGTGTTAATAACTTGGATCAGCATAGTGAACAAATACCACAAACTTTAGCTGAACCAGTTGTTGATTACCCTGGAAATGATGAACAACGTACTACAACTCCTATAGATGATCAAATAGATCAATCTGAGGGAAATGTTGCTCCTCAACAAGAGGTACCTGCTTTTCAAGACTTACCTGAGGAAAGTAACCAAAGTAGGCCTAAAAGAGTGTCTAGGTTGGATATGGATTGCATAGATATGCTAATCATGCTGTTTTAACTGTTGAGAATTGTGCTTTTGTTTCTAATCTAAATAAAACTTCTGAACCTACTTCTTATGAAGAGGCTTCTAAGAAAGTTGAATGGAAAAATTCTATGAATGATGAAATATGTGCTTTACTTGAGAATGATACTTGGGAAGAAGTAGATCTTCCTTTTGATAGAATTCCTATTGGTTGTAAATGGGTTTTTAGAATTAAATATAAATCAAATGGAGAAATTGATAGATTTAAAAGTAGATTAGTTGCTAAAGGGTATAGTCAGAAAGAAGGTGTTGATTATGAAGAAACTTTTAGTCCTGTTGTTAAAATGGGAACTGTGAGATGTTTGTTAAGTCTTGCAGTTCAAAAAGATTGGAAAATTTTTCAAATGGACATTAATAATGCTTTTTTGTATGGAGATTTAAATGAAGAAATTTATATGTTACCTCCACCAGGATATTTTAGTGAAGGAAATAACAAGGTTTTGAGATTAAAAAAGTCTTTATATGGTTTGAAACAAGCTCCTAGACAGTGGAATCAAAAGTTATCTGAAGCTCTGTTTGAAGCTAAGTTTGAACAATCAAAAAATGATCATTCTTTGTTTATAAGAAAACAAGGAGATACAGTTTTGTATCTGCTTGTATATGTTGATGATCTGGTTATTACAGGAAATAGTGTTACTGAAGTTGAGAAGTTTAAAGTTTTTTTAAAGAATAAGTTTAAAATTAAGGATTTAGGAGAATTGAAGTATTTTCTTGGAATTGAAGTTTTAAAAACCAAATCTGGGCTTTGTCTAAATCAAAGGAAGTATTGTCTTGAGCTGTTACATGAGTATGGGTTCCTTGCATGTAAACCTGTTATGACTCCCTTACCTGAGAATGTTGTGTTGGCTCACAAAGAGTCTGATAATGATAAGTCTTTAAAGAATATTACTAGTTATCAAAAGCTAGTAGGGAAGTTGATTTATCTGACTATGACTAGGCCTGATATTGCTTATGCAGTTCATTATTTAAGTCAACATATGCATTCTCCTTTACAATCTCATTTTGATATTGGTTTGAGAGTACTTAGGTACTTGAAGTTAGCACCTGGAAGTGGTATTGGTTTTAGCAAGAATAATTCTGGTTTTAAAGTTAAGGCTTATTCTGATTCTGATTGGGCTAAATGTCCTATAACTAGAAGGTCTGTTTCAGGTTATTGTGTATTTGTTAATGATAATCTTGTTTCTTGGAAAAGTAAGAAACAGAACACATTGTCTAGATCTTCAGCTGAAGCTGAATATAGGTCTATGGCTTCTGTTGTTTGTGAAGTGATGTGGGTGCTTAAAATTTTAAATGACTTGGGTATACATGATAAGTTGTTACCTGTTGATTTGTATTGTGACAATAAGTCTGCAATACAAATTGCAGCTAATCCTATTATGCATGAAAAAACCAAGCATTTTGATATTGATGTGCATTTGGTAAGAGAAAAAGTTACTTCAGGTTTGATTAGAAGTTCTAAGGAACAGATTGTAACACCCCCAATTCATGGATGCAGTGGAATTCGAACTGGGTGTTACTCGATGGCACAACAGTTACAATAATAGAAAACGATCTCTAATTGAGTCGTTTTAAAGTATTTATCATTCAAATTATATAAATATCAGAGATTACAAAATGAGGTCCCAGATGGTTCCATGTTTACAATTTACATTAAATGAGTTTTTGAATGATAATAAAATTTATAGCCCTCTTGAATATCCGTGCCCTTTCGTGCCATCCTTGATCATCATGGACCTGAAATACATGGTTAAGAGGTCAACACAAAGGTTGAGTGATATTCATAGAGTTTGTTTAATGGTTGAACACAATATGTTGGTAGTATGAGTTAATTAGACTCATACTCATGGTTGGAAAACAAAACAGGTAGGCTACGTTATTATACGCCCATAAAATGTATTATACACTAAGCTTACGACACCAAAACGTTAACGGGTACCAATATCAATCGGCGAAGTTATCCCGGTAGGTACTTTGCTAACATACCTAAATCTCAAATATTAGTGCATTTGTTTGAACTTAGTCAATACAAATGGGATTCGTCAATCCCAATAGACCTATTCACAATATTCGCGCTCACTATTACTAGTGATTAAATGGTTCATAATAAGGGATATTGGTTTTAGCAAGGATGGTACTTAGTAATAATAAAACAATCAGGTAGCATACAATTTCAAAGCATTGTGTTCGGTTTAAAATAGCATGTATTCCCCCCAAGGGTTTGTAAAACAATTAAGTAATGGAAAGTGGGGCTATGAACTCACCTTAAGTTATGTAGTAAGTAGTGAATGTGATGGTCGAATCGCGAAGGTTTCTACGAGCAACCTATAATAGAATGTCGCGACTTAGGATTGGAGTAAAGAATATGAAGAAGTGCCTATATATATGTCTTGCATTTAGTCCATGATGTGGTACTTTGTAAAGTGTAACTATATGAAAAGAAATGGTTCGTGAAACATGTATAGTTTATATATCGTTTACTACCGTTCGGGCCGAAATAATTCAGAAGTCATGTTAGTAAACGTTCGAGGAGCCAGGACACTTTAATTCGTAAATTCACAACTCATCTCGACGGCTTACATAATGAACTCCTCACATGAGGCTCCCTACTCTTGTTCTTTTTAAAACATAACCATTATATAGTGACTTATATATGTAAATAGCTGTTAAGAAACTGAGAAAATCTCATTCGTTATTGGTTTTCTGGAGAAGTGCTCCTGAGTTTTTGAAGAAAACGTGATTTCTGACAACTTTCATGGTTTAACTTTTTCATGAAACGGATCAGAAAGGCCTCTTTTTGCGTGTTTAATGTTCTGTCACAGAAATTATTTTGGCAGTTTTGCCGCAAAGTTTTGGTAACTTCAAATGGTCATAACTTTTGACTCGTATACTCGTTTTAGGTGGTTCAAATTGCTATGGTTTCCTTGTTAGGTCCTCTACTACAATATATAATGATTCAATATCATAATTTTACTATTTTGATCAGATTTTACCAAGAAAGTCACTAGTTTACTTGTTTAAATAACTTAACTTAACAATCATTTATAATAACTTGTTTTACCCATTTTTATACATCATGGACATGATCACAAGACATAATATAGCATGAATGATATGTAAATAACATGATTATGATATTTAACAAGAAGTATGTTAGGGTTTTGCTTACAACTTTCGGCTTTCAATTAAGAAAGGAAGTTAACATATAAGGTAAGGACTTTGATAGACTTTAGCTTCACCCTACTTCACTTCATGCAATCTTTCTACCCTTTTATTCTTGAAAGAGAGATGATGAAAGTTGAGGTGACTTGAGTAGATTCAAACTCAAGAGAAATCACCAAAGTTTATAAGGTTTGGAAGTAGTTTGATGAATCAAAACTAAACTATTGTTTCTATATTGTTGTAGCACTTGAATCTTGGATGAAATTGGAAGTAAATGAGCTAAGGATGAGATGTTTGTGTGTGAGATGTGGCACGGCAAAGGAGAAGGGAGGAGGCTTTTATAGTGAGTTGAGGAGGTTACATGCATGACTTAGTCAAAACTTGGTGAGCAAGTTGAACACATGTATGCATCCTAAGGCCTTAAGCATGAGATCAAGCCACATGGGTGATCCCCCCCCCCCCCCTATAGGCGGTTTGGAATGGATAGGAAGGATGAGTTGGTTTGTGATGATCTTATCCAAGCTTATGAAGTTAGTTTTGACTCCGTAAAATGCTAACCGTAAACGATTAAGCCATAATACGTAAAATCGGGTATCGTAAAAATACGAAACTTGGAAGAATGATTAAACTTGTCCAAATACTCCATAATAAAATATAAAATGAGTGGTAGGTTCCATTGGGGTAAATATCATCTCTACAATATCAAATGTCTAAAAAATATCGTCATTTTTCACGTATTTTTTTAGATGAGGTTTTGCAGGAAATTTGACGACAAAAACCATCCTTCAAGAGTTCAAGAAGTGTTAGATATTTGGTATCTTAATGATTACATTTTCCTAGCGTCAAACTGAACAAAATATAAGAATGATCTTATGATCTTTACCGTTTACTCTTTGTTTGATTTGATCTGTAATGATTTTAAAAAAGTTTGAACAACAAAAATCAAACTGCGCAGGATATTAAGCCCAAAACGTTTTAGCTAACCCCTTTTGTAGCCCATGTATTATTAAGCCCTTAATATTTTCTCATGTAGCCCAAACTCTTTTTTACTTGATGGACATGGACTCAACTCTATCTCATTTATTTTTTATTTTCTGTTTCACATAGCACATCTTTTACAAAACCATACATATATGCAACTTGGAAAAATGTCATTTCTTGGCATCATCACCCATCACGACTACATAACCAGACTATTTATCCTTTTTAGTTTGAAACCCAATGAAGAAAAATGTTGGCCCATTTATTGTGACATTTTACATTTTAGACCAAAATCAAATAAGCTATGAAGAACAATTGGGTTTTGGTTATCCCACATCGAGCTCTGAAGTAAAGTAGCTCGAAGATGTTGAGTTAAATAGTTAAAATAGGAAAGGAAGTTTTGGTTATCCCACATCAAGCTATGAAGTAAAATAGCTGGAAGATGTTGAGATTCATCGAATATTTGTTTTCAAACATCTTTTCTTTGTGAGTTTTTAGCATGTTTAAATTTTACGTGAGCTTATACTAAGCTTAGTAAATGTAAATTCTATGCTGTAAATGTCTAATATTATAATGAAGTTTCTTTTAACTGATATTTTTATGCCATAACAAAAGATTAAATATTAGAGGAGAGTTATATTAAATACCAAACTTTTCTTACATATTAAGGGACTCATCCCCACAATTCATCTAAAAAGAAATCAATGGTTGAGATTAAAAGCATTTTAATATTTCACCTATTTTTTATAATCTAAATATCTCTTATACCGTTAATCGTTAAGCGAAAATAATTACGCCATCGCGACGAGCATTTAATTATCTTTCTATAAACGGGCACTTTGATATACTTTCGAAAAAAAATCGTTTTTTGCACGTTTTATTTCGTGACCGAAAAAATGATATATGATATTACATCATATATGGTATTACATATCATATATGATATACATATCATATATGATATCCGGCTACGAAAAAAAAGGTGAAAAAAATGAAAAAAACATTGTCGAAAATATATCAAAGTACCTATCTATAGAAAGATAATTAAATGCTCGCCATAACGGTATATATATTTTTTTTGCTTAACGATTAACGGTTTGAAGGATATTAATATTTGAAAAAAAATGATAAAAGTGGGTTTTTTAAATTGTTGGGATTAATCTCATCCATTAGATTAAATAAAGATTGGAAGAAAATGGAGGGTGGAGATTAGTCCATTGGTATGTAAAAAAAGTTTGATCCTCAAATGATCTTATATCTAAATATTAAGTCAGCTAAAGTATGATAAACACCCAAAATTGAAGCAGTCAAAACAACATATCGCGGGTAAAGGTGATGCAGATAATGCGACCATGTCAAGACCACCATGTGCAATAAAAATATACAACTAATTGTTATGCTTTAAATTTAAGACACATGATGTTAGTCAGCAAACTCCAGAAACGTACGTTATCTGTTCAAGAGTTCAAAGAATGTTTTATCGTAACAATCTTAATGCAACTATTGTTTAAGTCCATCGAGAATGTAATTTTTTTTCAACTAAGGCGAGTACAATATTTGTTCAAGCTCACGATCCAGCTATGCTAAGCGCGGAATTTGTAACATCCCGCCTACTCAGACCACAATATTGTCCGCTTTGCCCGTAGGCTCACGGTTTTGTTTTTGTGGCTTCATTTGAAGACTTCCCGACATGTCATCCAAGCCAATACTACTCTCACATGAGCACGCTTAACTGCCTGTTCCTAAGAACTCCAATCGCAGTAGACCACAAAACGCGTTGTGTCATTGTAAGGCAAATGTTATATTATGAGCCCAGCATCTCTCCAAGCCACAGTCGATGTGGGATTTGCCTAGGGTGTTACAATCACCTTCCCCTTAGGGACTCATCGTCCTCGATGAGGTTTGCCCCACCATCCCGAACGGCTCAGGAGCGGCTCTGATACCACTTGTAACATCCCGTCTACTCAGACCACAATATTCTCCGCTTTGCCCGTAGGCTCACGGTTTTGTTTTTGTGGCCTCATTTGAAGACTTCCCGACAGGTCACCCAAGCTAGTACTACTCTCACATGAGCACGCTTAACTGCCTGTTCCTAAGAACTCCACCCCCAGTAGACCACAAAACGCGTTGTGTCATTGTAAGGCAAATGTTATCTTATGAGCCCAGTATCTCTCCAAGCCATAGCCGATGTGGGATTTGCCTAGGGTGTTACAGAATTACAAAATGCACTTGATGAACATATATAGGCTTAACAATGCTTGGAACTTACACGAACAACACATGAACATGGAAGATTTTGCTATGAAGTCAATCGCGATTAGCAAACAAGCTTCTTGCAACTTTTTTACAATATTTAGAGCTTCGATGGCTTTATAGAGGGTATGATCTAGTACAGACGTATTGTTTGTATATTAGTAACTTATGTTTACAGTTTACTCATGTGTACTTTTTTGTATATTTCAAACTTGTAATATTTCATGCGTAGTTTTGTAATTGATGACTAAGAAGTAGGAACTATCTGATTATATTAGCCACGAGGAACATTTGGGTTTTGATTATCCCACATCGAGCTATGAGGTAAAGTAGCTACAAGATCTTGAGTTTAAATTAGTAGGGTAGGATACCATCAAATGTAGGCTAGTTGATGTTTTCAAAGGCTTTTTGAGTGAACTTTCTGGCATATGTCTACTTCTACGTAGGCTTATACTTAGTAATGTAAATTCATATGCCGGAAAGCTTCTTTAAAAAAGTCGTCTTAGAATTTCAATTAGCTTTCTAATATTATAACAAAGTTTTTTTTTTTTTTTTTGGCATAACCCAAGCCTAAAGATTAAGTCAACTAAGAATGTTATTTCACCGTATCAGAAAAGCTTTGCTAGATCGGTTTACTCAACCTGAGATGTTTTGATGTCAGTCACAAAGGTGACATTATGGGCTGATATTATTATTCCCTCCATGTTCTTTTTAATCTTAAATCTTGTCTTTTAATCAAATAAAATAACTCACCTCAAATTTAAAATATCTAACTATCTTATAAAGCATTTAGGCCTACTAAATATAGAAATACTTAAAATTAATCATTACATATTTTAATGTTAAAAGTACAAGTAATATCAACAAAATTAGACATTTAATACATAAAATTAATACAATTAGACATTTACAAGTTTTTTAGCTATATGTACGCGCTACTTTCGGCCATTAATGGCCTAAAAATTAATGCAAACCTTAAAATTCAACATTACACCTTTTAATGCTAAAGGTACAAGTAATATCAACACAATTATACATTTAATGTCTTAAAATTCAGCATTACAACATTAAATTAAAATATAATTAATACTCTTATTTAAACACCTCATTACTTAAAAATACAATGAGTTATTCACATTGTACAACCAGTTAAAAACATAGTTATAAAATTAAATAAAACCAATTAAAACATCACTTACTAAAAATTACAATAAAATTTTCACAATTTATAATCTAAACAAGCTACAACATAATCCAAAATATAAAATAATTAAACACACTAATTAATTTTATTTTTAAAACACTCCTAAAATGAAAAGTATATGTTATTATACATACATATTATACAAACTAATAAAACACACAAAAGTTTTTACAATCTAATAAGTTGATGGTACATATAGTTTTGAAAACCAGACCGGACTACGGGTTCAACCGGGAACCGGTGTCGCCACTGGTTCGGCTAGCCAATAAAAGTCATCCAAAAATGAACCAATGAGGACCCGTTGGAACCAATACAAACTTGTGAGCCATGCCTCATTGGGATATATTTCTTCGGTTAATTGTCACAGGGTACCCGCTGCTGCAACACACGGGTACCCTGTTAGTATTCATTAACAAACTGTTTAAAATCAGTTGGTTTTTGGTCATCCCACAGCGAGATATAAAGAAAAGTAGCCACAAGATGTTGAGTTTAAATAGAAAGGGAATGATACCCTCAAATGTAGGCTAGTTGAAGTTTTCAATAACCGTTTTTTTTTATCCACTGCATGTATCATATGCCGGTAGGGTCACTTAAAGTGGGCTTTTCTAAATCTCAATTAGCTTTACTAATATTGTGAATAAGTTTAATGTTGATGTCCCTTTAAAGTATAGAGTAGCTTTATAGTGTTTCAGCTCTTTTGATATAACTGGTTATAGTGTCGATATGGCTGGACTTGGGGTGGACCGAAGGAGGTTCTCGAAGATTCTTTGTAAAAAAGGTAGACTTCAAATAATTTATGTAAGTATTTGTCTATTTAAATTAGCCGTACATACTAAAATGTTTAGCAAAAAGTTATATAGCTCAAAGCCCTTTACATGATAATCAAGCTACGATAGCCTCATCCAACTACTACTGTGTACCGTGGACTCAATCCTTGAATCTTTCTTCATAGTTCTTGTTTCGAAAATGTAATTTGAGATAAGCAAATCAGTTTAGTACCGTATACCTTAGTTATGACCTTATTTATGAGCGAAAATATCTACAATAACAAAAATGTTCGTAAATCCAATTCTTGACTCATATGGCAAATCGAAAATGCCTTTTCATCCTCGTGGATCTTAAACAACAATGTCAAAAATCCCTTGCACGTGTCTAAAAACGTGTGCTTTTTGTCCAAGTAATTAGTTCATGTATATTTGTTATCCTACAAAATTTTAGTAGGTGTTAATACAGATGAAAGCAAAATGATACTTGAATGATCACTGTTCATAATTAATGAATAATAATTCATACGTTTTTGTTTCAAAATAATCTATCTCAGTCTCGTTTTTATTCTAGGCTCGAATGCATGACTTATGTCTCTTTTTCAATTTATAAAATGTAAGATGAATCTAGGGTGTTGACAAATCAGGTAATACTCACAGGAATCAAAAACCAAAATAAATCGAACCGAATTTGTAATCGAACTAAATTTGTCAAAATTGAACCAAACTAAATATTCGGTTTTTTTCAGTTTGGAAATGATTTTGGCAACATGAAACCGAACCAAACCGAAAACCAAACGGAATTCAAAATTGGTTTTCATAAGTTTATGTTGAAACCCAATAAAATGTTGGCTCATTTAGTGTGACATTTTACGACATTTTTAGACCAAAATCGAATAAGGCATGAGGAACCATTGGGTTTTGGTTATCCCACATCATGCAGTGAAGTAAAGTAGCTAGAAGATGTTAAGTTTAAATAGGAAGGGAAGGATACCGTTGAATCTAGGTCAGTTGAAGTTCCCAAATGCCTTCTATTGGTGATTCTTCTTGCATGTAACTACTACGTAAGTTTATATTCAGCTTAGTAATGTAAATTCACATGCGGTAAGGGTCTCTTGAAAAAAGTCTTTTTGGGATTTCCATTAGCTCACTAATATTATTAAGAAGTTTTTTTCAACCCGTTGTTCGTACGCAATAACCCAAGCTTAAAGATTGAGTCAACTAAAGTATGATCAGCATAAGCTTAAAGATTGAGTCAACTAAAGTATGATCAACATAAGCTTAAAGATTGAGTCAACTAAAGTATGATCAACATATCGTGGGTGAAGGTGCTGCAGATTGTGTAACCATGTCAAGACCACCATGTGCATGAAATGAACACTTACAATATTATTTTAAGCTTTTTTACACACGATGTTAGTCAACAAACTCAGAACGTGCGTTATGTTGTCCGAGGAATGTTTTATCGTAGCCATCCTAATCCGACTAGAGTTAACGTCTATCAAGAATGTAAATCTTTTCGACTAAAGCGAGTACAATCTTTGTTCAAGCTCAAGATACAGCTACAGCTAAGTGCAGAATTAAACAAACACAAATGTAGGCTAGTTGATTTTCCCAAAGGCCCTTCTTGAGTATCTTCTGCATATATCTACTTTTACGTAAAGCTTATATGAAGCTTAGCAAAGTAAATTCATATGCGGTAAGAGTCTCCAAGAAAGGGCCTTTCACAAAAACAATTAGCTTCTAATATTATAATTATTTTATTTTATTTTATTAACTAATTGGAATCAAACTAATGCTTTAGTCACTTGCTGTCTTGTCTAATCATGTCCAGAATGGTAAGTAGTCAATGTTTGGTTTTGGAGGTGTTGTATGATAACCATAGTTTTGACAAATAGTACATCAAATTACCTAACTTAGAAAGGTTATTACGGTAATTGTCAAAGTACAAACGAATGTCACAGATGTTGAAAAAATCAAATCAACCATAGTAAATAAAAATAATGCAAGTATAAATACATACATACATAGCCTATATAAGCTAGTGTTTACTAAATCACCCAACTATCTGAACTGGGTATCGAATCTCGGTTGAATCAGCTAGTCACGTTCGACAAGATTGTCGTCTATAACTTCTTTTCTTATCAGCATCAATCGCCATGACTTCTTGTTTACTAACGGTCCTACCCACGCTGAAGAACCTGTCTACAAAGTATAATACTGGGTGTCGAGAAGATTGGGTGCTCGCGTGGTTGCGTATATTTACCTTTACAGATTCAGTACCACTTTACTTCCTCCTTTCATTTAAGAACTATACAGCTAACCTATTGAGCTTTTCAGCAAGTGTAGCATAAGGTACCTGCAACAATGGTCATGGCATCAAAATGAATAATGTGCCCCTATAATTGGAAGACAAAGTACAAAGAAATAAAACATTTTGAAATCTATCTTTTATTTCAATAAATGGCTTTTTACGATCATGAAATTTTCAAGCATAGTTCAGAGGTTTAAATCCAATTATTGGTGTTGCTCACTTCAGTTTATCACATAAGCATAACAGATAGAGTTATTTACAAACCTGAGCTTCTGTGGTGCTAGAACCAAAATTTGGCCGCGTCAGTTTCAAAACTACTTTAAGATCATCATCCAGAACCCAAATATACCTTAAAGAGTGTACATTAAGCAAAAAGCTAGCAATTGCTTGCTCGCTAAAATCACAACCCTGCATTTTGATTTTTCTCAACCTTGGGCACCCCATTGATAACGCCCTAAGTCCTTCATCGGATCCTCCTATATTAACAAGAGAAAGATATCTTAGATTAATACCATATTTGCCGATAAACCCCAAACCTACATCCGTCACATGTTCTTCATAAAGATCGATGGTTAGCCTCTCAAGTTTGGTGCAACCGATTAACATAGCTCGGAACCCATTGTCTAGTGGTGTAATTGTTTCTATATTGTCTTCGTCTTTACGTACACACAAATAGAGAGCACGCAAATTCTTCAAATTAGTTCCTATACACTCCAAAGCTTCATTTGAAATATATGTGAGTTCAATATCTAGATATTCCAAATCAATACATCCTTGTGCCACAACAATGAGTCCCACGTGAGTCCCGGAGCAATACCTAAAGGTGAGCTTGCGCAATTTTTTGCAAAACTGACTTATTACTTGCAATCCCTTGTCTCCACATACATCTTCGATATCGAGGACTTCCAAGTTGGGACACCTCTGAATAAATAAACACTGACAATTTGCTTCAACATTTAGATAGTAAAATTCCAATTCCCTTAGCTGATTCAAAAGAGGGTTTACAAACGAAAGTGAAGGTTCAGGAAAATCATATATTCCTAGACAACGAATAGTCGATGGTAACTCAAAACTACCATACTCCATATCTTCTCTATAAATAACCCCTATGAAATGTTCTAACATAACAGCATGGCTAAAAGCATCTCTTAGGTCATCTATATAGCTTGTACCAACATTTAAATATACTAAAGACTTGCTACAATTTTTAACCAGAAGTGCAACATCTTTAACATCAAATTCATTCCAATAGTACCTAGAAGAGAACGTTTCAATGCCCGCATTACGCAAAGCCAGTTCTTGTAACCATTTCACGCACCCATTCTCTTCATCCAGAACTTTAAGGTCTAAACACAACGTCCTTAAGTCATTACAACCCTTAGAAATATGCATTAGTCCATTCTCGGAAATCCCTTCACAATCAACAATCTTTAAAACCTTTAAATCTTTACCTCGGGTTCTAGCCAAGAGCTCGAGATCTGAATCATTAATAGCCACATTACGAATGTGAAGTGATTTCAAGCACTTAAACGAAGAAGATATTTCTCGAATCCATGGGGTGATGTACACACCCGATTTCTGTCTCAAATCCATTCGAGACGGATATCCTTTTAAGGTTAGGGACTCGAGAAACGGAAAGCGTTGAGATAAACGCAATGGCGTGGGAGCGTAATGCAAGTGAACAGTTACCTGTTTACGTGTCATACAATCGATCTCGTACCATCTACAGCAAACCAAAGAAACCGAGTTTCGATCACTAGGATCGTGTATGTAAGGTATAACACAGTTAGCAACTGTCTGTTAGAATTATACAATCAAAGTACACATATAGCGGAAGCTAAGATCAAGAATAACACATACAAAGATTAACTAAAACATAAATTGGAACGTACCTTTTAGCACTTCAATTAAATCTTGAACATGTGATGAACCCTAATTAGGGTTTATAAGGATCAATGAATAACCCCTTACCGTTTTGTTATTCGATCCAAGATGTAAACAAAAGTATGTTTACACCACGTTCTTGTACACACGTACTATTAACGAATTAAAGTAAATGCTAGTTTAATAATAATACACAAAACAATTATTTTGTTTAGAAACAAAACCATTCGACCTATTAAAACAAACCACCAAACCTTCTTTGTGTTATTGTTTTTTCGACTCACAGTGGGAACAAAAGAAAAGAACAAACAACTTTTTTCTATTCAATATTGTTCTTGTTGTTTCACAAAGTCAAATCGTAAAGCAAACTATTAATATAAACAATTCATGGACATGCATAACATGTGCATGTGTATATATGTTTCGGTACTGTGTTTTATGTCGACAAAGGAGAAAACAAAGTTTTAGGATTAAACGTGTGTGCAAGAGAGTACAAAATAAAATCCTTGACTTTGCTTTTATAGGCTACAAAACTTAGGGAACAAGTTAGGGCTTGTGTTCTAGATCCTTCTTGTTCTCTATTTTTTTATCCTTGGTCCTTATACTTTGATTCTTTATTTGTTTAGTGTAATTAATAATTAAATATAACTTTTTATATTAAATTATTAAACTTTAATTCTCATACGTAAAGTGTGCAATCCCGTGATCTCGGGTTCGATACTAGACATATACTTATTAATATTTATCCACAAACTCCAACACTGTCTCCATTGGGTTTATTGACATACCTAAATTGCAAACATAAACACGTCAAAACATTAGTTGTTATAAACCTAGTTTGACAGCAACATGAGAAATCAGCAAAAAGTAAGCCAATATTTGATATAATACGTAGCAAAAATTAGTTGTCGAAATTTGTGCATTATAAATCATTAAAAAAAATTAAAAAATAAAATAAAATAAAATAATAATAAATACAAAAATCTTACGATGGATTATATCATTATACAGATGTGTGTTTTTCTTCGTCGTGTGAGCTTTCTTATTATCGTACTTTTTCCTCACGAGCTTAGGTTTTGGTTTATTTTATAGGTTAGTATCTGCTTATTTTCTTGGGCTTATTTTAATATGTATGGGCTTACATGTATTTTCTTGGGCTTATTTATCGTGTTAGCCCGCAAAATTTAAAATAAGTTGTTTGAAGAAAAATCAGAATCATATAAGCTGAAAATAAGTTTTTTCTAAAATAAAGTTTTAGATTAGTTTTCTTTAAGGTGTTTCTTACTTATGTCTTAAAGCATTGGGTGTAGTCAGGAGGTAAGCCTCCTCATTTGGGGTCTACGGAGTGACACATCACTTTAACAAACCTTTACAACTAACCTCAATTTACTCATTTGGGGTCCACCACTACCTTTTTTTTTTTACTCAGAGTAAAATACCAAATCCGACAAACAAGGACGTAAAGGACGTTTATTTGCTTCGTCGTGCAGACGAAGAGCAACAAAGTGGCAAGCTACAACAAGCTCACTTGGTGTGGTGAAGAGGTGTGGCGCCGAAGTGCCACCTTGGATTGGCGAAGTGCTCCAATGAGCTGCACCAGCTTATATAAATTTATAAGCCTAGAAGTTTGAATAAACCGTAAAGAAAACAAAGGCCCCTTTCGAAATCAAACACATTACAAAATGCTATAAATTTCTCATGTCTATAGTATTATTGTTCATCGGGAGCCTTTTCGGGATCTTCAAACGGTCCGCTCTATGCTCACTACGGAAGAAATGAGGTTAAAGTCACGGGTACAAGATACATTTGTTTATTCTACTTCATCCTCACCAATGGTGTTATTGGCCAATTCTGGTTCTAATGCTCACCGTTCTTCTCCTACGGAAAAGGTACACAAACCTTGCTTCAATTTTAATAAGGGGTCGTGTCGTTTTGGTTCATATTGCAAATTTGTACATAATGGAATTCACGGTAACCCTTCTTTGTCGTCAAATCGTGGCATTAGTTTAAATGTTACATCCTCATCCAATTTGACTCAAAATGACTTATTAACCTTACAAGGCCTTTTGGCTAAATTGGGATGTCATGGCTCTTCAAATATTGCACCTCCTGTTAGTCCGGAAAAAGGAAAAATTTTACCAAAACTGTAAAATCACTCAAAACTATTATACAAACTGTCCACTTATTCATTCCAAAACAATCAAACGAAGTCATCGTTCTCGAAAATAATGATACAATTAAGCTAATACTAATATGAGAATGCAAACAACAAAATGATGCCAATACAAATACAAATCACATACTAAATCCCTAATCGTCACCAGATTGAGATTCACCATCTTCATCATCATGTACCATCTGGCTAGTTCCAGAAGTGTCGGATTCGACAACCAACAACCCCTGGTTTACTAGAGCGGAACTTCGACCTAGAAGAAGACACGCCTGCAGCTTACTTTAATGTTGACAGAAAGTATAAAGAAGCAAAGCACAAGTAAGTAATCCTTAACCGAACCTTGATTAAATATGAAAGAATGCGTACCAAATCCGTCCCCCCCTCACCTCCTTTTATAGAGATGAGGGGGAGGGTAAACCGACTCTAACAAGACTCATAGTCGGCTGTTACAAGGATACGGGTTGGGCTTGGGACACAAGCCAACCAAACCGACTCATTAAGCTATGATGACTAAACATTAACACTAAGACCCGTGGACTTAACAATAAGCTAATATAGAGACTAAACTTGTAACAATTTCCACCTTAGGCTTTATATTAGCCTACTCCGACACTCAGCAACTCCAAGCAGTGCTGTAACTTCCGTCCAGGTACCACCTTCGTCAAGGCATCCGCAGCATTGTGTTCAGTACCCACCTTCAGAACTTCAACCGTCTTTGCTTCCAAGACCTCTCTGATAAAGTGGTAACGCACATTAATGTGCTTAGTCCTTTCATGAAAAAGATGATTCCGCGATAAGTGAATCGCGCCCTGATTATCACAATTAACTGCCACAGTGTTAAGCTCCACGCCCAACTCTTCCAAGAGTCCCCTTAGCCAAATAGCTTCCTTCACAGCCTCCGTAAGGGCCATATACTCCGCCTCTGTAGTTGAAAGAGCCACCACGTGTTGTAGCGTTGCCTTCCAGCTTACAACACATCCCTGTACTAAAAACGCGTAACCTGTGATCGACCTACCTTTATCTGGATCCTTTGCGTAGTCTGAATCAACAAAACCTGTTACGTCTACATGGTTGCAACGATTTGTCCCATACACCAAACCCACATTTGCAGTACCCCGCAAATATTTCAAAATCCATTTCACTGCTTCCCAATGCTTTTTACCTGGATTCGCCAAATATCTGCTAACAACACTTACCGCATACGCTATGTCTGGCCTCGTGCACACCATCAAGTACATTAAGCTCCCAACCGCATTTGCATATGGCACCCTACTCATCCTTTCAACATCACAATCCCTAACCGGACAATCCTTCAACGACAGCTTGAAGTGCCCACCCAATGGCATCTTAACCGATTTCCCATTGTCTATTCTATAATTATTTAAAATCTTAGAAACGTACCCGGATTGTGACACCCTCAGAATCTTGCGACTCCGATCCCTGATGATCTCCATACCAAGAATCTTCTTTGCTTCCCCGAGCTCTTTCATGTCAAACTCCTTTTTAAGCAAAGACTTGATAGACCCAATCTCAGCCTTGCTTTTACAAGCAATCAACATATCGTCTACATATAACAGTAGATAGATATACTCACCTGGTGCATAACTCCTGTAATATACGCAGCTGTCGTAACTGCTACGCTTGAACCCGTTGCTCAGCATGTACTCATCAAACCTCTTATACCATTGCCTAGGTGACTGCTTCAAACCATAAAGGGATTTCTTTAACAAACATACCTTGTTACCTTGTTCATAACCCGGTGGTTGCTTCATGTAGATCACTTCTTCAAGATTCCCATGTAAAAATGCCGTCTTTACATCAAGCTGCTCTAGCTCATAATCTCTACATGCAGTCAATGCAAGTATAACCCGAATAGATGTGTGTCGAACTACCGGCGAAAATACTTCATTATAGTCAATACCTGCCCTTTGTGTGAATCCACGAGCCACCACCCTCGCCTTGTACCTAGGATTTTGAACACCTTCAATCCCTTCCTTTATCTTGAACAGCCATTTGCAGCTCACCAGCTTTTGCCCAGCTGGATGATCCACTAACTCATAGGTCTCATTCTTGTTCAGAGAATCCACCTCTTCATCCATAGCAGCTTTCCACTTAAATCTATCTTTACAAGTAACTGCCTCCTGGTATGTCAATGGTTCATGAGTATCTTCTTCCTCTGCTGTAGCAAACGCGTAAGCAGCCATATTACTTTCATCTCGAAACCTCAAAGGTTTCATTCTTGTCCTTGGCTCTCTATCCCGAACCAATTGATAATCTGTGAGATCCGGTGTTTGATCATGATCATGATCCTGATCCCCTGCATCTTCATCATCGCCATCTTCCTGACCATCAATCAGATCTTCCTCAAGCGAATGATTATTTAACCTCTGCAGTTCCACCTCAACCTGTAATTCCTCAATAGACTTATCAGTACCTGCACCAGAATCCTTCAACGTGTCTTTATACATGACACTTTCATTGAAGACCACATTCCTGCTAGTGACTATTTTAGGTGATTCATTATCAAGCCTATATAGCCTGTACCCCTTCACACCTTCAGGATACCCCAAAAGAACGCATTTTACCGCTCTCGGCTCGAGCTTACCTTGTTTAACGTGTGAATATGCGACACAACCGAAAATCCTTAACATCCCATAATCACTTGGATGTCCCGACCACATCTCCATAGGTGTCTTTTTCTCAATCGCTGTCGATGGTGACCTATTTATAAGATATGCGGCCGTACATGTCGCTTCCGCCCAGAAGGTCTTAGGCAATCCAGACTGAATTAATAAACAGCGTACCTTATCCATGAGAGTTCTATTCATCCGTTCTGCTAATCCATTCTGCTGCAGCGTCCCGGCAACTGTCAAATGTCTAGCAATCCCACTCTCAGTACATAGCTGCTCAAACTCCCGGTTACAGAACTCAAGACCATTATCTGTCCTTAGCTTCTTAACCGTCCTCCCAGTCTGATTCTCTACTAACTGCTTCCACTCTTTGAACTTTCCAAATGCTTCGTGTTTGAACCTGAGAATATAAACCCATACCCTCCTGGAATAATCATCAACAATAGATAAGAAGTACCTCTTACCTCCCAATGATTCCACCTGAGACGGACCCCATAAGTCTGAATGAACATAGTCTATCACTCCCTGAGTAGTGTGCCTTCCTACACCGAAACTGACTCGATGTGACTTTCCCAGAACACAATTCTCACAAAAATCGAGCTTACCTAGACTTTTCTTGCCAAACAGCTCCTGCTTTTCCAGCACCTGTAGTCCCGCCTCACTGATATGTCCCAGTCTTTTGTGCCAAACCTGCGCAAGACTGTCTTTTTCTTCAACACTAGCATTAAGCTCACCTGCCACTGCATGGCCATCCAAAGAGTATACGCAATTATCCCTTCGAGTTCCAGATAAAACAACCCTAGAACCATTAATCATCTTGATTTTGCCCGACTGCATTTTTACGGTATATCCCTCTTTTTCAAGAGTTCCCAGCGATATCAAGTTTCTTTTCAATTCAGGAATATACCTGACATTGTGTAATACAAAACTTGACCCATCTCTCAGTTGTAACCTGACCTTGCCAATACCTTTGATCTTGCACTCCCTGTTGTCACCCAACAGTACCCTGCCCCCATCGCATTCCAGAAAATCAAAAAATATGTCTGACCTGGGTGTCATGTGGTATGAACCTCCTGAATCCATAATCCAATCCAATAAGGCTTCTGCACTCATAACCATCATCACCTCAGAACCGTCATAAATCGAACCACTGGAGCTTGGCTGATCTTCTTTCTTGACGAAACCATTTGACTTCTTGCGATTATTCTTTGGACAGTTTCTCTTCAAGTGCTCCTCAGATTGGCAAATAAAGCACTTGAGTCTTCCACCTCGAGACTTCGATCTTGACTTTCCCCTAGACTGATGCGAATTCCTGCGATCAGTTCTTCCCCTCACATATAACCCTTCACCATCATCCCCCTTCGCCTTAGATCTTTCTTTGATTTCCTTTGAATTCAGTGTGGCCATCACATCCTCCAAAGTCAAAGCTTCCCGTCCATAAAGCAAGGTATCCACAAAGTGTTCGTATGATGCTGGTAAAGAAGTGAGTAATAATAAAGCAAGATCTTCATCCTCGAATTTTACCTCAATATTTGCTAAATCAAGAACGATTTTGTTGAACTCATCTATATGCTCGGAAATCGTACGTCCAGCCGGCATGTAGAAAGTATACAACTTCTTCTTTAGGTACAACTTATTGGCCAAGGACTTTGTCATGTATAAAGTCTCAAGCTTGGACCAAACCCCCGCTGCAGTCGTCTCTCCGGTAACCTCTCTCAGAACCTTGTTACCTAAACACAAAATCATGGCACTATGAGCTTTCTTGTTTAGCTCAGCTTTCGCTGTAGCATCCATATTTTCGGGTAAAACCTCCAGAGCTGCTTCACATCCACGTTGAATTAATAAAGCACGCATCTTGACTCTCCATAACCCGAAATCACCAGTTCCGTCGAATTTCTCGATCTCAAACTTGGCTCCCGTCATTCTTTAATCCCTTTATTAATTTGCTAAACCTTGTGAAAAACCTCACAATCACAAACCAACAAAGTCCCTTGTGCAATGCCCTTAAATTAAATAACTAATTAGGCCCAAAAGTAATAATTAACTTTTAAACAATTTGACCCAATATTAAAAGAAACCAATTAAAAAAGTTTTTACTAAACCTGGCCCAACTTTATAACAAAAAAAAAACCTATCGTAGTACACTAGTACTATTCTTCCCCAGATGACTTTTTATTTAGCCGCCTTCTTCTCCATTACAACGACTGAGAAAAAGAAAAACTAAAACAACAGAGTAACCTTCTCCGATCTTCGATAACCTATGTTGATAACCTCGACAACTTCGAAAACCTCAAGAAGAAACCCTTTACTATCAACCCTAGCTGCTCCTTCTTTGTTGTCGTTGAATCTAGTAGCCCAAACAGAACCACAAATCTGCTCCTTCCAGAAAAACGAACACCAAAGAAACCTTCTTGATCAATCCTAGATAACCAGAGAACTCGCAAACCTAAGCTCTGATACCACTTGTCGGGAGGGTAAACCGACTCTAACAAGACTCATAGTCGGCTGTTACAAGGATACGGGTTGGGCTTGGGACACAAGCCAACCAAACCGACTCATTAAGCTATGATGACTAAACATTAACACTAAGACCCGTGGACTTAACAATAAGCTAATATAGAGACTAAACTTGTAACAAGAAGCAAAGGTTGGGTTGTAAAGTTGGTCGGGAAGAAACCCTTAGGGAGTAGAGCTAGGGTCGGGAACCACTGAGGGAGTGTACATCGGGGGAGGGGGTGAAGAACGAGGAAAAAACTCCTTCTGCTTGTTGTCGGTTGAAGTAAGCAAAAAAGTCGGTAACAACGTTTTCTGTACTTGCAGCTGCCTGTGTATATCGCTTAGCTTGTTCTATGCACCTCGCTGTTTCTGCCTCCTGTTCCCTAATCATCCGAGCAACATCATCAACACGTACCATCTGGCTAGTTCCCGTAGCAAAGGTTGGGCTGTAAGGGTTATGGTCGGGAAGAAACCCTTGGGGAGTAGAGCTATAGTCAGGAACCACCAAGGGAGTGTACATTGGGGGAGGGGTGTAGGATGAGGAAAAACCTGCTTTTGCTAGTTGTTGGTTGAAGAAAGCAAAAAAATCGGTAAGCTTCTTTTGGAAACTTGCAACTGCCTGTGCATCTCGCTCAATTTGTTCTTTATGCCTTGTTGTTTCTACCACCTTTTCCCTAATCTGAGCAACTTCTTCCTGGGTAAAATAACCTTGCGTAGGTTGTGAGCTGCTGCTATAAACCTGTAAATCACCCAAAATGATGTCAATACAAATACAAATCACAACTAAATCCCTACTCGTCATCAGATTAAGAATCACCATCACCATCATCACGTACATGGATTTACATATTTGACAAGATAACTTTATCACTACTCCCTACCCCTTGGATGAAACATATATTATCTATGATAGAGACGATGCAAAATCTAAATAAAAGCATAATAGATATACTTATTTACAAACCTCAAAATCTGGACGGGTGAGCCCCAGTCTAGTATCATTATCGCTGTTAAACTAAATATACCGTAGTGATTTTATATTTAACCAAAAATCATTGACTGCTTGATAGCTAAAGGGACAATTCGTCAATTCCAATTTTTTTAATTTTGGGCACCCCTTTGATAACTCCATAAGGCCTTCATCGGATCCGCCAATACTAGCAAGACACAGATCTCTCAAATTAACACCATACTTACCGATAAACCCCAAACCTACATTTGTCAAAGCTTCGGGATAAAGATCAAGAGTTAGCCTCTCAAGTTTGCTGCAACCAATCAACATAGCTCGGATCCCATTGTCTAGTGGTAAAATTGTATTGTATTCTTCATCTTCTTTTTGCTGTGCACGGATACGGAAAACACGCAAATTCTTCAAATTAGATCCTATACACTCCAAAGCTTCATTTGAAATATTAGTGAGTTCGACATGTAAATATTCCAAATCTGGACATCCTTGTGCCACAGCCATTAATCCCACATGAGTCCCAGAGTAAACAGTCAATTTGCACAATTTCTTGCAATAATGACTAATAATGCTCAATCCGACATCTCCACACACATGCTCCGTATGAAGAATTTCCAAGTTAGGACACCTCTGAAGAAAGAAACACTGACAAGACCACTCGTGTGGAACAACTAACCCCTTAAAGTCCAATTCCCTTAACTGATTCAATAGCGGTTCAACAAACTGAATAGAACCTTCAGGCAAACAACTTAAGCCTAAACTATGAATACTCGAGGGGAACTTAAAACCGCTATACTGCTCGTCTTCATCAAAATAAGCGCCGAAAAAATCTTGCAAGTTAACAGCATTACTAATGGCCTGTGCTGCATCGTCTATAAGACATGAATCAACTCTTAACGAAACTAAAGACTCCCTACATTTTTCTACAAGGAACGCAACATCTTCTTGACCAAAGGGAGTATTAATAGCATCAATATACGAGAACTTCTCAATCCCTGTTTTACGCAACGCCAGCACGCGTAACCATTTCCCACGTTCCTCTACCACCTCGTCACCAACAACCAAATCAACTTTTTCCAAACATAATTCTCTCAACTCGCTAAAGTGCTTAGCAACATACATTAGCCCATTCTCTGAAAACCCTTCAGACATAAAAATTTTCAAACTCATCAGATCCTTCCCTCGGGTTTTCGCAAGGAAGTCGAGATCAGAATCACGAATAACTGAATGACGAATACGGAGCGACTTTAAGCGCGTAAGAGAGACAGATATTTCCCGAATCCACTCATTTACGTCATCAATTCCTCCAGTAACACATTTTATTCCTTTTATTGTTAGGGATTCGAGAGACGGAAACCGTTTAGATAAACGAGACGGTGGGGGTGCGTAATGCACGTGCACGGTCAAGTGCTTACGTGTGAAACAATCGATCTCGTTCCAACTACGACAAACCAACGAAACAGATTTCCTGTCATCACCATTCTGTATGTACGGAATAACACAGTTGAATACAGTGTCCATTGAAGACATTTGACCCTCCTTCAAGTAGTAAAAAAAAACACGTAAGACAGCAACTTAAATAGCAATAAAAACACGTTAAAATGCACAAAGAAAACAACATAAAACTATAAAAAGCAGCATAAGCATTAAAAACGACAAAAATGTAAAAATGCAAAAACCGGCAACCTATACAGCACTAAAAAAACAGCAAAATAATCAATAAAAGAACAAAACTAAAAAGAGCAAAACTAACAGCAACTTATTAGAAATATACTATAGACTAAGCTTATTTGGCCGGCTTATATTTATGAACTTATTTTTCAATTTAGTTTGTTTAAGCTTACTTACAGGCTTACGATCTTAGGCTTATGAGCTTACTCGCTTATTAAACCTTTATATATATATATATATATATATATATATATATATATATATATATATATATATATATATATATATATATATATATATATATATATATATATATATATATATATATAAAGCTTATAAGCTCATCTTTTAGGCTTATGAGCTTTTCAAAAGTTCAATAAGCTGACGAAATACGCTTAAACCAGTGTCGTAGCTGGGTTAACGGGGTCCAGTGCAAAACAGATTATAACTATAAATGACGATTAAAAATATATTGTAACGATCTAGTTTTAATTCTTATGAGTTTTTTATCACTTTAGCCCGCTTGAAGTTAAGTTTAACAAATATGTAAAAACAAAATTTCATATATCATCAACATTTTGAAGTTAGAAATGAACTTTGAGGCCACAACTATATAAAAAGGAATATATTTTGAGGCCCCTAAAACTTTGAGGCCTGTGATGTAGCACACCTCACACATCCTCGTATACGGCTCTGGCTTAAACAACCACCCCCTAAGCTCATAAGCCAGTGTTTATCATATTTTGAATAAGGTCATAAGCCCAAAAATTTAATGGGGTGTTTGGATCAGCTTATTTAGCTGGCTTAGTATGGGCTTATTTGACTTTGGAAAAGCCGATAAGCTCACTTATTGAAGCTTATGAACTTATCAATTTCACATTATTGGCTTAAGCCAATAATTCTAAACTTAATAAGCTCTTAAAAAGTGAGCTTATTGGCTTTTTTCCAAAATCAAATAAGCCGATAATAAGCCAGCTACATAAGCTGTAACACCTAAAATTTGAAAGCAAGTGAAATGACCAAAATGCCCTTACTTAATTAAAATTTGATTAAAAGCTTATTAAAGTATCCAAATAATCCCAAACTCCTAACAATGCACAAGTTATGTATCCAAATAATTTTAACAATTACATTTAACATTTATACAAGTTGCAAAATTACCAAAATACCCCTACAAGGGCCGAATGGAATAAAATGACTTTTAAAGAGATTTATTTTGATTTAAATTGTGTAAATATGGAAAATAATCACAGGGAATATCCTCCCACCTAAAATTCCGAAATTCTGGTCTCCCCCCCCCCCTCATCACACGTTTTCTTCTTTTTAAAAGTCAATCCATATTTTTCTCCCACAAAACCCTAATTGCCGATTTTCATAACACACAAACAATTCCCCTAAGCCTCCATTCGACAACCCCATCACTCCTAGGCATTTTTCTGTGATCAAACAACATCCAAGAAGCCCTAGAAAAATACTCTTTTGAATTGTTGAAGCTTGGATCGATTGTGGTTTTGGTTTCCTTTTGTCGTGCCTAAATACAAGGTAAATTCGTTTATGATTTGTTCGACCTCTCTAAAATTCGTTTATGATTTTTCTCATAATCCTCATATCAAGTATACTCTGGGAAAAATAATGGAAAGGTCGTGGAGAAGCTTTTGGAGTCGTGTGGATTTTTGGTTCGTTTTTGCTCATACGCGTACACTACAAATCGTGCAGCCTCTCCACACGTTCAAATCTTGGGTTGGTATTTTTCTCAGGTCCCTTACATCATATAAACATCAAATAAAATGGTTGATTCGATCCATGCATGCTCTACATCATTTTCGTGATTTAAAACCCTAAAAACATGTCTAATTGTGAAATATATGCTCCGATCCAGAATAATTATTAATAAAATTATTATACACTTGTTATGATGTAATAAGATCTGGAAAAATGTTGGAAAGAATTGTTATGGCCTAAATCATGTGATTCGAAATTATTTTTGATTTATTTAATTTTGTATAAATCGTATAAAAGAAAAAGAAAATAAAATCGTGTGAACTAGGGTTTTGATCTAGGGTTTGTTTTGTGATATTAAATGACATTTAATGATGAGGTGATGATTAAAAATTGATTAGAAGGATTAGGGTTTCTAATTCTTTTGTTTTTGGTTTATACGATTTGTGATAAAAGGTTTTGGGTGAGTTTTGTAACTTTTAAAACTAAAGGGTTATTTTTGAAACTTATTCTGGGCTGTATACTGTTCGAATAAAATATATAATGAGGGTGCTAAGTGTAAGTTTTGCAATTAAATGGATTAAAATGTATTTTAAACCTAATTAGGGTTTGTTTTGAAAATAATTAAAAGAGAGGGACTAAACATGTAATTTATGGAAACTTGGGACTGATTTGAGTAATTTAATATATTCAGGGAGTTATGTGTCATTTTGATAACTTAAGGGCATAATACGTAATTATTGATAATTAAAAGTTGAAATTGTAAATTAAAGGGTTAAATATGTAACTTTAATAACTTGAGGGACTTAATGTGTAAATTATGAATACTTGAGTATCCATTCGTATAATATGATAAACTAAGTGCTCATTATGTAAAATGGATAAGTTAAGGGTTTAATGTGTAACTTTGAATACTAAAAGGTTTAAAGTGTAATTTTGGAAAGTAAAGGGTATAAATGCAAAGTTATGAAACCCCAAGGACCAAAGGTGTAATTATGTTAAAAGATATCTTATTACCAATAATAATGATTTAACCTTCTAAATATGGAAACTTTCTAAAAGTGGAAACTACTATTTATGGAAACCTGCTAAAAATGGAAAGTTACTTAAAATGGAAAGGCATGAATTTGAGAATGAATTATGATTCCCCCTCTTCTCCTCTAGGTGTGAAGAAGAAAAGATCTTGAGCTATTCCTTATTCTGTGCTTGTGTCTGTTGTGCTTTCGTAATAAGGTACAGATATTCTGACCTTTCTCAAAAGGTTTCTCATGATCTCTTTCATATTCTGATCCGTTAGTTCCCAAATTGATGCCATTGCTATGATCCCCTTTACTTGAACCTTCTCTGTTGATCCCACTTGATATGACCTCCGTTATGAACCTATGCTATGAAAACCTTCTTAATGATACCATGGAAATGTTTTGAGAAGAACCGATTTGAAAAGATGTTTATAAATGATGCTAAATTTCTTTTTAAAAGAAAGGTTATTTAACTTTCATGAACACTATATTTTGAAAGACCATTTTTATGAAAACTGTTTTAAAAGATTATTTAAATTGGACTTTTAATAGAAACTTTTGAGACGGACTTTTGAACTGAACCATGAATTGATTTTTGAATATGAACCTTGACCTGATAAACTCTGATTGGACCTTGAATACTATTTCTGATATGAACCTTTTGTTATGAACTGCTATTATGAACCTTTGATATGATTCTGAGATACACCTTTGCCATATGACATTTTGTATGATATGAGACCTGACTCTTAGTTTGATACCCGAGCCATTTCTGTTTCCCTACCTATGGAGGTACCATAGGCGTGTCTGTGATGCACCACTGGCATGACTAGTGTGTGGCCCTAGTGATTTGGCTACACCGTCCCCTTTCTATTATATGATATGCGCACTTTATGATATGATTTGTTATGGCCACTATGATTTCTGCGGGGGCGTATGGATGCATCCTAGATCTGTTCTGTTTAGTGGATTTAACTATGATTATGATTATGATATATGTCTGGTGACTGGTACTGTGTGCTATACATGCCTTTCACAATTTCTGGGAGTTCGCTACTCCACCCATTTGAAGAATGAGGACACCCCTCATATTATCTGATTATCTGAGAGGACTCCCCTCTATATGATTATGAAGAATTATGGTATTGACGGCTTATATGATATGATATGTTTCTGGGCTCGTGGTACATGACTATCCTTTCTTCTTTCTATTTTTTTTTGGGTAAAGGGGAGTAATCCTGCACCCTGGTAAATAAATAAACCAAAAACGTTTAAGTACAAATGGAATATGGCTGAAATGCCATATTAACCTCAAGCTAAAAAGCTTGATAACCAACTAACTCTAGTGCTTAAGACATGCCAGAAGCACTTACAAAACTAGAAACAAAGATGCATCTAGAAACAAGAACAAAAACAGCTAGCCAGCAGAAAACGTGCGAGATGAACCTGCTCCCATATTAACAAATAGATTGGCCGATTCATCAAACTCATTTACCGCTAGCTCTTCACCATCTTCATCATCCATCACCAATGCAACATATGGATTAGATGTAGTGACATTAACTTCCTTAGAAGCGTTACCAGTAGACTTCAACTGATACAACGATGTAGATGCATTACCTATGGTATTAACTCCCTTCTTAGGTTCACTAGTAGCTGCCTTAGGAACAAATTTGAACTGTTGTACTGAAGTACCAGCAGATTGAGTCCTATTAGTAGCCTTAGCTTTACCCTTCTTCTTCTTATTCTTATTACCCACCTTTTGAAAACCATCAGTATCCAATTCCACATGAGGAATAGCAGCATGAGAAGTAGAAACAGTAGAAGGGGTAACCACCTGTGTAGGAGGCCTCTCCACCTGTTTAGAACATTGCCCATTAGAATGCCCAAAAATTTTGCATAAATTGCACCTTGGAGGCCTCCATTCATACTCAACACGTACACTATCTTTAATAAAACCCTCCCCCGTAAGAGAAGGGAACCCAATAGTCACAGTATCCAGAAAGTCATATTCAGAATTAACCTCAATAAGACATCTAGCAAAACTACTCCTACCCCACGAATCATTACACATAGAGGTAGTATATGAATCAAGCATGACAAGCTTACCAATGAAACTAGCGATCAGTCGAATACCCTCCTCTTCAAAGACTTGAAGAGGAATATCATGCAGTTTAACCCAAATTGGAATGCTAGTTAACTCTTCCTTACGCAGACAAGTATCCAACGACCATTTCTTGAGAATAATTGGAGATTTGCGTATCATCCAGGGGCCTCCTTCCAAGACAGCTTCAAGACCAATCAATGTATCAAATTTGAAGAAAAAAAACCTTTGGAATTCATCATAATCTTTTTAAGACCATGTTTCGCCCAATTACTCCTAGCATAGTATTCAACCACAGGATACGCCATCCTTTTCCCAATAAAGTAGCCATATAAAGTATGTTCCAAACTAGAATTAACTTTTTCCACCACTTTACGAGGAATAGAGATATCAACACCAACACATTCTGACTCAACAATGGGAGTCTCTTGAGATTTAGCAGCCATAAGTGTGGAAAATAGACTCTCAAGATCAACATAAACCTTATATTTAGTGTTACTATCCACATCAGCCCACATAGGATATTTACCCTCATCAAGACCCTTAGTGAAATCATCAATATCCTTAATAGTTTTAATCGACACACCAAAGAAGGCATTTACAAAATCGATACCAGAAATAGCATTAGAACCATCAGTCGCACCATCAGTACCAACAGTAGGACTTGATGTCTCCTCGGTAAGAACAGCAGTAGCAACACCCTTAGGTGTGAAGCCATCATTAGCCAAACTCCCAAACATCACAGAATCCATAGCCATCGGGTCAGTAGTCCTACTCCCAATGGCAGAGGCAATACCATCCTTAAGACCTGTTATCCCATCAGTTTGAGCATCCATACCAACACCCTCATTCGAGGACAAAACATGTTCTTTAGAAGTACCCTTCCCCCGACCTGTACGAGGACGTCGCATAGTTACCTTAGACATATCACGTATGTCATCCACATTAGTCTTCTCTCCCAAATCCGACATCACACCAACACTACAAAACCCACCACAAAGGACACGCCTAGCAAAGGCAAACCGATTAAAACCCTAGTTTGAAACTAGGGTTTTGTAGTCATGAATAATACTAGCCTAAACCATACAGATGGCTGATCGATTATAATGATACAATGATAGGAATAACTAGCACAAAAACCGACCTAGAAAAAACCCTTAGCGATTAAAGGAAAACCCTAAAAAAATCGATTAGTTACGATTCGAATCCCAAACAATACATGCAACGATCAAGTAAAACTCAATTGAAGAATGTAAGTAAGAGATCAAGATCAAACAGATTCGATTTAGGGTTTTTTTAGGAGTCACCAAAATCGCCAGAGGGGGGAATTCCTTATTCTATTTCCCCAATGCACTATATTTCAGTTCTGTTTCATTTTCATTGCTTTGTGTATGTATCTGTTCACTGGGCTTTTTAAGCTCAGCCGCATTTCCTTTTCCTGCGGCAGGTTTTAGTAGGAAGCTGGGTTATGGGAAAAGAGTGTACCCTTGGATTAGAAGACTTGATAGCAGATCTGGACTTGATAACCTGGTAGATCCTAAATCTTATTTGAAACTTTTGTATTACTGTAATTGTATGCTTTATTATGATCTGATGTGAAACCATTGTTGTGATATCTTTACCCTTGTCGGGTTGGGGTGTTACAATTATGGTATCAGAGACAGGCTGCGATTCGTAATACATTTACCCTTGACCTGTGTAAGTTAGGACCACTAAGTTTCCACTGTAGGCGCTCGTAGGACAACCTTTGAGGAATTGCCTTAGGATTTTCCCTATGGGAACTAAATTTCTAACCAGTGAGGAATGGGTAGACTATAATACATCTGCTTACGTATATTCGTTTCCGCATCACTCTGATCCATGTTTTTCTTTTGATTTAAGCCTGTTGGAATTACTCTTAGAGATTCAAAACGTATGTTTTGCACCACCTAAGGTTTGAAACCTTGAGAGCATTGAGACTTGCACGGTGACTTCCTGACACAAATTGATCCTTGTCTCCAGACTCCGACTCTAACCTCTGAATCTTCTGCTAACCATTTTGATCTTTTCGGACATTCCCATATTTCCCATGAAGACGATATATCTGATACAATCTGTTACTTGTTCCTTCCTTCTAATGAATTATCTATACCCCTTCGATCATCTTTTCCAAGATCGTCAGGCGCTGGCATTATACGTGTTTAAAATTTTCTGAAGTTATGAGTAATTGAGACGTTTATTAGATTCTAGTACTTATTATCGTTTGTGTCATTTTCAGCATGGCACCTCCAACAAACACCAACTACCGCCGGACGATGGTTTTGCCGACTGGCCAAAGACGAATTGGTAACTGGAAGAGGACAAGCTGGAGAATATGGGTCCCAGCAGGCATGTGGCCATGCCTAATTGAAGAAAATTTGACTGTGGTAAAGATGTTTGGAAAAGAGGTACATGTGTGTGAAACAGAGGTCACTGACAGGAATGGCATCGTGACAAGGTACCAAGGAAAGTGTCCCCAGTTTGTGGAAGTAGGAGGAAGAGTGCGGGCTGTAGAGAGGAATCATGACAATGATTTTGCAAGACGACCACAGCCACAACCAGAAGGGAACAGAAACGGTTGGCTCAGCGAAGAAGAGGAAGCAGACTCAGATTTGGAATCCACCGCAAGTAACTCTATCTAGACAGGGAAATGGAACTCAAGCCATGCGTGTTTGTATTATTTGTTTAAGTTTCTTTTGAACGATGATGATGTATGGATTGTGTTAAACCATGGGCTTTTTCCGAATGTGAAATAATAAGGCTTGAGAGAATTTTTGGGAATCATTTTGATATGTGCCTATCTTGATTCTTCTTCCTTTTTAGTCTGTCAAACATTTTGGCTATGGAAGCCCGAATTTTGATTTTTCTCATGATTATCCTGATTTTGACACCAATTACAAATACCTCCTTATATTTTCAAGTATTGAAGTCTTTTAGGATCTTTTCGTGCATCAAATAATGAACATCACTTTGAGAATGATTGAAAATTTTAAGTTTTCGGAAGAAGATTTCTGATTTACCCACCAGTATGTTTAATTTCTCCAACTCAGGAACGATCACATGTTTGCTCAAATTTAAGAGTGAAGTTTTCCCTTTTGGGAGTGAATTTTAGAATCACCATCCAAATTTATAGACACCTGTAATAATGATCAGTTACGCAAATGGTACTAGCTAAACCTCTGACTGTTTAGGAGGTTGAAAATTTGAGTTTTGCACGACTACTAGGATAATGGTCATTGTATGACTTAGTAGTAAGATCGGAAACGAAAGAAGAACATAGAGATTATTGGTGTGATGACCTTTTGTTCTGGAAGAGAAATTTGATTTACGCTCAGAATTCATAGTAGACAACACTACCCTGTATGATGTGGAGACAGAGCTTTCACAAGAGAGACCGAGATCGAAGACCGTTATCGGGGGTAGAAACCAGGTGGAAGAATAGGAGGAGATGGTTGTGACAAGCATTATCATGGAAGAAACATACAAGAAGAAGAGAGGAACTGGGATAGTGCTCAATCATACATCATGCAAAACGTGAAGATTTCAGTTTGGGCATCAAGACAACCAGACCAAAGAAGACGAACCATTCAACACACAACCTGGAGTCAACAACAACATCATGTACCTTAAAACCTGGAGCTATGTTAGAAGACCTGTCGAAGACACGCAGTCTTATTTCTCTATTCATTTTAGTTGTACTAAGATGAATTGAGAGCAGAAGCGGACCTGCAGATGGAGGAATGCACAGTAAGAGCGTCAGAGACTGCCGCTACGATGCCACACTACCAAGAGGAGCTGCTGAAGACCGGAGGAACCCGATTCGAGTTTTAAATTCTTTTAATCATGAGGTAAGATGGACAAGAGTAAACAGACTACCACAACTTGTAAGAAATTTTGAAATTCATATTTGAGTGGACGGATTCTGAAGCGGACAGTGTGTTTAAATGAGATGATGCTGTAAAGGATTGACGCTATTGATGACGTACCTTAATTTTGAATGACATTCTCGGATTTCTGTTACTCTTCGAGTAATTTCGTTCTCTTAGTTATGTTGTCTGATTCTGGTGACCTTTGAGACTGTAGTAGTACTAGGTGGATTAAGATAAGTGGTTTTGACTCACGACTTGAGGTGGAGGATGACCACCATGAGGGCATGTTATGTGAGGCTAGTATTATGACGCCTGATCAACGTGATAATACTAACGTCATATAAAATGCACTTGTTGTGGGCATGGGATACCTTGAGGAGTGCTTTAGAGAAGCCTTGGATTTCTTTCCGTTGGTGACTATCCGCGATATAGTGAAACTTTAGGTTCACTCCACCTATACGTTTGATATGCTGTCCTTGTCATACGATTCGATACGTTTGGACTCTCGACACGTGTTTTGCTGATCTTGCAACTTCTGATAAGAATCTTAGGTTCCATTATGAAATTTCTGCCGTTGATGATATCTAACCATATGCTTTCTGCCCGTATACGTTTCGCATTCATTGAGGTTGTTCATTATGATCTGCCATGAGTAAATTATGTGATTGTGGACTTTGAGGAAATGAGATCTGTTTGTTATGAGAATACCTTTGGAAAGTTATCTGAAAGCCGAGACTATCTGTGAAGCTGAAGAGTTAAACCTTATATCACCTCATGTTTGCTACAATTCAATGTATTCTCATCTGATTCACCGATTCAATTCCTACGTATTTTTATACCTCTTCCTAGAGAATTCGTTTATCATCCGTTATGTTTAGTACATTATTCTTTTGATTCAAATTCAATATGATATGCCTTTCTGGGGAAATCTGAAACTGTTTTGACAATAGTTACGAGTTATGAGAAACTAATTGGTCTGAAGATCTTTTTGGAAGAACCTCCCCGAGCGTGGAAATGTTGTAATGACCGTTTGCGATTTGCTACGACTTCGTCTAACTTTGCGAATTCAAATTTCGAGGATGAAATTTTTCTTTTAGAGGGGAAGAAGTTGTAACACCTAAAATTTGAAAGCAAGTGAAATGACCAAAATGCCCTTACTTAATTAAAATTTGATTACAAGCTTATTAAAGTATCCAAATAATCCCAAACTCCTAACAATGCACAAGTTATGTATCCAAATAATTTTAACAATTACATTTAACATTTATACAAGTTGCAAAATTACCAAAATACCCCTACAAGGGCCGAATGGAATAAAATGACTTTTAAAGAGATTTATTTTGATTTAAATTGTGTAAATATGGAAAATAATCACAGGGAATATCCTCCCACCTAAAATTCCGAAATTCTGGTCTCCCCCCCCCCCCTCATCACACGTTTTCTTCTTTTTAAAAGTCAATCCATATTTTTCTCCCACAAAACCCTAATTGCCGATTTTCATAACACACAAACAATTCCCCTAAGCCTCCATTCGACAACCCCATCACTCCTAGGCATTTTTCTGTGATCAAACAACATCCAAGAAGCCCTAGAAAAATACTCTTTTGAATTGTTGAAGCTTGGATCGATTGTGGTTTTGGTTTCCTTTTGTCGTGCCTAAATACAAGGTAAATTCGTTTATGATTTGTTCGACCTCTCTAAAATTCGTTTATGATTTTTCTCATAATCCTCATATCATGTATACTCTGGGAAAAATAATGGAAAGGTCGTGGAGAAGCTTTTGGAGTCGTGTGGATTTTTGGTTCGTTTTTGCTCATACGCGTACACTACAAATCGTGCAGCCTCTCCACACGTTCAAATCTTGGATTGGTATTTTTTTCAGGTCCCTTACATCATATAAACATCAAATAAAATGGTTGATTCGATCCATGCATGTTCTACATCGTTTTCGTGATTTAAAACCCTAAAAATATGTCTAATTGTGAAATATATGCTCCGATCCAGAATAATTATTAATAAAAATTAATCGACACACCAAAGAAGGCATTTACAAAATCGATACCAGAAACAGCATTAGAACCATCAGTCGCACCATCAGTACCAACAGTAGGACTTGATGTCTCCTCGGTAAGAACAGCAGTAGCAACACCCTTAGGTGTGAAGCCATCATTAGCCAAACTCCCAAACATCACAGAATCCATAGCCATCGGGTCAGTAGTCCTACTCCCAATGGCAGAGGCAATACCATCCTTAAGACCTGTTATCCCATCAGTTTGAGCATCCATACCAACACCCTCATTCGAGGACAAAACATGTTCTTTAGAAGTACCCTTCCCCCGACCTGTACGAGGACGTCGCATAGTTACCTTAGACATATCACGTATGTCATCCACATTAGTCTTCTCTCCCAAATCCGACATCACACCAACACTACAAAACCCACCACAAAGGACACGCCTAGCAAAGGCAAACCGATTAAAACCCTAGTTTGAAACTAGGGTTTTGTAGTCATGAATAATACTAGCCTAAACCATACAGATGGCTGATCGATTATAATGATACAATGATAGGAATAACTAGCACAAAAACCGACCTAGAAAAAACCCTTAGCGATTAAAGGAAAACCCTAAAAAAATCGATTAGTTACGATTCGAATCCCAAACAATACATGCAACGATCAAGTAAAACTCAATTGAAGAATGTAAGTAAGAGATCAAGATCAAACAGATTCGATTTAGGGTTTTTTTAGGAGTCACCAAAATCGCCAGAGGGGGGAATTCCTTATTCTATTTCCCCAATGCACTATATTTCAGTTCTGTTTCATTTTCATTGCTTTGTGTATGTATCTGTTCACTGGGCTTTTTAAGCTCAGCCGCATTTCCTTTTCCTGCGGCAGGTTTTAGTAGGAAGCTGGGTTATGGGAAAAGAGTGTACCCTTGGATTAGAAGACTTGATAGCAGATCTGGACTTGATAACCTGGTAGATCCTAAATCTTATTTGAAACTTTTGTATTACTGTAATTGTATGCTTTATTATGATCTGATGTGAAACCATTGTTGTGATATCTTTACCCTTGTCGGGTTGGGGTGTTACATAAGCTAATCCAAACGCCCTATTGACCCGACCCGAGTTCTAAACAAGGTCGGGTTCGGGTATGTTTATTTTAGCCTTGACCCGAATTGACCCGACCCGAACCCGACCAACCCGAGTCAATCAACACTAAACATATTGAAGTAAAATGTACCTAGACCCGAACCCGAGTTGACCCGACCCGAATTGACCCGAACCCAAATTGACCCGACCCGAGTGACCCGAGTTCTAAACAAGGTCGGGTCCGGGTATTTTTTTAGAGGCTTGACTCGAGTTCACCCGAACCCGACCGGGTTAACCCAAATGACACCCCTAACTGGGTTGGGTTAGAATTGTTGTTTGGAGAGGGGTTATGGTTAGCAGGTGTGTGTATATAAGTTATAACTATGTGTTTGTATCTGATCGAGGATTGAAGATGAGAAAGCAAGGCTTAAAAGGTTAATTAGTTTGTTTTAAATTTGAATGTATACTAGGGATTCAAGATCTTTTTAAATTTCACTATGAATTTCGACGCATTTTGATAAATAAATTAGTTTTCTTTAGCATTTGGTCTAAATAGAAATACTTTGTATTATCTTAGTTAGCTATTTATATATTTCTCACAAATTCATAATTTGCCAAACAATTTTGGTTCTAAACTATGTGGATTATCTCACAAACATCAGTAAAGTTGCAAATTTATATAAAAGTTTATACACTTTTTCTCATTTCAAAGTGAGAATTGTGAAAGTATTGTTGGTAGAGGAATGTTTTTGAGCCAGGATAATGCACTCGTCGGATGCAGCGAGATTGTTTTTCACACATTTTTTTAGCGTGTTGTGTATTTCGTTTTTGGTTATGTGACCGGTAGGTAAGTATGAAACTTGATTGTGATAAAAAATAAATAAATAAATAAATAAATAAATAAATAAAATATCATCTCATATTAGCAATTCAATTTCATGGTGTGATACTTTTCCGAGCCTCCAATCGATATTTGATTCACTAAAGCACACAACCCACCATGTTTATTTTACGACATTAATCATATATACTTGCACAAAGAAGCTTCTCCTTATAAACAATACATTGATGTTGTAATGCCATGCTTAAAAAATAGATGATAATTACTGTTTTAAGTGGTTAAAAGAAATAAGTCACATACTTCTTAGATCTTTTGGGTATTTACAAAAGATTGAAGTAAAATAAAATAAAAAATAAAAAAATTAAGAGGAAGGACAAAGAGCACGGCTTTATCTCATGACCCTACCACTTAAATGTGGCAAGCAAGGTTTTGAAACCCTGGTCGACCCGGCCGGATTAACCGGTTCAACCGGTTCCGGCAAAAAAAAACGGGTCAAAACAACCCGGGTTTCTAAAACCGGGTTAACCGGTGTGACCCGCCGGGTTTTGAGTGACCCGGGTCAACCCGGTTCTCGAAACCCGGCCGGGTTTCATTTTTTCAAAAAAAATTAATAAAAACCCGGGTTGACCCGGTGGTCAAACCGGTTGACCCGGCGGTCGAACCAGTTGACCCGGTCAAAAAAATAAAATAATAATAAATTGAAAACCGGGTTGACCCGGCGGTCGAACCGATTGACCCGGTGCCCGGTAACTCGACCGGGTCGATTTCGAACCCGGTTTTCAAAACATTGGTGGCAAGAACGAACCTCTTTCCATACTCCCAACCTTTCCCCATGCTATCTATTTTTTTTTTTTTTTCTCTCTCTCTCTCTCTCTCTCTCTCTTAGCGAAGAGAGTGTGCGGGGTTCACATCTATATGAGCCATTTATTAGAGAGGGCATTTAGCTGTTGCCTTGTGGATATAGACTATCTAATGGAAATAGTGGATCCCACTTAGAAAGAAAATATTATTAGATGGGTTTGTCGACCCATTCTCTTAGCTTAAAAAAAAAAAAAAAAAAAAAAAAAAAAAAAAAAAAAAAAAACCTTTAAATAAGCTTATATTAAGCTTAGTAAATGTAAATTCAAATGCTGAGGGAATCAGTGAAGAAGTCTCGTTTGGAATTTCATTCAGCTTACTAATATTATAAATAAGATTTTTTTCTAACTGTTGTTTTTATGCCATTACAAACTGAGTATGATAAACACCTATAAAATGAGCATTTATATATCTATCACTATGTCTTGCAAAATACGGTAATGTGGAAATTATTATCAGGAAGCTATTTGAAACTGAACATTTTACGTCTGTTATTACGTAGTCTGCTATATTAGCTTTACGCATATCACAATTGGGTGCTGGTGATTAACCTGGCTGCCGAACATCAATCTGATTGCTATAACATATACAACGTACTTTGGTGTTCATCGACAAGTCCTATTCCTATCACGCTGTCAGTATCAACATAGTCGTCCTACTAGTTTGATCGATGGTCCAACCGGATGACGTTATGACTAATTAAAGAAACGTATATACATGTTATGTATCATTAAAAAGAAAACAAGTTAAAAACATAAAATCCTACAGATGAATATTCGTGAATATATCACGCTAAAGGTGTGCCGATCTTGCTAAAGGTGAGAGCTTTCAAGATTTTTCTTTATACATCAACATAAAACTAAGCACTTTTTGTATGGTTTGCCTGTTATGCAAGTTACTCAGAACTTAATTTTAGAAGTTCGTTCATGCCCATATTAAATGCAGATTAGCGGTTCTACTATGCTAAATCTATATTTCATAAGCATTTTTGTGTACCACGAGAAGAATATTGAGCTTAAGTTATGATTTTGCAAGAAGCTAACATTGGCATATATTATCAGGTTGATTGGATGTACTTTGTAGCGTTTGCTGTTGTTGCTGTCAGGCTCATTTATTCTGCATATGTTTATTATTTTATTCACCTATGCTACTCGTCTTTTGTGTAACAGATTAAAACGGGTCGGGTAATAAAAAGATTTTAAAGATATATGCATTTTGAATACACTATGGTTGACTTTCGGCCTGTTGACTTGTTCTCATTCTAGCCAGTTGTTTTAACCCCGTTTATCCACAAATGGGTCAAATTTAGTACTTCTTAGAAGCACAAATGTAACAATCATTTAAAAAAAAAAAAAAAAAAAAAAAAAAAAAAACACAGCTATCAGCTTGTGTTTACTAAAGACCATAGTAAATAAAACTAATGCAAGTACAAATACATACATAGCCTCTATAAGCTAGTGTTTACTAAAAACCAGCTATCAACTTATCAAGGCTATATGGCGTGGTTGATCTAAAGAAGCTGAATTGAGTATCGAGTATCGGTTGAATTAGCTAATCAATTCGATAACAATGCCATCTATGAAATCAAAGCTAGGTGCTATTCCAGTTATTCGTTAGAGGGTGCTTGGGATTGATTGTTTTTCTAACTTATTCACTTTATTTAATAAGCACTTTGTGCGCTGTCATATTTGGATCACCTAAGCTGCTTTTGATTATTTTCGAGCTAAACGAACAATGTTGATCAGTAAGGATATTAGCTTTTCTTAGATGTTTAGATATCCATAACTCATAAATATGAACTATTAAACTTAAAAGGAAACTTATGTTTTGAATTGTTCCCATTGACTTAATGAAAATTAAAAACAAAACCAAAGACCATGAAAAATAAAACTAATGCAATTATAAAAGCATAACATATGAGAATTGGTCTTTAATCTATACATTAACAAGTTGTGTAAAATCAATCGGGAAGGGTAAAATAAAAAAGTAGGCCATTTGATTTTTTTTTTTTTTTTTTTTTTTTTTTTTTTTTTTGGGTGCAAAGGCCATTTGATGTTTTCAAAGGCCATTTGATGTTTTCGCCATAACAGCTTGTTTACTAACGGTCCTACCCACACTTTTAACACTCCCAATATTACCACACTGAAGAACCTGTATACAAAGTATAATACCGGGTGTCGAGAAGATTGAGTGCTCTTGTGTTTGAATATATTACCTTTATGGATTCCATACCATGCACTTTACATCCTCCTTCGATCTACAAATTATACAGCTAACCTATCGAGCTTTTCAACAAGTGTAGCATTAGGTCCCTGCAACAAAGGTCATGGCATCAAAATGAATAATGTGTCCCTATAATTATATTCGGTAGACAAAGTTCAAAGAAATAGAACATTTTGAAAGACTCGTGACTTTAAGCAAATTGGAAGATCGACTTAAGCATCTTTTTTTTGGGTAAAAGGGTTAATTCACCCCGGTAAAATGCATTACACCAAAAAACGTTGAAGTACATAGGATGAAGGTGATATCCCTCACCTCAGTCCCTTAAGACACGACTTAAGCATCTTAGAATTAAAACATTTTGAAATCTAACTTTTACAGCAATATATATATATATATGGCTTTTTACCATCACGAAAATCATATTTTGAGGATAACAATTAAATTATAGACTAGGCGGTAAAATTCTCAAGTATAGTTCAGAGGTTTCAATCCAATTATTGGAGTTCCACACTTCAGTTACCCTAATGAATAAGAGTACCAAAAGTTGTAAGTTAATGTTGTTATTTTGATACCACAAAAAGAAACATGAATTACTTGACAAGGCAACTTATCACATAAACATATTATCGATGATAGAGCTAATACAAAATCCACATAAAAGCATATCAGATCGAGATAAAGTTGTTTACAAACCTGAGCTTCCATGGTACTAGAACCAAAATTTTGACGCGTCTGTGCCGAAACTACTTCAAGATCATCATTCAGAACCCAAATATACCTTAGCGAGTGTACATTAAACAAAAATCTAGCAATTGCTTCCTCGCTAAAATTACAACACTGCATTTCAAGTTTTCTTAATCTTGGGCACCCCGTTGATAACGCCCTTAGTCCTTCATCAGATCGTCCTATATAACCAAGAAAAAGATATCTTAGATTAATACCATACTGTCCAATAAAACCCAAACCCACATCCGTCAAAGCATCCTCATAAAGATGGATCCTTAGCCTCTCAAGTTTGGTGCAACCGATTAACATAGCTCGGAACCCATTGTCTAGTGGTGTAAATGTTTCTATATCATCTTCGTCTTTACGTACCCTCAAGTAGAGAACACACAAATTCTTCATATTAGTACCTATACACTCCAAAGCTTCATTTGAAATATCTCTGAGTTCAATACGCAGATATTCCAAATTACAACATCCTTGTGCCAGATCAATCAGTCCCATGTGAGTCCCGGAGCAATACCTAAAGGTGAGCTTGCGCAATTTTTTGCAAACCTGACTTATTACTTGCAACCCCTTGTCTCCACAAACATCTTCGGTATCGAGGACTTCCAAGTTGGGACACCTCTGAATAAAGGAACACTGACAATTTGCTTCAACATCTACATAGTAAATTTCCAATTCCCTTAGCTGATTCAAAAGAGGATTTACAAACGAAATTGAAGATTCAGGAAAATCATATATTCCTAGACAACGAATAGTCGATGGTAACTTAAAACTACCACACTCCATATCTTCTCTATAAATAGCCCCCTTGAAATGTTCTAATTTAACAGCATGGCTAAAAGCATCTCCTAGGTCATCTATATAGCTCGTACCAACAGTTAAAGATACTAAAGATTTGCTACAATTTTTAACCAGAAGTGCAACATCTTTAACATCAAATTCATCACAAAAGTACTTAGAAGAGAACGTTTCAATTCCCGTATTACGCAAAGCCAGTTCTTGTAACCATTTCACGCATCCCTTCTCTCCATCCAGATGATCTTTAAGGTGTAAACACAACGTCCTTAACTCATTACAACCCTTAGAAATATGCATTAGTCCATTCTTGGATATCCCTTTACAATCAACAATCTTTAAAACCTTTAAATCTTTACCTCGGGTTCTAGCCAAGAGCTCGAGATCCGAATCATAAATAGCCACATTACGAATGTGAAGTGATTTCAAGCACTTAAAAGAAACAGATATTTCTTGAATCCATGGGGTGATGTTAACACCTGATTTATGTATCAAGTCAATTCTAGACGGATATCCTTTTAAGGTTAGGGACTCGAGGAACGGAAAGCGTTGAGATAAACGCAATGGCGTGGGAGCGTAATGCAAGTGAACAGTTACATGTTTTCGTGTCATAGAATCGATCTCATACCATCTACAGCAAACCAAAGAAACCGAGTTTCGATCACTTGGATCATGTATGTAAGGTATAACACAGCTAGCCACTGTCTCCATTGGCTGGGGTTATTATACCTAAATTGCAAACATAAACATGTCAAAACATGACATGTAAAAAACCATAAACATGTAAATAAACAGCATAAACATGCAAACCTTGACAGAACGAAAGTGTTGTATGAAACTAACAACAGGCAAGCTAGAGCGGAAACTGAGATCACAGGAACTCCAATAGTAGTCGACAAAACACACACCAAAAGATCGCGAATATGGACAAAAAGTGTAAAACCGTATGTTACTAATGATTTGTATTAAGAATTCATCTCTATTTATAGAGTACGCGGGGAGAAAACTAAACCTTGTCTAACAAGGAATCGGCTAATAACGGAAGAAAAAAAAAGTTAGACCTAAATTTACAATAAAGCCCCCAACTTATCGTCTAATGTGTATAATACTACATATAACAATAAGAAATCAGCAAAAAGTAGGCCAACATTTGATAATCCATATTTATTCCTCAGAAAATAACGTACTAAAACTTAGTTGACTAAATTTGTGCATTGAAAATCATATATAAAAAGTATTAGCTCGATGGTTAAACCAATGTGTGTTTTTCTTCGTCATGTTGTTTAAAGCTCGTATTATCTTTACTATTCTCTCACGAGCTTAGGTTAGTAGGTTTTTTTTTTTTTTTTTTTTTTTTTTTTTTTTTTTTTTTTTCTTATAGATAAGTATATATATGCTCATTTTCTTGGGCTTATTTCGAAGTTTTTATATGGGTTTATTATGTAAGGCCATAAATTTTAAAATAAGTTGGTTGAAAGAAAGTAAATCGAAATCGAAAATAAGTTTAAACAAACAATAGGTGCTTTCTAAAAAATGTTTTAGATGGCATTTCTTTAAGGGGTTTTTTTTTTTTACTAATGTCTTATTACTATCCATAATTATTTAATCTTTTTTTATTAAAAAAAAATAATCAAAATCCTTGTCTCGTTTAACTTCATATGTTTAGCTTGAAACACAATTAAAGAAAAATACGGCCCATTTATTGTGATACCAAAATCGAATAAGCCATGAGCAACAATTGGATTTTGGTTATCCCACATCGTGCATTGAAGTAAAGTAGCTAGAAATGTTGAATTTAAATACGAATGGAAGGATACCATATCAAACGTAGGCTTGTTGAATTTTTCAAATGCCTTTTTTTAGGGATCCTTGTTCACATGTAATGGAAATCAGTATGCGGGTAAGTGTCTCTAAAACTATCTTTATCAACAATTTATCACAACCCAATCTTTTATTAAAATATTATTTTCTTACTCCTCCACCTACACAACCAATACCTACAATCAATCTTAACTTTTTTACCTTTTATCAACAACCCAACCTAACATATAATACACACTCACATATAATAAAATATTATTCTTCTCTCCTTCCACTCACAATAAAATAGTATTATTTTCTCTTGCTACTCACAATAAATCATGTGGTCCCAAGAAGAAAAAACATTTTTAACATGACATGTGGCAAGGTTGGATAAGCATTATGAAAGTCACAAAACGAATAGATCGAGTGTTTCTCTTTCTTCTTTTTGTAAACTTTCAATATAATATTAGTATATTTTTGTTTTATATCTCTCCAACCGGTTGGAGATGGCACCAATAAACATAGTCTAAGAAAAGTCTTTTGGATTTTTAATCGGATTACTAATATTATAAATAAGTTTTTCCTCAAATTGTTGTTCTTTCACCACTCCAAAAGCTTAAGCATTAAGGCAGCTAAAGTTTGAAAAACACCTTTAATTGGAGCAGGAGTCGTCGAAGTGTTGAATCAACATATGCGGGTGAAGGTGGTGCAGATTTTGTGACCATGTCAAGACATAAATGTGAAATGATCATTTACAACAATTTCTAAACTTTTTTTTTTCTTTTTTTTTTTTCTTTTTTTTTTACACATGATGTTACTCAACAAACTCAGAACATGCATTATGTGGTTCAAGGAAAGTTTTGTCGTAACAATCTTAATGCTACTAGAGTTGACGTCCATTAATAATGTAAATATTTTTCAACTAAGGCGAGTACAATCTTTGTTCAAGCTGCAGCTAAGATAAGCACGAAATTACAAACACACTTTATGAACATATATAGGCTTAATGGTAGCTTGGAACTTACACAAACAACACAACACATGAATATGGAAGAGTTTGCTATGAAGTCAATTATGAACAAGCTTCTTGCAACTTTCGCACAAACTTAGAGCTTCAGTGGCTTTATTAGAGGGTACGATCTAGCACAAACGTATTGCCTTTTGTATATTAGTAACTTATGTTTACTCATGTTTAGTTTTTTGTAATATTATTTCGTAGTAAGTCTTTGTAATATTCCATGTGTACTTTGGTAGGAAGTACGTGACTTATATTATTTCGTAGTAACTTATCTATACTATATTATAATGCATTTGGTACTATTCTATAATAAGAAATGCTTAAAATTCAGACTTTTTTTATTTCTTATTATGAAAAGATTTCAAATATTGATTGAAGAAGGATTTTCAAACATTAATTGCATTAATTGCAGAAAACTGAAAAACAAAAAACCTGAAAAAATGAAAACTGGAAAACTGAAAAACTTAAAAACTAGAAAAACTGAAAACTGAAAACTTGAAAAATTGAAAAACTAAAAACTTGAAAACCTGAAAACCCGAAAACCCGAAAAACTGAAAACAAAAAGCAAAAAAATATAAGTAGAAAAGCAGAAAATCTCTACCTATAAAGCATGAAGACAATTAAACGTGTAACCGACCGCAAAATATAGTCACAAGGTACCCGCCGCCACATTGTGCGGGTACCATTTTAGTGGTTTAGAATGTACGCATTGACTTGATAATAATTGAATACAAAACCAAAGACCCTAATAAAAACTAAATCTAATGCAATTATAAAAGCGTAACATATGTCGTGTAAAGTCAGTTGGGGTTTAGTCATCCCACATCGAGCAATGAAGAAAAGTAGCTACAAGATGTTGTGTTTAAATAGGAAGGCAAGGATACCTGCCAACAATTGTAGGCTAGTTGAATCTTGTGCTAGTGGTGTCAGTAAAAGTGGCTTTTTTGAATCTCAATTAGCTTGCTAATATTATGAATAAGTTTCATTTTGATGTCCCTTTAAAGTAGCTTGACAGTGTTTAAGCCCTTTTGATTGACCTAGTTATGGTATTGATATGGCTGGTCGCAGGTAGACCAAAGGAGGTTCATGTAGAAAAGTAATAATACTTAATAAATTCTATAGCTATTTGTCTATTTGAATTAGCTAGCTAAACAAGCTAAAATGTTTTAGCAAAAAGTTACATAACTCAAAGCTTTCTATATAATAAGCAAACTACGATAGCTTTTTAAATAAGCGCATAAGTCATGTATCCATTGACTTAATGATAATTAAAAACAAAACCAAAGACCATGAAAATAGTACCAATGTGATTATAAAAGCATAGCCTATGTGAATCAGTCTGAGCTACACATGTGTAATATGTTGGAAAAATTCAAAAGATAATTGGGGTTTAGCCATCCCACATCGAGCTATGAAGAAAAGTAGCTACAATATGTTGTGTTTAAATATGAAGGGAAGGCTACCGACATATGTAGGATAGTTGATATTTTCAATTGCCCTCCTTTTTTAGAGCTTCCAGGATGTATCAATTTCTACTGATGAAAAATCATATGCTGGTATGGTCTTTTAAAGTGGGCTTTTCCAAATCTCAGTTATCTTACTAATATTATCAATAAGTTTAATGTTGATGTCCCTTTAAATTAAAGTAGCTTTAATTTACAGTGTTTCAGCTCTTTTGATATGACCTGGTTATAGTGTTGATATGGTTGGTCTCAGGTGAACCAAAAGAGATTCAAGTAAAAAAGAAGTAAAAATAGTTATTTGTTTATTTGAATTAGCTAAACACGCTAAAATGTTTTAGCAAGAAGTTATATATAACCCAAAGCCCTCTAGATAAGCAACCTACGATAGCTTTTTAAATAAGCGAGTAAGCCATTGTTAACGTATGTACCCTCCGGATACATGCCATACAAGGGAAAACCCTCCGGATCCGTATCAAGTAAAACGTACTTAGATACGCCCAGACTACACGGACTAATATCCGATGGGTTACAAGTATCCGCATGATCTCAACCGTCCGGATATCACCAGCCATTCGGATAAGCTAACAAGTACCTAAGCCAAAGTACAAACAAGTACGCCAAAGTATACGATAATGGAGTTTAAACTAGCGAACATTATGGGCTAAGTACGAAACAGCCTGGCACCCCTTGTGGAAAGTCTATAAATAGAGAGGAAATCTTCACTTAAGGTTAACTAATTCTCCTTTACTTTCTTGTTTACTCCACACTTTCTCTCACTAAGAACATATACTTACTCTCACGCCGGAGGTTGGTCCTGGGATACATTCCCGGGGCGAGTCTAACGGACGTATTTGTTTTGCAGATATCCGAAGGAACACACCGTGATCGAAATCACCCTGAATCCGAAGGACCTACTCTAGTCCGAAGGATTCTTCTAGCTTGTTCGAAGTGAAAGCAAACTTTTACTTCAACAAATTGGCGCCATCCGTGGGACCCGTCATTCACTCTACCGAAGCTCAGAAATGACAGGTCCTTCTCCGACAACACCCGAAGGGTCCGGAAATCGTCCGGATAACAATACCAATCCTGTCAACCTTGAACAAATCCAAAGCCACTTTGCTGCTCTAAAATCCCTCATCCAACAATACAATGTCTCAGGAGAAACACCGATAGACCCCATCCAACTCGACTTTGAGGTTGCCGGATCTCATGATGTCGAAGCCCAAAAATCCGAAGAAGATAGGACGGACGACTTATCCAAACCTTTCAAGGCAGCGTCCAAAAGTCCTTTTACCCGGAGGATCATTGATTTTTCTGGACCGAAGGGTTCAAAGTACCTGATGCCTTCTCATTTAAAACTCTACAGCGGATCTACAGATCCTGACGACCATATTACCAGATTCGAAGGAGCGGCCAATCAGGGTGCATGGCCTATGCCAATTTGGTGCATGATGTTCCAGCAAACCTTAGATGATGCTGCTAGAGCATGGTTTGATCATCTTCCGCGAGGTAGCATTGATAATTGGGATGAGTTAAGTGAGCAATTCATTCAGAGATTCGCCCTTCGTAGAAAGTGCATCAGAGATCCGATGGAAATTACCAAGATCATCCGTAGAGCTAACGAGGCCCTCTCGGAATTCAAGGAACGATGGACAGATGAGGCTAGTCGCATCTCAGGAGTACCAGAGCTAATGCAGATATCCTCTTTTATTGATGGTTGTAAAAGTCCGGAGTTAGCGAAGAGATTCTCCGAGAAGGTTCCCCAGAGCGTAACCGAAATGATGATACGGGTTGATGATTTCATCCGTTCTGAAAGAGCGTATCGACTGACAGAAGTACCGAAGGGAGAAAGGATGGATAATTCTCGTAAGGATTATCAACCTAATCCATACGGCCGAAATGACCAAAACACACAACGATCCTCCTTTAGAGGAAGCCACAGGAGAGATATTCAAGATTTTAAACCCAGGCGAAATGATAATTTCGCGCCATACGTGCCCAAACGAAATGACAATAATACCTACCGAACGGATTACCGGAGGGATTACCGGCGTGACGATGGGAATAGAAGAGACACCAGACCGCTGGACCTGAATATGCTCACGAAGGCCCCTAAGGAGATCCTATCCACAGAACATCAACTCAGGCTACCGGCACCCCCGCCACTCCGAGGAAGGCCCTCGAGGGAAAACATGGATAAATACTGTGATTATCATGGGGAAAAAGGCCATCTCACCAATGACTGTCATAACTTGAAGGAACAACTCAAGATAGCCCTGGATACCGGTAAGCTGGACCACTTGATCAGAGACGTCCGACAAAGAGACAGGGCACCACCCAGAAATAATCACCAAAACAACCAAGGTCGTATCATTAATATGGTCCGATGCCAAGAAGGAAATCTGGAGCGAAAAACGATGGATCAAGAAGAGGCGTGGATGAGGGCCCCCATAAGCTTTCCTCCAATCCTTCCGGGAGACGCTTCCGATGAGCCACTTATAGTGGAAGCTGAGATTGAGGGATATACTGTGCGGAGGATATATGTCGATCAAGGCGCATCGGTGGAAGTAATGTACGAGCACTGCTTCCTAAATCTAGACTCTTCCATCCGGTCACGTCTATCCAAGACAAACACACCATTAGTGGGATTCTCAGGAGAAAGCATAAATCCACTGGGGAAAATAGAACTGGAAGTATGCTTCGGAAACGAAGGATTATACCGCCGAACTATCATGAAGTTCGCGGTGGTTCGGTCTCCCTCTCCGTACAATGTGATACTCGGAAGGTCCGGAATCAAAAAACTAAGAGCCATCCCGTCAACTATACACTCCATGATGAAATTCCCAACGCCGAGAGGCATTGCAACTCTAGTAACCCGATCGATCATCATCTCTGAGTGCCGAAAGCTGGAAGAAAAATTCTTAATGGAAAAGGAGGCCCAGACGGAGACCTCCTCGGAAGCACCCATCGAAGAAACTATTGGAACCGAAGATGTGCTAGTTCATCCTGCATATCCGGAGCAGCTAGTGACAATAGGAAGGAATTTCTCAAAAGAAGGGCGAAGGCAATTGATAACTTTACTAAAGAATAATCGAGACGTTTTCGCATGGAAACCCTCGGATATGACTGGTATCCCCCGATGGGTAGCTGAACATAAGCTCAACGTGAACGTCCAGGACAAACCGGTAGCACAGAAAAAAAGATTCTTCTCGAAAGAAAAGAACCGAGCCATAAATCAAGACGTAGAGGAATGGCTAAAGGCCGGAATAATCAGGCCTGTCCGATACCCGACCTGGATTGCCAATCCAGTACTGGTGAAGAAGCCGGATGACACCTGGAGAATGTGCATTGACTTCAAAAACCTAAACTCATCATGTCGTAAGGACTACTATCCGTTGCCGGAGATAGATTGGAAGATTGAGTCGGTGATAGGATTTCGGTATAAGTGTTTCTTGGACGCTTACAAGGGATATCATCAAGTACAAATGGCAAAGGAAGACGAAGAGAAAACGGCCTTCTATACGGATCGGGGAACGTACTGCTACGTAAAAATGCCGTTTGGTTTAAAGAATGCCGGAGCAACCTATCAGAAATTGGTAGATTCTGCCTTCCGGAAGCAAATTGGTCGGAACTTGGAGGTATATGTAGATGATATGGTGATAAAAAGTCAAACGGAAAAAGAACTGTTGGCCGATATTGCCGAAACGTTCGATAATCTCCGAGAAATAAACATGAAATTAAACCCTAAAAAATGTTCTTTCGGAGTAGAAGAAGGAAAGTTCCTCGGATACATGGTGACATCCAAAGGGATTAGGGCTAACCCCAAGAAAGCCAGAGCAATCGCCGATATGCAATCGCCGAAGTCGCTTAAGGAAATGCAAAGCTTAAGTGGCAAACTCGCAGCACTCAATCGTTTCTTATCAAAATCGGCCGAAAGATCTCTCCCCTTCTTTGAAACTTTAAAAAATATCACTAAAGACAAGGAAAGATATCAATGGATGGAGGCGGCTGAGAAAGCCTTTCAAGATATGAAGAAGATGATCCTGGAGCTCCCCTGCCTAACGACTCCGAAGTCTAAAGAAGATTTGTATCTATACTTGTCAGCCGCAGCAGAAGCAATAAGTGGAGTGCTAATGGTCGAAAGAGACGGACGGCAGATCCCAATCCATTATGTAAGTCGAACCTTGCACGATGCCGAAAAGAGATACGCTCCAGTCGAAAAATTGGCTCTAGCCCTCCTGCACTTATCAAGAAGACTGAGGCGGTATTTCGAAGCCCACCCCATCAAGGTCATAACGGACCATCCCATCAAACAAGTACTGAACCGAGCAGAATCTTTCGGACGATTAGCCAAATACACCGTAGAACTGGGGGCCTACAACATTACCTATGTACCCAGAAATGCTGTCAAAGGGCAAGTGCTTGCTAATTTTATTAATGAAATACCCATCGGAGCAACCTCCCCGGATCCAAAGAAAAGTAAAGAGATATGCAACATTTCTCAACCGGAATAATGGATCCTGTATACTGATGGGGCCTCAAGCAAGAAGGGTGCCGGAGCAGGATTAGTGTTAATTAGTCCGGAGAAAGAAGAATATACATATGCTCTCCGGTTAAATTTTGAAACTACCAATAACGGAGCAGAATACGAAGCACTCCTGGCCGGATTAAGAATTGCAAAAGAGATGCATATAGAAACGTTGGACGTACGAGTTGACTCTAACTTAGTGGCAAGCCAAATCAATGGAGAGTTTACTGCATACAAGGAGAGCATGGCGAAATACCTCGCAAAGGCCAAAGAATATATCGCTTGTTTCAAACGCTTCAGGATAAAAAACATCCCGAGAGCTCAGAATCAAAAAGCAGATGTGCTCAGCAAGCTGGCATCCGTAGCATTTGACCACTTAACAAAAGAGGTCCTGGTGGAAGTGTTGGAGAAACCGTCCACCGAAGAAGAAATAGTCAACGCAATAGTAGAAGAAGAGGAGGAAAATTGGATGTCCCCCATATTCCGATGCTTAAACGAAGGTATATGGCCGGAAGACCAGAATGAAGCTCGAAACCTCCGTATGAAAATAAGCCACTACACACTAATTGACAACGTGCTATTCAAAAAATCCTATCTAGGACCAATGTTACGATGTGTCGGACCTCTCCAAGCCAATTACATAATCCGAGAGGTGCACGAAGGAGCCTGTGGTATGCACTCCGGACCCCGGACGGTGGTAGCTAAACTCATGCGACAAGGCTACTATTGGCCAACTATGCACCAGGACGCTAGGGAAGTCATCCGGAAATGCGATGCCTGTCAGATACATGCTTCGGTCCCAAAGTTACCAAAAACAGTACTAACCTCCGTCATGGCACCATGGCCCTTCTTCCAATGGGCAAAATGGACATTTTGGGACCTTTGCCCGAAGCTCCAGGAAAGGTTAAGTATGTTATTGTGGCAATAGACTATTTCACAAAATGGATGGAAGCAAAACCGTTGGCCAAGACAACCGGAAAAGAGGTTAAAAAGTTTGTATGGGACAACATCGTCTGCAGGTTTGGACTACCCAAGATAATTGTTACGGATAACGGAAGTAATTTTGTGGGAGATCCGTTCAAAAGTTGGTGCGAAAGGCTAAATATTACACAAATCAACACGGCCGTAGCTCACCCTCAAGCCAATGGATTGGTCGAAAGAGCCAACAAAAGCCTAATGAAGGGATTTAAGTCCCGGCTAGGAAGAGAAAGAGCAGGATGGGTAGACGAATTACCTAACGTACTATGGGCTTTTCGGACCACTCTAAAAACTAGCAACGGAGAAACCCCTTTCAGTCTAACTTATGGAAGTGAGGCAGTCATTCCGGCAGAAATTGGTATGCCTACCTTCCGGACTATGATGGCAAACCTTGAAAACAATGACGATGAGCTAAATCTAAATTTAAACTTACTAGAAGAACGGAGGGAAATGGCAGCCATAAGAGAAGCAAAATACAAAAAGAAGGTAGAGCAATATTATAACCGGAGGGTTAGACCCGAAGCCTTCAAAGTGGGAGATTTCGTGTACCAAAAAAACGAAGCGAGCAGAGTGGAAGATCAGGGAAAATTGGGACCTAATTGGGAAGGCCCATATCGGATAACGGAGGCCTATCAGCACGGCACATACAAGCTCCAAACCATGGAAGACGTGGAAGTACCCCGAACGTGGCATGCAATTAACTTGAAGAAATGTTTTATGTAACCTATTATGTACTTTGATTTTTCAGGACCTATTGTAAGGCATGAGCCACTTTCACATCAATAAAAAATCCGATGCATTTTCACCATATAAAATTATTTTCCGTAAAGCACAAGTTGTCCAGTGAATAAAACCCCAAGTGGGGATCGTTAAGGCCAAGAGCCGAAGGGTACAGGTTACCCCGTCAAAAAAAACCCCAAGTGGGTATTACTAAGGCCAAGAGCCGAAGGGTACAGGTTACCCCGTCAAAGAAAACCCCAAGTGGGTATTACTAAGGCCAAGAGCCGAAGGGTACAGGTTACCCCGTCAAAGAAAACCCCAAGTGGGTATTAATAAGGCCAAGAGCCGAAGGGTACAGGTTACCCCGTCAAAGAAAACCCCAAGTGGGTATTACTAAGGCCAAGAGCCGAAGGGTACAGGTTACCCCGTCAAAGGAAACCCCAAGTGGGTATTGCTAAGGCCAAGAGCCGAAGGGTACAGGTTACCCCGTCAAAGGAAACCCCAAGTGGGTATTGCTAAGGCCAAGAGCCGAAGGGTACAGGTTACCCCGTCAAAAAAAAAAAAAAAAAAAAAAAAAAAAAAAAAAAAAAAAAAAAAAAAAAAAAACCCAAGTGGGTGGTGCTAAGGCCTAGATCCGTAAGGCATATATTGTCCGGATTAAACGAAACCCCACGGGTACATAGTTAAAAAGCCAAGTTCCATAAATTACATACTACTCAGAAATACATATGTAAGTTAAAGACAATACGGATAAAAAGAAAAGAAAGTGATATATTTATATGATCAAAATTCGGTTACATCAAACATTCCGAAATAACGGAATAACAAAAATTGAACGTCAACCCTATTCTATTACATCAATTGATAAGCTTCACAAGGAATCCGGAATACCTAAATCCATAGTCAAAATGGAGGTATCCGGACTCCAACATACATCTAAAACACATGAGCAGCTTCAAGTAAAGACAGGGCATTCTGAGTGTCGGAGGGATTCTCGATGTGAGATTCAACCTCCGGACCCTCAGTAGTTGATTCTTCGGCCGGAGCAGGATCAGGAACTAAGGCGCTCAGTTCATCAAATTTCCGGTACACAGTTTCCCGGATCTTCTGAATGTACGGATAATCCTGAGACAAAGCCTTGTCGTACAACGGACCATATTTGGCCCCGGCCTCCATATCCATTCCTTCAACCTCTCCTAACAACTTGGCCGCTTTCTCCGGCTCCTCAAACAAACCTGCCCCATCAATTAGCCCCGAAAGATAAAACAAGTTAAAGGGCTCTGCCAAGGCTGTTCGGAACTCGTGACTCCCGAGAAAGCGGTGGATAGCTTCCGGGATAAACTCATTCACAATACGGTTCCTCTCCACCTCGGCATTGCCGGCAGCCACAGCAATATCAACCTTCTCCTGACAAAGCTCCCTGTAAGCCTTTTCCTCATCAGTTAGCTTCTGCTTAGCCTCGGCTAACTGCCCCTCCAACAACCTAATCTTCTCGGCCTGCTCGCCAGAAACCTTCCTCCACTCGTTCTTTTCCAACTCAAGATTTCCAACCCTCTCCTCCAGACTCGCATTCTCCGTTCGAAGCTTCCTCAAACCCTCCGGATTTACCTCAGAACATTCTGCATGAACCTTCTTCAACTCATGAAGTTCTCCGGACATTTGCTGGAACATCTTCCAGTTGTCATCAAGGGTCTTATCACAGATCTGGTGAGTATCAAACAGCTTCTTGTACTCCTTCGAAAGAGACTCAAAACGGAAAATCATGTCCGTCTGAGCCGTGACACACTTGCCCAGCAACAACCACGACCTGCGGACAGCCTCTTCATCATCCTGCTCGTCCAGATATTTCTCCTCCTTGGGAGTTGCAAAATTTATCAACATGTCTCGACAAGCAGTGGCGGTGTTCAGACGAGTTCCTTTGGTCACGGTCCACGCAGGTACATGGAGGGCATCATCCTCACCATCCCCCTCTATGTCAACCTCCGTATCATCCTCATCCACAAGTGTTTCTTTCCCCGGACGCCGGGATGCACCTTCTGAACCCCCTGACAATGAAAGAACCTCCGTCAAACATATATATATATATATATATATAAAAAAAAAAAAAAAAAAAAAAAAAAAAAAAAAGAGAAAGCAATGAAGGTGCAAGATCATCCAAACATACCAGATGAGAAAACATTCGGATGCACGGAACGGATGGGCTCCGGCCTCTCCACGGTCTCTCCGGTATCCAAATCAATAACCGTGTCGCCGGCGGAAATCTTGCTTCTCTTGGAAAGGCGGGAAGAGACACTCCCAGCCCCAGTTCTCTTCAATGGAGGCTTCTTCAAACCAGCCTTCGCTACTTGCTCCTTCTTCCTATCCTTAGCAGCTATCACTTTATCATCAGCAACCTCCACACCCTTCAGCTCCCCCGTCTTTTCCGGTACTTGAGTATTGGAGGCCAAGGGAGGAGTAACGTGCACTTCACGAACATGCCCTTCCGGAAATGGGGCACCTTGGACAATCTGTGCAGTCTTTCGGATCGAAGGCTTCTTTAGATAACTTGACATTGTTATACCTGCGGACAAGCAAAACTCAGCGTTAAAAACGAAAAGAGATGAGCAATATAAAAACACACATCATAACAAAGGCTATACCCCTCCCCTGCTCATCCCTCAACGCCGGACGATAACCCGAAAACTCCCAATGATCCGATAAACCCAGGGCATACAAGAACGCTTGCGGAATTTGACAAGGTTCAATGATCGTCTCGGAAAGCCTTTCGGCGTGAGTAACATCATACTCGCTTGCCTTTGGAAACGGATCCGATACGTCTGAATCCGAATGCCTCCATGGCATGGCAAACGGAATAGCTCGCCTATCGATCAAGAAAAAATTATACTTCCAACCCTTCAGACAAGAAGGAAATTCCCCAAAGCAAACCTTCCTATTCCTATGAATGCGTTTCTCGAAAGAGAACCAATCTCCCTGCTTGCTAAGCTTATAGAAAACACGGAATAAAGGAGTGGTAGGAGGAATGTGCATGCTACGGCAATACACCTCAAAAAGGGTAGCACGGTGCATACCCAACGGAACAAGCTGAGAAATGTGAACTTTGAAATATCTAATGACCTCTAAAAGAAAGGTGGAAAAAAGGACAACGAGACCACCCTCAAAAAAGTACTCCGCATATAAACCAATGGCATCCTCCGGAAGTCGGTTCATCGTCATACCCGACGGAGGTATCCTTGGATGTAAATCCTCCGGTATTCCGAACGCTTCCACCACTACGATCACATCAGAATCGTCCATCGCGGACATTCTTAAGTGCATATCTTTCTTCACATGAGAACCGTCCGGATTAGACACATCTTCGTACTCAAACGATGCTGTAGATTCTGACATAATGGCATACAAGGGAAAACCCTCCGGATCCGTATCAAGTAAAACGTACTTAGATACGCCCAGACTACACGGACTAATATCCGATGGGTTACAAGTATCCGCATGATCTCAACCGTCCGGATATCACCAGCCCTTCGGATAAGCTAACAAGTACCTAAGCCAAAGTACAAACAAGTACGCCAAAGTATACGATAATGGAGTTTAAACTAGCGAACATTATGGGCTAAGTACGAAACAGCCTGGCACCCCTTGTGGAAAGTCTATAAATAGAGAGGAAATCTTCACTTAAGGTTAACTAATTCTCCTTTACTTTCTTGTTTACTCCACACTTTCTCTCACTAAGAACATATACTTACTCTCACGCCGGAGGTTGGTCCTGGGATACATTCCCGGGGCGAGTCTAACGGACGTATTTGTTTTGCAGATATCCGAAGGAACACACCGTGATCGAAATCACCCTGAATCCGAAGGACCTACTCTAGTCCGAAGGATTCTTCTAGCTTGTTCGAAGTGAAAGCAAACTTTTACTTCAACAGCCATCACTTTAATTAGAAAGAACCTATGTTTGCTAAGCTAACTTTCACAAATATCAAAACGTTGTTCTTGTGACATTACTCTAGTTCAAATATGAAGTCTATTAAGCCCTTAATATTTTCTTAAGTAGTCGAATCAACTCTTCTTACTTGATGGTGAAACTAAATACTAGTAATAGACATCGACTCATTTCTATCTCATTTATTTTTCATTTTCTGTTTTTGTTGCATATGCTAACTTAAGACTATAAGGTTGTTCCCATGTTTTGAAAAATGCATCGTCAAACTCATATTTTATTTACAAATTTAAACTTTAATTTACTTTGTAATCTCTATATTCAAACGTTGTGAGAATTTATAAACCAAAGCTTACTTGCTAAACAACCCTTGTAACAATGCTTTTCTTTTCGTCAAGGTAATAAAGAGAACCTGTATGATGTCACGCCTTTAAATATCTTTTCTTTAATTTACTTTGTAATCTCTATATTTAAACGTTGTGAGAATTTATAAACCAAAGGTTACTTGCTAAACAACCCTTGTAGCAATGTTTTTCTTTTCGTCAAGTTAATAAAGAGAACCTGTATGATGTCACGCCTTTAAATATGATACAGGTCTTTTCTTTATAGGTCTTGTTTCGAAATTATCACTTGAGATCATCAAATCGGTGAACATTTACCTTGGTTATGACTGAAAATTTGTAATGTAAATAAAATGTTCTTAGATCCAACTTGACACACAAATCAAAAATGCCTTCTCATCCTCGTGGATCTTAAACAACAATGTCTGATTTTTGTCGAAGTAAATTTTTTTTTTTGAACGATTACTTTCAATAACACCACCGGCTAATCCTCAAAACGAGGACCGCCAAAAACTAATTACAAATGTACAACGGGAAATCACTCCAATCCTTCCATCTAACATTTTTAAATTTCGACCTATTCTTAATCCATGAAAAAGAGAAAGATTTCACTTCGGCGACCACCTCCCCAACCCTAAACGTTTTTTGTTGAAAAACCTTTGCATTCCTTGTTTTCCATATGACCCAAATTGTCACCATCACAATGCCTCTCATAATCTTTTTTCTCCATTTATTGCCGCCGATATTGTCAAATAAAAGAAGAAGGTCCTTGAAGTCGAAAGCACATAACGGGTCCACCTTGCACCATTTGCAAACAAAACTCCACACACCGTAAGCAAAACCACACCCTATGAAAAGGTGTTTGAGATTTTCGTCATCCACCTCACAAAGTGGGCAGCTCATCGCGGGAATGGGATTTCTACTCTGGACCAGTTCATCCCGAGTAGGAATCCTAGCGAACTCGGCTCTCCAAACTAGCAAATTCACTTTGTTTGGAACCCAACTCTCCCATCACATGTTCTGATTCCTACCTTGATCCCGATTCAGCCTCAATAACTTCTTGCACAACGCCACCAAGAACTGCCATCAACACTATCCACCCACTCCATGAATCCTCCCTGTCTGAAAAACAAAAAGGTTTTTGAGATTTTTGTCCAAGTAATTAGTTCATGTATATTTGTTATCCTACGAAATTTTAGTTGGTTTTAATAGAAATTAATAAAAGCAAAATGATACTTGAGTGACTCGCTCTCCTTTATTTATACTTTTTTTTCAAAATAATCTATATCTTTGTCTCGTTTTTTATACACAAGTTTAGTTTGATACCCAATAAAGAAATATGTTGGCCCATTTATGGTGACATTTTATACCAAAATCGAATAAGCTATGAGAAAGAATTGGGTTTTGGTTATCCCACATGGAGCTGTGAAGTAAAGTAGCTACAAGATGTTGAGTTTAAATAGGAAAGGAAGGAAACCAGCAAATGCAGGCTACTTGATGCTTTCAAATGCCTTTTATATATGACTTCTTCTGCATGTATTTATTTCTACTTAAGCTTTGTGATGTAATGCTTAGTAATATAAATTCACATGCGGGAAAGTGTCTGTATAAGAAGTCTTTTTGAACTTCAACAGCTTCCTAAGACTAAAAATAAGTTTTTTCAAACTGTTGGTTTTGATTCATAACCAAGCTTAAAGATTAGGTCAACTAAAGTATGATGACCTTGTCAAGACCTCCATGTGAAATAAGCATTTACAGCAAATTCTTAAGCTTTTTTAAGACACATGGCGTTAGTCAGCAAACTCACAACGTACGTTACGCAGTTCAAGGAATATGTTATCACAAACAATCTTAATCTCACTAGAGTTGACGTCCATCGAGAATGTAAATTTGTTTCAACTAAGGCGAGTACAATCTTTGTTCAAGCTCGATCAGGATCCAGCTAAGCTAATGTAAGCGTGGAATTACTAAAACGACACTTGATGAACATATATAGGCTCAATGATGCTTGACACTTACGTGAACAGCACATGAACATGGAATAGTTTGCTATGAAGTCAATCATGAACAAGCTTCTTTAAATATGAAGGGAAGGATACCAACAAATCTAGGCTAGTTGAGGTTTTCAATTGCCCCATTTTTTTAACCTTAACAGCATGTATACTAGCATGTATCTATTTCTACTGATGTAAAATAATATGCTGGTAGGGTCAATAAAAGTGGCTTTTTCGAATCTCAAATATCATGAATAAGTTTCATGTTGATGTCCCTTTAAAGTAGCTTTAGAGTGTTTAAACCCTTTTGATTGACCTGGTTATAGTGTCGATATGGCTGGTCTTGGGGTGGACCGAAGGAGGCTCTTGAAGATTCTTGTAAAACAGTTAGACTTCAATTTGAATTAGCTATACACGCTAAAATGTTTTAGCAAAAAGTTATATAGCTCAAAGCCCTTTACATGATAATCAAGCTACGATAGCCTCACATTAGGACTATAAGTTTGCGCTTTCGTTAGGAGCTACTTTGTTTAGTAATAAAAGATGGAAATTTTTACGCATCGCTCATCCAACTACTACTGTGGACTCATTTCTTGAATCTTTTTTTCATAGTTCTTGTTTCGAAAATGTTATTTGAGATCATCAAATCAGTTTAGGGCCTATTTCTTTTTTCCTTATGGGGGAAGATTTGGGTCCCACTAAAAGATTTAATATTGTTCCTTTTGAAGGTGGGGTTCATTTAATTCATTGTCTTGGTGTGTGTACGTATCTACACACAATGAAAAATGACACTCTCTAAGAAGTTACAATATACAAGGGCCAGCATGGACTCACTTTTCACTTAACCTAGAAAAAAAAAACACACCCTTAGTACCGTATACCTTAGTTATGATCGGGAATATCCACAATAACTAAAGTGTTCGTAAATTCATCTTGACTCATATCCCAAATCGAAAATGCCTTTTCATCCTCGTAGATCTTAAACAACAATATCTAAAATCCCTTGCACGTGTGATTTTTGTCCAAGTAATTAGTTCATGTATATTTGTTATCCTAAAAAATTTAAGTAGGTGTTAATACAAATGAAAGCAAAATGATACTTGAATGACTCATTGTTCATAATTAATGAATTATTTATACGTTTTTGTTTCAAAATAATCTATCTCAGTTTTTTATTCTCGGCTCGAATGCATGACTTATGTCTCTTTTTCAATTTATAAAATGTAAGATGAATATAGGGTGTTCACAAATCAGGTAATACTCACGGGAATCAAAAACCGGAATAAATCGAACCGAATTTGTGATCGAACTAAATTGTCAAAATTGAACCAAATTAAATATTCGGTTTTTTTCAGTTTGGAAATGATTTTGGCAACATGAAACCGAACCAAACCGAAAACCAAACGGAATTCAAAATTGGTTTTCATAAGTTTATGTTGAAACCCAATAAAATGTTGGCTCATTTAGTGTGACATTTTGCGACATTTTTAGACCAAAATCGAATAAGGCATGAGAAACCATTGGGTTTTGCTTATCCCACATCGAGCAGTGAAGTAAAATAGGTGGAAGATGTTGAGTTTAAATAGGAAGGGAAGGATACCGTTAAATCTAGGTTAGTTGAAGTTCCCAAATGCCTTCTTTTGGTGATTCTTCTTGCATGTAACTACTACGTAAGCTTATTAAGCTTAGTAATGCAAATTCACATGCGGTAAGGGTCTCTGAAAAAAGTCTTTTTGGAATTTCCATTAGCTCACTAATATTATTAAGAAGTTTTTTTCAGCCCGTTGTTCTTACGCTATAACCCAAGCTTAAAGATTGAGTCAACTAAAGTAAGGAAAATGTTTAATTCATAATAAATATGTGAATTCAAATTTTTAACAAAAATCAGTTAGATTTCAGCATAAGCTTAAAGATATAGTCAACTAAAGTATGATCAACATAAGCTTAAAGATTGAGTCAACTAAAGTATGATCAACATAAGCTTAAAGATTGAGTCAACTAAAGTATGATCAAGACCACCATGTGAAATGAACACTTGCAACATCATTTTAAGCTTTTTTACACACGATGTTAGTCAGCAAACTCAGAACGTGCATTAGGTTGTCCGAGAAATGTTTTATCGTAGCCATCCTAATCCAACTAGAGTTTGTTAGAATATGAGAATCATGACAATCATAAAATAGGTAAACACATATGCGGAAGCGTAGGAACATCTATAACACATAAGAGATTAACATAAATTAAATAGGAACGTACCGTGGTGATTCTAGCCCGAACAAGAATCAAAAGCAATTGTCATTAACAATATGAAGAACCCTAATTAGGGTTTATATGGATCAACGATTAACCCCTTACCGTTTTGTTAATCGATCCCTTGATAATTACTAAAGTAAGTAATTACCTCGTTCTTGTACACACAAACTACCAACGAATAAAGGTTTGATGCAAGTAAACGAAACACTTATATTTTGCTTAACCAAAATCGATCCAAGATCCCTTGGAGGGGGTGAACCGATCGGCCAAGAAAAGAAACACAAGAAGGAAAGAATTAGGGTTAGTGTGTGTGCACAAAAGATGTGAAACCCTAATCCTTGGCCTTGTATATATACTAGAGTAAACTTGGAGCACAAGACAAGCTTGGGTTGGGCTTCCCCTCCCTATGATCGACCGGCCTAGGCACCCAAGGGGTGTTCTAGATCCTTCTTGACTCCCAAATTACATACTAGTCCTTATCTTTCGTTACTAATGATAGTTAGTCCATACGGTTAATAACTAACGATCATTTAGTCCATTAAGTGTTTATAAATATATATATACGATACATTTAACATATATATATATTTATTATTCATTATTCTTGTTTGTAAAGTGTGCAATCCCGAGGTCTCGAGTTCGATACTAGACATTTACATATTAATATTTATCCATATATTTAACAGCTCCCACTTGGATATCTATTAATAATAAAATGACATTGGTTAGCATCTTACAACACTCCAATGCCCCCAGTATGACTCGAGCTAGGTTTTCTGGAAAAAATCTTTAATGATTCATCATTATAATTATCCTTTTGTTTCTAATACTACATTAATAAAGATGTGAGGTTCTTTATTAAATTTATGTTTCTCGTCTCTTTATAATTGAACAAAATTACCAAAACATCTGAACGTATTCCAGATAGACTTTGGGCGTGGCCACGCAAACATTTTGTCAACCCTACGAGGGGCCCAGCAGTATTAAACTTCTGAACAAATCAGAAGGAACAAATTCTCTCTTGACTACAAGAATAACCCATGAACTTTGCAACACTTCTGAAAACAACCCTTATGACTCCCTGTTACGGTGAGCGGTAGATTGCTTCACAAAAATGCACTACATCCATGACACTTATCTGGTATCTCAAGTCTGAGGATAACTTTAAATATGATTCTCACATTTAAATATTAAATCATATTATTGGGATAAGTCCAATATTCAATTCATCAAATATCATGTGAAATTGGTATGTCAACGCATCAATATACTTTCAAGTATATTCTTAACCAATACTTAGATTTGTCTTAGTTTAATGATATTCCCATATCATTAATCGACAATGGACAATTTAGAATAACATAAGTTATTCACGGATTTAAATATGCAAATATAGGACACACTTTATTATTAATGAAAACAAACGTACTAAGTACTTTAATTCATTATAAATAATAATTGCTTAATGTACTTTATTCAAATACCAAAATAGATCAATGCATGATAATTCTAGTTAATGAATCTTGTTTCAAGTAATAACTTAAAGACAATTATGCCTCAAGTAATCATACTTGTTGACATGGCATAATTTCATCTAACTTTGATCTATCTGAATTTTGAGAATACTTCTTTCAAGAATTCAATAATTAAAATTCTTGTATATGTATATCCAACTATCTTGATATATTTACATAATTTTTCATAAATAGTGTGATATCCTCAATCACCAATTTATGATAATCAAACTTTCAAACATTTTAAAGTTTCAAGTATTCTAATTCTTTAATGTACAATGCAACTATGCTCTTAGTTAAGCACAACTAGTTTACATGGTCATTAACAAGGATAAAATCCTACCATGACTAGTTATTGAGTGTCATCTCAATTAAACCAGCATCATTGTATATAATCACAATATGTTCTTTAAAATTTTCCGTAAACTTAATATCCATTGTGTAATATTTAGGAGCTATTCCAGGTTGAGGATCATTATTCTAATTTCAAACATTTTCCATTAGAATATCTATTACACAAGTTATATAATAACTTTTAATTGGATATCAAATATTGTCAAATCATTTAAGCACTTAAGCATGATACAATATAATGCACATGAAAATCCTTTAGTCAAACTTAGATTTTATTCATGTTTGATCTTTACAAATATGTATATCCATTTAGTTATCCTAAATAATATATCATATTCTATTTAGAATTTATTTACCGCACTTGTTTATTTAATAATAAACTTTAATTCCAAGGTTGTATGCTTTATTTTCTAAATCTTTCTTATATAGTTTCATTCCAAACTAAGTCTTAACATTTTACTTATATGGAATGTAACCTCTTATATGTTATACAACATATATGATTTAGCAAATCAAACATAATACTCCCATTAGCTTTCAGGAATACTGGAAATTACCTTATTTTAATTATAAACCCAAACATAGATTTTATAATTTAACATAAGAATGATCTCCTAAATGCATGCATTTATCCATTCATGGATTATTATACTTTCAAAGATTTTCTTGAATTCATAAACTCCTTTTGATTACTTATCGTCCTCGCTCAAGTAATTATTCAAGAAAGAGTTTTTGATATTCCATTGTCAAATTTCACATTCATGTAAATATGACAATTACCATCTTTATATCTTTAATGTACTTAAGAAAGAGTATTCAATCATAGTTAATTGCTTAAGTGTGATTAATAATCTTGTCATAAGATATTCATTAAGATATGTGTACAATTTTGTCCATATGATTATTTCACAAAGATTTAAACCACTAGGGTTACATAATCTTTGAATAAATTCATCTCCATTCTCTAACCATTAAGAATTAAGATAAACCAAATTTTAAATTTGAATATCTTTATGAACAGCATCTATAACATTCATATTATAAGTAATTTACCCAATTCATTATTTTGGTAATACTATATCATATAATCGTCAGCATATTAATTAAATATCTGAGATATCCAAGTGGATCTATGAATGATAATTCTATCAGCTTGAGGTTTATCATTTACATGTTAAGCCTCATCATGATTTTAACTAGTGTGGTTTTAGAAGATTATGTATCTTGTAATTCTATCTTTTCAAGATAAAATACTCCCACTTGCCTTTAGCATTATATAGAATATAAATACTTAGCAATTAGAACAACAATCCAATTTTCTCTTTTAGGTCATTACAAATACACATTGATAGTTCCTGATATTCTTTTGTTAACAACCTTCTTATAAGTAACTTAACAAATTCAGAACTTCAATTTAAGACTTAATGTGATTCATCACAACAACGTCTTATTAATCTTCTAGGAGTCTAATTGAGTATATTCAAGCCATACTCAATTTCTAACCTTGATAACTTTTGGAAGAAAAGAAGTCATAGTTATCTTTAATCAAACAATACCAATAGAGTTTGATTCTTTCTAATTGAACACACAACATACTTGTAGTATTTCATTAGAAGTAATATTGTAAGACAATCAAACAATATGTAAGATAACCATATATCTTTTAGTTTGTCTATTTACCAACTAAATCAACTTAATGGTATAATAGTATTTTCAAGCCAATTGCATGCTTTATAACCCAAGTACTTATTAATCAAGTCACTTCATGTTTATGTTGCATTAAAACATAAACTTGTTATAATCCTACTATTCGTAATTAATCATTGATCAACTCAATGACTTCTTGTATATGTCTTAATTAAAAGACCATAACAAGTTAACGTCTTACTTTATTATAAGTAATGCTTAAAAGACTTCATGTTTATAGCTATACAATAAAGTATAAACATGTATAATTAAAGTAATCATGAACACCATCATTTTGGTTTCAATAAGATTTTCAAGTTAACACACTACTTTATTTATTTATGTCATTCTAAGAATACATAATTATTGAAGTAGTTTTATATTACTTCATGCATTTATGTCATTCCAATATTACATAAATATTAAAGCTGAAGTAGTATTGTTATTTGACATAATTGTTCTAATAGATGTCTAATTTAGAAACTGTAAATTATCCATGTTGGTCTCACGTATACATGGAAATTCACCTTGTTGTTAATATTTAGTCTGCGTCTCACGTTTACTAAATTTTAACACCAAGTGTTTCTTAGATTAGATGTGTATCTATCATATTAGGACTACAATCTCTTACTTTGCAGTTAAGAGAATCCTTTAAATCATATTCTAATGTGTTGTACTTTGCACACAATGAAGATTTCTCCCACTTGTGCATGGAACAACACCATGCTACATATAAACAACACGCACGCGCTTGTCAATGTGAACAATATGATTTGTGTCATTAGCATAACTAGTAGATATAGAGTTGCTCAATCAATCAAGGAAACGCTCATGTCTATCCTTGAAAATATTAGTCTCTATTACTTGGAAAGTAATTATCTTGAGATATTCAAAAGATAATCTGAGTTACAATCAAGACAAAAAGTCTTGTAACTCCCACTGAATTAGAGAACATTACAATAATCCCTTATTCAGTAATAAGAACACAATACTCTCACTGAATTTGACGACATTGCAAATGTGTCATTATCAGTAAAAGTAAATTGTGTGCTTGTTAACTTTCCTTCATCTTTTAAGAAAACTCATTCAAACAATTATATAGGTTATAAAAGGATGTAATCTACTACATAAATGTGATTCATCACATTCCAAATTGTTAACTTGAAAAAGCTTGGGCATGCAATTTCTTCCTGTATAGATCTACCATTCCAACAATTGTATGTAGTATCTATAAATGGTCAAATCAAAACAACTAGATAAAATAATCTAATTCGTCTTTTACCATTGTGCAGTAATCAGTCTAACTTCTAATTTAATAACTCATAAAGTGCAAATAATCTTACTATTAAATTTTGCTATGAGTTATGTATTTAGAATTTAGACAATTCTAATCATCCTATTATACCTTTCTCATTAATGAGAAGGATTAGGATTAAATCTCATACTTCTCCTAATAAAAAGAAGACAAGATTTATTCTTTTAGTAACATTGACTCTAACCAAAAACCCAAACGGGTGTAGATCAATTAAAAGAATATCTTACGTTTACGGTTTTAACGTTGCATTAATACATTTAAAGAATTTACAAAATTCAATTTTAGTATTTTCGAAAATTAATATTTCCAAGAAAATATAATACCCAAGGATATATTCATATAACCAACATATTTTCTTGAAAATCTAGGATCCAACTTTACATAGATTCCACCACATCAGTTGATCTGCTAGTGGTGAAAGTATAAAAGATGGTAATCTGTCGAACAATAATTGGCAAACACTTTTCCAATTCCTAGATCATTATGGGATTTACATCAAATTGATTCATCAATTTGTCATGTAAGCATGTTTCATCCCATCTCATGCCTTAAGCTCTAGGTCTCACGCATCAACTTAATTAAGTCGTCTAACTTAGAAACTGCAAATTCTCCATGTGTGGTCTCACGCACACTTGAAAATTTACCTTGTCATTAAAATTTAGCCTGCGTCTCACGTTTACTAAATAATAACTTCAAGTGTTTCTTATAGTTTGATGGCATGTAACTTAAATTATTAAGGGTATTATTTTTGATATGTCAATCAAAATATGTACAAAGATGCATGCACTCATCTTTATAACATAAGTTTTCATAAAAACTTTTAATATCCAATTCGTGAAATTAATACACAAAGTTTTACTTGAGGTTTATGCCAAAACCCTAAGATGACTTTCTACAATTATGATTTTAAAAGTAATTCGTTTAAGATATATTCAAGATTGTGATAACCAAGGCAGACTCTAAGGCTCTTTTCTAAGCCTTCGAATCACGGTTATGAATATCATCTTAAAGGACTTAATTTTAAAAGCATATTTGTACAAAACATCAATCAAGCAAAAGTTTATAGATTCAATCTCAAAATTATGTAATAAAGTATGAATTTTGCTAGTCTCGCCTGGGAGCTGATTACCGTGCGAATCGGACCACTATCGGCACTTAAGACCTTGCAAGATTCTTACTTTATCACATTAGGGTTTCACCATTATTAGTCCGTATTATTTTCTTTATAAAAAATTACCCTTTTATTGCTTACAAACGTGTCCAACAATCAAACAATAAAACAAGTAATAAAGACAAATAAAAACAACTAATAACATAACAATTATAAAGGTGAAACAATTAGCCACATGCAATCTATTTAGAAAAGATCCTAACAAAATCAATTCTAGGTTTTTTATATGCATATAATTAACTAGGGCCTTCACCTCTTAATGGAAGTGAGCCACATACATTGACAAGTCAATTGCGTAGGCCAAAGCTAATCACATACCACATAGCACATAATAGATTTTAATAATTATGGGGTCTTCCCCAATATTAGATCTATCTAAACATGTGAAAAGCTTAACAATTAATAAACAATTAATAACCCATGACTAACATGCATGTTTCGTCACGGATCAAAGCATAACAATTACCAATTAGGTCAAGGATACGCCTAAATAACACATAAACATGTAGGCAACCTAGGGTTTCTAATCCAATTAATTAATAAAACCACAAACCCTAATTAGGGTTCATGGAATTTGTCGACCCCCCCCCCCCCCAAAATTAGGGTTAGGGTAAAAAAACAAAACCCTAGATCCAAAACATGTATCTAAAACAATCAAAATTCGTTTTTTATGTGTTTTATGTAATCAATAACATGTTATAGCAAGCTCGTGATACCACTGTTAGAATATGAGAATCATGACAATCATAAAATAGGTAAACACATATGCGGAAGCGTAGGAACATCTATAACACATAAGAGATTAACATAAATTAAATAGGAACGTACCGTGGTGATTCTAGCCTGAACAAGAATCAAAAGCAATTGTCATTAACAATATGAAGAACCCTAATTAGGGTTTATATGGATCAATGATTAACCCCTTACCGTTTTGTTAATCGATCCCTTGATAATTACTAAAGTAAGTAATTACCTCGTTCTTGTACACACAAACTACCAACGAATAAAGGTTTGATGCAAGTAAACGAAACACTTATATTTTGCTTAACCAAAATCGATCCAAGATCCCTTGGAGGGGGTGAACCGATCGGCCAAGAAAAGAAACACAAGAAGGAAAGAATTAGGGTTCGTGTGTGTGCACAAAAGATGTGAAACCCTAATCCTTGGCCTTGTATATATACTAGAGTAAACTTGGAGCACAAGACAAGCTTGGGTTAGGCTTCCCCTCCCTATGATCGACCGGCCTAGGCACCCAAGGGGTGTTCTAGATCCTTCTTGACTCCCAAATTACATACTAGTCCTTATCTTTCGTTACTAATGATAGTTAGTCCATACGGTTAATAACTAACGACCATTTAGTCCATTAAGTGTTTATAAATATATATATATACGATACATTTAACATATATATATTTATTATTCATTATTCTTGTTTGTAAAGTGTGCAATCCCGAGGTCTCGAGTTCAATACTAGACATTTACATATTAATATTTATCCATATATTTAACAGAGTTAACGTCTATCGAGAATGTAAATCTTTTCAACTAAAGCGAGTACAATCTTTGTTCAAGCTCAAGATACAGCTAAAGCTAAGTGCAGAATTAAACAACACACTTGATGAACATATATAGGCTTAATGATGCTTGGAACTTACACGAACAACACATGAACATGGAAGAGTTTGCTATGAAGTCAATCATGACCAAGCTTCTTGCAACTTTCGCACAAAGTTTAGAGCTTCAGGGTTTTATAGAGGGTATGACCAAACGTATTCACTTTTGTATATTAATAACTTAGGGTTTTAACTGATGACTATGAAGTAGGAACTATCGACCTATATTAGTAACTTATGTGTTTAAAATGTTGTCTAAGTTATTGGAAAAAAAACACCATACTATATAAAACTAATGCAAGTATAAATACATACATATATAGCCTGGATAAGCTAGTGCTCACTAAATCAAAGCAAGTTATTATTCCCCTTATTTGTTTGAGGGTGCTTGGGATTGATTTTTTCCTAGCTTATTCACTTTATTTAATAAGCACTTTGTACGTTGTCATGTTTGGGTCACCTAAGCTGCTTTTGATTATTTTCGAGTGAAACGAACAATATTCAGTAACGATATTAACTTTGCTAAGATGTTTAGACATCAATAACTTATAAATATGAATTATTGACTTAAAAAGAAACTAATGATTTTCAAAATATGAATTATTGACTTAAAAAGAAACTAATGATTTTGAAATGTCCCCGTTCACTTAATGATAAGTAAAACCAAAACCAAACACCTCAAAAAACAAAACTAATGCAATTATAAACATGTCGGTCTGATCTATACATGTGTAAAATGTTGGAAAACTCAAAACATATACATTGACAAATTGTGTAAAATAACTAAAATCAGTTGGGGTTTATCTATACATGTGTAAAATGTTGGAAAACTCAAAACATATACATTGACAAATTGTGTAAAATAACTAAAATCAGTTGGGGTTTAGTAATCCCACATCGAGCAACGACGAAAGGTAACAACACGGTTTTAACCAATGGGCCTATGGTCTAGCAGTATGGAGGTTTTACCCTCCTAGGCAAGGTCTCAAGTTTGAGTCTTGTCTAGGGCGATGGGGATTTCCTCCTACGTGCGTAAAGGGAATGGTGTCATTGCGATGGGGATTTCCTCCTGCGTGCGTAAAGGGAATGGTGTCATTACCTTCTGGGCTGGACCAACCTGGTTGTGTCGCAGGGACGGAGCTTGAACAAATTAATCGGCGGGGGGGGGGGGGGGGGGGCGGGGCAAAATCATTCAATCACAAAATATAATTTCTAATGTACAAAGCATCCATAACACACAAAAAAAGTATATTGTACTTCTCTAAAATTTGGGGGGGGGGGGGGGGGGGGGGGCAACATGGATTTTAGCATATTAATATTTTAGATTTTCACAAGTTTCACAAATATAGCATATAACTACTACTTACAACTCAAACTTTTGGTGGTGGGGGGGGGGGGGGGGGGGGGGGCACAACACCTCCCTGCCCCTTAAATCCTCCGTCCATGGTTGTGTGGGCTCGCTACTCCTTCTGGGCTAGGGGCCATGTAGCCACAATTGCCGTCCAAAAAAAACAACACGGTGTTAAGTTTAAATAGGAAGGGAAGGATACGAACAATTGTAAGCTAGTTGAATGAGATATGAGAACCAACTGGGTTTTGGTTATCCCACATCGAGGTGTTAAGTAAAGTAGTTAGAAGGTGTTGAGTTTAAATAGGAAGGGAAGGACAACATCAAATGTAGGCTAGTTGATTTTCTCAAAGGCCCTTCTTGAGTATCTTCTCCTGCATATATCTACTTTTACGTAAAGCTTATATGAGGCTTAGCAAAGTAAATTCATATGCGGTAAGAGTCTCCAAGAAAGGGGGTTTCAGAAAAACAATTAGCTTCTAATATTATTATTATTATTATTATTATAAACCATCACTTTTATTATTATTATTATTATTATTATTATTATTATTATTATTATTATTATTTTATATGCAACCCATGCTTACAGATAACTAATTGGAATCAAACTAATGCTTTAGTCACTTGCTGTCTTGTCTAATCAGGTCCAGAATGGTAAGTAGTCAATGTTTGGTTTTGGAGGTGTTGTATGACAACCATAGTTTTGAAAACTAGTACATCAAATTACCTAGTGCGTTTGGTATGCCGCCATCAATCACAATGGGAATTATTTTGATAGTAGTGGTGGACCCCTCGGTATGAAAGATCCATACCTTACTCTTTTGATGTATACGAAGTATGGAGCATTTCTATCATTCATTACTATAGTAGTGGGCCCTTCATCTTAAACAAAAACCTTTAATCACTTTCATAGTCATAGTTTTATTCTCATAGTCGGATACCAAAGGCACCCTTAGAAAGGTTGTTACGGTAGTTGTCAAAGTACAAAAGAATGTCACAGTATGCATGCAGTTCGATCATTGGTTATGGTTATGTTTTAAAATGCTGTCAAGATATTGAAAAAAACAAATCAACCATAGTAAATAAAAATAATGCAAGTATAAATACATACATACATAGCCTATATAAGCTAGTGTTTACTAAATCACCCAACTATCTGAACTGGGTATCGAGTCTCGGTTGAATCAGCTAATCACGTTTGACAACATTGTCGTCTATAACTTCGTTTCTTATCAGCATCAATCGCCATGACATCTTGTTTACTAACGGTCCTACCCACGCTGAAGAACCTGTCTACAAAGTATAATACTGGGTGTCGAGAAGATGGGTGCTCTCGTGGTTGCGTATATTTACCTTTACGGATTCAGTAGCACTTTACTTCCTCCTTTGATTTACAAACTATACAGCTAACCTATTGAGCTTTTCAGCAAGTGTAGCATAAGGTCCCTGCAACAAAGGTCATGGCATCAAAATGAATAATGTGCCCCTATAATTGGAAGACAAAGTACAAAGAAGTAAAACATTTTGAAATCTATCTTTTATTTCAATAAATGGCTTTTTAACAATTAAATTGCAGACTTGGCGGTAAAATTTTCAAGCATAGTTCAGAGGTTTAAATCCAATTATTGTTGTTACTCACTTCAGTTTACGCTACCGAATAAGATTATCAAAAGTTGTAAGTTACAATAATGTTTTTATTTTTTTACCACAACCAGAAACACGAATTACTTGACAAGGCAACTTATCACGTAAGCATGTCAGATAGAGTTATTTACAAACCTTTACAAACCTGAGCTTCTGTGGTGCTAGAACCAAAATTTGGCCGCGTCAGTGCCAAAACTACTTTACTATCATCATCCAGAACCCAAATATACCTTAGTGAGTGCACATTAAACCAAAAGCTATCAATAGCTTGCTCACTAAAATCACAACCCTGCATTTTGAGTTTTCTTAATCTTGGGCACCCCATTGATAACGCATTTAGTCCTTCATCGGATCCTCCTATATAAGCAAGAGAAAGAAATCTTAGATTAATACCATACTTTCCGATAAACTCCAAACCTACATCCGTCAAAGCTTCCTCATAAAGATTGATGCTTAGCCTCTCAAGTTTGATGCAACCAATTAACATAGCTCGGAACCCACTGTCTATTGTTTCTATATCATCTTCGTTTTTACCAACCCACAAGTCAAGAACACGCAAATTCTTCAAATTAGTACCTATACACTCCAAAGCTTCATTTGAAATATCTCTGAGTTCAATACGCAGATATTCCAAATTACAACATCCTTGTGCCACATCAATCAGTCCCATGTGAGTCCCGGAGCAATACCTATAGGTGAGCTTGCACAATTTTTTGCAAATCTGACTTATTACTTGCAACCCCTTGTCTCCACATACATTGGTAACGAGGACTTCCAAGTTGGGACACCTCTGAATAAATGAACACTGACAATTTTCTTCAACATCTACATAGTAAAATTCCAATTCCCTTAGCTGATTCAAAAGAGGGTTTACAAATGAAAGTGAAGGTTCAGGAAAATCATATATTCCTAGACAACGAATAGTCGATGGAAACTTAAAACTACCATAGTCTATATCTTCTCTATACATAACCCCGTTGAAATGTTCTAATTTAACAGCATGGCTAAAAGCATCTCTTAGGTTATCATCTATATAGCTTGTACAAACATTTAGAGATACTAAAGATTTGCTACAATTTTTAACCAGAAGTGCAACATCTTTAACATCAAATTGATCACAAAAGTACTTAGAAGAGAACGTTTCAATTCCTGCATTATTCAAAGCCAGTTCTTGTAACCATTTCACGCATCCTCCATCCAGATCTTTAAGGCCTAAACAGAATGTCCTTAACTCATTACAACCCTTAGAAATATGCATTAGTCCATTCTCGGAAATCCCTTCACAATCAACAATCTTTAAAACCTTTAAATCTTTACCTCGGGTTCTAGCCAAGAGCTCGAGATCTGAATCATTAATAGCCACATTACGAATGTGAAGTGATTTCAAGCACTTAAACGAAGAAGATATTTCTCGAATCCATGGGGTGATGTACACACCCGATTTCTGTCTCAAATCCATTCAAGACGGATATCCTTTTAAGGTTAGGGACTCGAGAAACGGAAAGCGTTGAGATAAACGCAATGGCGTGGGAGCGTAATGCAAGTGAACAGTTACGTGTTTACGTGTCATACAATCGATCTCGTACCATCTACAGCAAACCAAAGAAACCGAGTTTCGATCACTAGGATCATGTATGTAAGGTATAACACAGTTAGCAACTGTCTCCATTGGGTTTATTGATAATTTGATATACCTAAATTGCAAACATAAACACGTCAAAACATTAGTTGTTATAAACCTAGTTTTACAGCAACATAAGAAATCAGCAAAAAGTAAGCCAATATTTGATATAAAGTACTACATAGTAAAAATTAGTTGTCGAAATTTGTGCATTATAAATCATATAAAAAAAATTAAATAATAATAATAATAATAATAATAATAATAATAATAATAATAATAATAATAATTAAAAAAAAAAATCTTACGATTGTTTAAACAGATGTGTGTTTTTCTTCGTCGTGTGAGCTTTTGATTATCGTACTTTTTCCACAGGAGCTTAGGTTTTGGTTTATTTTATAGGTTAGTATACACTTATTTTCATGGGCTTATTTTAATCTGTATGGGCTTACATGTATTTATCGTGTTAGCCCGTAAAATTTAAAATAAGTTGTTTGAAGAAAAATCGGAATCATATAAGCTGGAAATAAGTTTTAGATTAGTTTTCTTTAAGGTGTTTCTTACTTATTATGTCTTAGCTTGTATAAATTTGTAAGCCTAGAAGTTTGAATAAACCGTAAAGAAAACAAAGGCCTCTTTCGAAATAGAACACATTACAAAATGCCATAAATTTCTCATGTCTATAGTATTATTGTTCATCGGGAGCCTTTTCGGGATCTTCAAATAGTCTGCTCTATGCTCACTACGGAAGAAATGAGGTTAAAGTCACGGGTACAAGATGCATTTGTTGATTCTACTTCATCCTCACCAATGGTGTTATTGGCCAATTCTGGTTCTAATGCTCGCCGTTCTTCTCCTACGGAAAAGGTACACAAACTTTGCTTCAATTTTAATAAGGGGTCGTGTCATTTTGGTTCATATTGCACCACCTGTTATTCTGTTAATGCCCCACCAATGTCGCAAGCTACTGATACCACAACCCCATTGGCTTTTTACTCTACACACACACCCATGCAGGCTTGCACATAATTACGGCCCACTAGGTTTCACCAATTTACCACCGGCCCAATATATTAATTATACCCAGCCAGCCCAACATATTACTTATCCCCTTCCAGCCCAACCTGCTACCTATACACCAAATATATCTATACTGACTAAAAGTGTTACACCCCACAAACCACGAGAACCAAAAATGTGGTTAACGCTTTTTTAAAAGAATATTGGCATCTATGATATGCTGAAGTAGACAAACATAAACGTGTGAACATATTACTACTGTTATGAACATTTACCATATTGCCATCTGTGATATGGGGAAGTAAACAAACATAAATGTGTGAACATATTTCTACGATTATGAACATTTACCATATTAGATGAGTACCTATGTATAATAACGGGATTTTATTGCAGATAGTTATAATGATATACTAGTTACACAAAACGTTACACTTAATCAAAATATAAGTTTTTTAAAATTTCAGGTTTTCAAGAAATGAGATACACAAATTATATGTAGTATACATTGACATCTGTGATATACTGAAGTAAACAAGCATAAACGTGTGGACATTTTGCTATAGTTATGAACATTTACCTTGATTACGAGTTCTTTGTTTTTTAAGCTATTTAGCTGTCCACCTTGTTATGTAAGCTTTATCGTCTATGTAACGGGCTGAGATATGGGATTTCACCTATATCCTTTGTACTTAAATGTTTTTTGGAGTAATACATTTACCGGGTCTTTTTGACCTTTTACCCAAAAACATTTACCTTGATTTAGAAAACGCGCAAATAGATTATAATCATTTTTACCTTGCTTTAAAGATGAGGCAGATATTTTTCAAACTTCAAGAACAGATAAAGCATCATGAAGGGTAACAACGGTTTTAAAACCAATGCTAGTCACCAACTTCTCATTTTGAATAAGTTATACCAAACAAAAAAACACAACCTATTAAACTTTTGCAAATCTTACAAATTAAGTGTTAGGGAAGTGAGGAGAGAAAATAAAATATGAAAATAAGATATATTTTAGCCGTATATTTCAAATGAAAATAAAAATGGAGAAATTCATAAGAGATTGCATCTTTTTAATGTGCATCTAAAATAAGCACCTTTTATTACTTTTCATTCTTCTAATTTTTACTTTTACTTCTCATTTGATCCCAACTCATTAAGTGTCAATGTGTCACGGCTAAAACAGGTTTCAACCCATTAAAGTATTATTGTTTTGGTAATTTATATTTTTAAATATTTATATAATTAAATAATAATTTAAACAAAAGATTATTATTTAATTAGGATAATACTATCTCCGTCTCAAATTAATTATTCATATTTCCTAAAATGGATGTCTCAAAAAAATTGTCCATTTTCTTTTATTTTAGTAAAAACTAGATAATTTAATAAAGGAATATTCTATTTGAGTGGAGAGAATTTAATGAGGGAATATTCTATTTGAGTGGTTGAGAAATAAATTTTTATTAAACTTTGTGTTTTTTTGTCTCCTGACAATTATTTTGAGATGGATGGAGTAATAAGTTTAAGGATGACATATGTCGTCGCTAAACTGCTGTTGCAGCAGAAACTGTGCATTTCCAGGTTTAGTCCGGGAAAAGGAAAAATTCTACCAAAACTGTAAAATCACCCAAAACTATGATACAAACTGTCCACTTATTCATTCCAAAACAATCAAACGAAGTCATAGTTTTCGAAAATAACGATACAATTAAGCTAATACTAATATGAGAATGCAAACAACAGAATGATGTCAATACAAATACAAATCACATACTAAATCCCTAATCGTCACCAGATTGAGATTCACCATCACCATCTGCATCATCATGTACCATCTGGCTAGTTCCAGAAGCAAAGGTTGGGTTGTAAAGTTGATGGTCCGGAAGAAACCCTTGGGGAGTAGAGCTAGGGTCAGGAACCACCGAGGGGTGTACATTGGGGGATGGGTGAAGAATGAGGAAAAACCTGCTTCTGCTTGTTGTCGGTTCAAGTAAGCAAAAAAGTCGTTAACAATGTTTTCTGTACTTGCAGCTGCCTGTGTAAGTCGCTTAGCTTGTTCTATGCACCTCGCTGTTTCTGCCTCCTGTTCCCTAATCATCCGAGCAACATCATCAACACGTACCAACTGGCTCGTTCCCGTAGCAAAGGTTGGGCTGTAAAGGTTATGGTCGGGAAGAAACCCTTGGGGAGTAGAGCTACAGTCCGGAACCACCGAGAGAGTGTACATTAGGGGAGGGGTGTAGGATGAGGAAAAACCTGCTTTTGCTTGTTGTCGGTTGAAGAAAGCAAAACACTCGGTAAGGTTCTTTTGGGTACTTGCAACTGTCTGTGCAGCTCGCTCAACTTTTTCTATCTCCCTTGTTTCTACCGCCTGTTCCCTCATCATCTGAGCAACTTCTTCCTCGGGTACAATAATCTTTGGTAGGTTGTGCGCTGCTGTTAGAAACCTGTAAATCACCCAAAACGATGTCAACACAAATACAAATCATATCATAAATCCCTACTCGTCATCAGATTGAGAATCACCATCACCATCATCACGTACATAGATTTACAGATTCGACAAGATAACTTTATCACTCCCTACCTCTTGGATGAAACATATACTATCTATGATGATGCAAAATCTAAATAAAAGCATAATAGATATACTTATTTACAAACCCTCTAAGCTCATAAGCCAAGGTTTATCTATTCTTAATTGATGGTTTTAAGAGCTTATCAAACAAATAAGCTTAGACAAACACTGGCTTATCATATTTTGAATAAGCTCATAAGCCCAAAATTTTGGGGTGTTTGGACCAGCTTATTTAGCTGGCTTATGGGCTTATTTGACTTTGGAAAAGCCGATAAGCTCACTTATTGAAGCTTATGACGTTATCAACTTCACATTATTGGCTTAGGCCAATAATCTAAACTTAATAAGCTCTTAAAAAGTGAGCTTGTCAGCTTTTTCCAAAATCAAATAAGCCCATAATAAGCCAGCTAAATAAGCTAATCCAAACGCCCTATAATTAAGATTATGAGGTTTTCAAAAGGTCGGAAAAATAAGCTTAAACAAAAAATCATCTAATAAGCTCATAAGACAGAATAAGTACGAATGAATAAAGTAATAAAAAAGCTGAAATGAAGGAATCAAGGATGAAGTAAACCTGATAAGCGAATGAATGCAGGGACTTATGAGGTGAACGGATCTAACAAGTACAAGTGAAGTGGGGGACTCATATCATTCGGGTCGACCCGCATCTCTTTTTAAGTTTTTATAATGGTAGTTGAGGTTTGTTGGATTTATACGATAATAAAGTTAAGAGTTAACTATATAAATGGTTGTTGAGGTTTGTCGGGTTTTACGGATCGGGCAAATAACAAAAAAATGCATTCAACTTTATACTTTTTGTGATTTTGTGTAGCGATTTTTTTTTTCTTTTTTTGTGTACTAAACTTTCAAATTTTGATCATTGTGTGTATTTTGTGACCATTTTACCCTTAATTTTTTCAAATTTCAAAGGGTAAAATGGTCATTTTACATGGCAGAATAATTACAGTTACACGCAATGATCGAAATTTGAAAGTTCGGTATACACAATAAGAAAAAAAATAGTTGCTACACACAATTACAAAAAGTGTCAAGTTGAATGCATTTTTTTGTCATTTGCCCTTACGGATTCTACAATCTTTCATTTTCGTTATAGGGTTCAGTCACTGTGGTTTTGACCCATCACGGATCCAGTCCATTTTGGCTAACTCTGCTAGTTTTTATTGTTAAGTCAACTGAAATTACCAAAATGCCCTCACATTCACCACTTTCGTCCATAAACTCATGTTCAAAGAATAAAAAACACGCATCAAAACCTTCAACCCAGCTTTTTCAAATTAAATCCAAGCAAACAAACCCATATTCAAATACAAACACATACTCAAGATTATTAATCCAAGACCCTTCTTAATCAGATAAAATAAACATAAACCAACTATCACAATTCTTGATAAATAATTATGCCAATAAACCTTTAACCTGAAAAATCAAAACATGAGTCCCGATTAGAAACCACATTCATCAGTAAAGTTTGTATCTGATCGAGGATTGAAGATGAGAAAGAAAGGCTTAAAAAGTTATTCAGTTTGTCTTAAAGTTATTCCGTTTGTCTTAAAGTTGTTCAGTAAAGTTTGCTCGTGGGGCCGGAGCCCGTTTTGCTTGTAGGGCCGGAGCCCGGTTTGTTTGTAGTGCCGGAGCCCAATTTGTTCGGGATAGTCCAGGCCCAGTAAGCCTGCTATCCGTACTATACGTCATCAATAATAAAGTTAGAGTTAACTATATAAATGGTCCTTATAGTTTGTCGGGTTTTACGGATTCAACAATCTTTCATTTTCGTTACAGGTTCAGTCACCATGGTCTTTTTTTTTCTAACCATGGTTTCAGACCTTTTGGCCGACTAATCCACGGGGTTTGAACCCACCGTCACATACACTCATACCAGGTGAAACCCTCCTTTTTCAGGAGGTTAACATGACCACTTAAGGTTATTTGCCCCTAGCAGGAATTGAACTTGAGACCTCACACATTTTAGAGTTATAGTCACAAGCCCTTTTACCTTAGGCCACCTTTAATTGGTTTGTTTGGAGGGGTTTTGGTTAGCAGGTGTGTGTGTAACTATGTGTTTGTATCTGATAGGGGATTGAAGATAAGAAAGAAAGGCTTAAAAAGTTATTCGGTTTGTTTTAAATTTGAATGTATGCTAGGCATACTGGATTTTTTAAAATTCACTAAGAATTTTGACACATTTTGATAAATACGTTAGTCTTTAGCATTTGGACTTAATGGAAATACTTTGTATTATCTCAATTAGCTATTTATATATTTCTCACATTCATAATTTGCCAAACAATTTTGGTTCTAAACTATGTGGATTATCTCACAAACATCAATAAAGTTGCAAATTTACATAAAAGTTTAGACACTTTTCTCATTTCAAAGTGAGAATTGTGAAAGTATTGTTGGGAGAGGAATGTTTTTGAGCCAGGATAATGCACTCGTCGGATGCAGCGAGATTGTTTTTCACACATTTTTTTTAGCGTGATGTGTATTTCGTTTTTGGTTATGTGACCGGTAAGTATGAAACTTGATTGTGATAAAAAAAATAATAAATAATAATAATAATAATAATAATAATAATAATAATAATAATAATAATAATAATAATAATAATAATAATAATAATAATAATAATAATAATATCTCATATTAGCAATTCAATTTCATGGTGTGATACTTTTCCGAGCCTCCAATCGATATTTGATTCATAAAGCACACAAACCACCATGTTTATTTTATGGCATTATTCATATATACTTGCACAAAGAAGCTTCACCTTATAAACAATACATTGATATTGTAATGCCATGCTTAAAAAATAGATGATAGTTACTGTTTTAAGCGGTTAAAAAGAAATAAGTCACATACTTCTTACTATTAATATGGTTTGATTGATTCGTAACATGGTATGGGAAGATAGCCAAAGAATAGTTCTTGGCATATTTAATTAAAATCTATGTTTTAATTTGGTGGAACCAAAACCGTATATTTACAGGATTTTTGTGTATTTACGAAAGCTTGAAGTAAAATAAAATAAAAAATAAAAATAAAAAAAGCATGAGGAAGGACAAAGAGCACGGCTTGATCTCATGACCCCTACCACTTGTGGTACGAACGAACCACTTGCCATACTCCCAACCCTTCCCCATGCGATCTTTTCTCAAATAATAATATATATACATGAAAGTGCAACATCTTTAACATCAAATTCATCAAAAATATACCTAAAAGAGAAAGTCTCAAATAATAATATATATACATGAAAGTATCGGTTCAGTATCTCTTTAGTTCCACCTTAAATGAGATTCAGTCCCAAACTAAAATCAACCAAGCTTCGAGAGGTTCAATTGAGCTTTTTTTTTAGATCATATAATTTGCTCACAAGTGAGCCCACTTAGGCGCCACATCACCTCTCACACATGAGAGAAATGGGCACTGCGTCCAGCCTTATATAACACAAACTCGAAGCAAGTGTCAATGAAAACACTAATGGCTTTGATGTCGATGAACAACCTAAACCCCAGATGAATCACTTTGTGAAGAACCCGGATAATTTCTCTTCCAAAGACAAGAACTCGACGAAGCCAACGTGCTTTTACAAATATGGGTCAATATATGCAAGATGATCTTACAGTTACATGTATTGTACTATAACATGTGTTTTCATACTGGTAAATAAAACCAGTGTTGCAAAAATCGGCCTACAAGGCCGATTAATCGGCGATTACAAGCTGAACGGCCTTGGACCTTTGAGCGAATTACAAGGTAATCGGCCAATTAATCGGCCTTGGACCTAGGAATCGGCGATTAATCGGCCAAAAATCGCTACACGGCCTTTGACCGCCTCGGGACCGATTCACAATTTTTGCAACATTGAATAAAACACACAACCAGTGGCGGAGCCAGAAATTGCGATCACGGGGGGCATTGAACAATTAGAAGGTTTTACGTGTAGTGTTAAACCAATCGGGTCGGGTACTCGAATTTGAATAAAGGCAACAAAAATGTTTTATTTTGATGCAATTATTATAGACAAAAATAAACCAAAAAAATAAATAAACTGAATATCATACATGTTATATTAAAATGCTTGCACCAATGGGCTTGTGGTCCACTGGGCATGTCTTATTCAGTTAAGCGTGCCTAGTGGAGAGTAGTACCGGTTTGGGTGACCAAACCGGGAAGTCCTCCCTTGTGGACCACTGCCCTGTCGGTACGATTTCAAAGTCCTTCAATGAAGGTTTCAACCCACTAAGGTTCGAATCTGGAGAAGACAGGGTTTACTTCAATTTAAGTGTCGTGCCTTCGGGCGGCTTAAGTTGAAGGTTTTCCCCCCATCAGGTTTCAAATTGGACTTGGATTTCCCCAATGAAAGTCAATTTTCAAAAAAAATATTAAAATGCTTGCAGTGTTATAGTACTAGAGTTGGTAGATGAAAGACAAATATGAAACTCGTATTAAATTAACTTTATAAAAAAGCAAGGGATAACTTCCTATTATTAGTGGCCCCACCACCAAATACCCATCCCTTCAACTTCTCTCTTCCCAGTTCTCTCACTTAATATCTTCACCTCCATTTTTTCTTACGAACACTACAACTGCAAACAGCAGTTTCCACATTAAAAAGCTTTGTTTTTTCTAGAAACCTTAAGCGTGTAGAGGGCACTCTGACTATTTGCTTGAGGGCACTAGTACTATTTTTTACCAATATCAAAATTTTTTCCTAGTATTTTATGTATCTGTAAGCAGTGTTCTGAAAAGCTCAAGGCGCACTAAGGCGCAAAGGGGGCCAAAGAGCCTCGAGTCGAGGCGCATTCCAAGGCGCGGGATTCATGAATGCGAGGCGCACTAAAAGCATTAAGTTTTTTATAACATATGTGACCATTTATGTAGCTTAAATAATACAAAATAACATTAAAATACTTAATGCATAACACATATTGCCATTATAAATATTAAAATGGATTGGTTGTCACTTCTAGAACGGATCAACTTTTTTGCTCGATGACCTATATAGAAATTAAAATCCAAATCAGACTAAATATGTTTGTGTCCTACACTTGTAGCTTACATCTAACAAAGCTCACAATTTAACCCAAAATATCAAGCAAGCAATATATTAATATTCAAGGCACAATGCTACATTTTCATGATAATATGCCGTAAAAAAATATTTAATGAAACAAAATAACTTCTTAAAGAAAATTTCAATCAATAAAATAAACATAAAATCAATTTAAATTTAGAAATCATATAAATAGTCACCTATGACTTAAAAGGCCCATGCATTATATCTTTAAAAAAAAAAAAAAAAAAAAAAAAAAAAAAAAAAAAAGTCCCAAGGCGCAAAATATGGCCTAGGCGCAAAAATCGTCCGAGGCGCCAAGGCGCAAAAATCGCAAAAGCGCGCGATTTTTGTGGGAGTCATGCATGTCGTGCGCCTCGAGTCAAAAAAATCCCCAAGGCTAGCGCCTTGTGCGACTTAGCGCCTAGGCGCGCCTTAGGCGCGATTTTGACAACTTTGTCTGTAAGAGATTGGTTGGGGGCAACGCCCCCCACTACATTGCATATAGCTCCGCCCCTGCGACACAACCATGCATTAGAAAGTTTACTTCTTGTCTCTTAACCAAATTCGAAAGCGCCTTTTAATCTCATCAATCTCAAACAACAATGTCTACATCTCTTGCACATGTAATTTCTTTATAAATAATAATTGAATGGGTTTCGTATTCGGCAATTAACTTTCTACTTAGTGTTGATAGAAATGAAAGCAAAATGACACTTTAGGGTGCGTTTTATATCCACTATAGGAATGAGACTATCATAGTGATTGAAGGTGTTTGTTTAAGATGAGGGTCCACCATTATGGTAATAAATGATAGATATAATTCATTTTCCATATACATCAAGAGAGCTAGGTATGATCTTTCATAGGTGAGAGACCCACCACTATTATCAAACTAATAGCCATTGTCATTCATGCCGCATACCAAACGCACCCTTAATGTTGTTCGAATAGGAATAAAGCTTTACGCACTCTTTAGGTGACGTTTAGTTAGAAAACATTTTCTTTCATTTTCTATTTCTTGTTTTGTAGGAAAAGGGAGGGGAGTTTGATTACCACAAAACAATGGAAAATTTAGAAAACGCGTTTAGTCTCAGAAACATGTGTTTGTGTTTTCCATTTTCCAAAACTAGAAAACATGTTTAAGTGTTGTTTTATATCTCAATTCACTATTCGCCTTAGCAATATTATAAAAACAACTTCAAAACACAAAAACAAATATTATAAATTAACCAACTAAATTATAAAATAACTAAAAAAGTCTAATACGAGAAAATAAAGAAATTAAAAAAGTAAAATATAATATCAAATAACTTTTTCGTCTGTTTTTTTACGTTTTCGTCTGATATTTTACGTTATTGTTTGTTTTTTTACGTTTTCGTCCAATTTTTTACGTTTTTGTCAGATTTTTTACGTTTTCATCCGTTTTTTTACATTTTCGTCTCATCCGTTTTTTTACGTTTTCGTCCATTTTTTGGTTTTCGTTTGTTTTTTTTACGTTTTCGTCTGTTTTTTTTACGTCTTCGTTAGTTTTTTTTACAGTTTCGCCAGTTTTTTTTACATTTTCTTCAGTCTTTTTACGTTTTCGTCAGTTTTTTACGTTTTTGTATGATTTTTTATGTTTTCGTCCGTTTCTTTACGTTTTCGTCAGTTTTTTTAAGTTTTCGTCCGATTTTTTATGTTTTCGTCTGTTTCTTTACGTTTTCGTTTATTTTTTTACGTTTTCGTCCTATTTTTTATGTTTTCATACATGTTTTTACGTTTTCGTCCATTTTTTACGTTTTCGCCAGATTTTTTACATTTACGTCCGATTTTTTATGTTTTCATCCGTTTTTATATGTTTTCATCAAATTTTTTTACGTTTTCGTTCATTTTCTTATGTTTTTGTTCGTTTTTTTTACTTTTTTGTTTGATTTTGTATGTTTCTATATGGTTTTTTACGTTTTTGACAGATTTTTTATGCACTTGTCCATTTTTTAATATTTTTGTTTTTTATGAATTCTTCCAATTTTTACGTTTTCTTTCGATTTTTTACATTTTCTTCCGGTTTTTTACGTTTACATCCGTCGTCGTCTGATTTTTATGTTTTCATCTTTCATTTACGTATTCATCTTTGATTTATGTTTTTTTAGGTTTCATCTAACGAAAACGTAAAAAAATAGACGTAAATGTAAATAAACGTAAGTAATCGTAAAAAACGGACGAAAACGTAAAAAAACGGACGAAAACGTAAAAAATCTAACGAAAACGTAGAAAGTCTGACGAAAAAGTAAAAAATCTGACGAAAACGGAAAAAATATGACGAAAACGTAAAAAATCTGACTAAAACATAAAAAACAGACGATAACGTAAAAAGTTTAGCGAAAAAGTAAAAAATCTGACGAAAACGTAAAAAACCTGATGAAAACTTAAAAAATCTGACAAAAACGTAAAGAATCGGACAAAACGTAAAGAATCAGACGAAAACGTAAAAAATAGGGCGAAAACGTAAAAAATAAAACGTAAACGTAAAAAATCTGACGAAAATGTAAAAAAACAGACGAAAACGTAAAAAATCGGACGAAAACTAAAAAAATCTGACGAAAACATAAAAAAAACAGACGAAAACGAAAAAAAACGGAGGAAAACGTAAAAAACCTGACGCAAACGTAAAAAAAACGGACGAAGATGTTAAAAACGGACGAAAACGTAAAAAATCAGACGAAAACGTAAAAAATCTGACGAAAACATAAAAAATCAAGGACTAAAGCAATTGATGCCCATAAGCTAAAGGGGTAAATATAAAACCATCCATAAAAAACCCAATAGCCACTTATGCAAAATGAAGATAAGATCCATTTCTTATTTACTTTTCCCCAAAATTCAAACCCTAAAAATCAAATGACCAGTGAATCATTCCCACCAGAAATCATCCATGAAATTCTGTCGAGGGCTTCAGTTGAATCATTGTTACGATGTAAGTTAGTTTGCAAAGAATGGTACTCTTTAATTTCTTCCGACCATCATTTTATTAAATCCCATTTTACTTTATCTAGTCGTACCAACAACATTAACTATGCACATCACAGACTTATTTACAACACTTATGCATCAGGAAACGATCTCTATAGTTGTCCTCTTTATGATGTGTTGTTTCGTAAATCTGTTAATAATGCGATACAGCTTGAAAATCCATTGCAACAACTTGACAATCAAACGGTTAGGATAGTTGGGTCTTGTAATGGATTAGTATACCTTTCAGCTGAGGATTATAATACTCTGTTTATTTACAACCCAAGTACTAGAGCTACCAATATTTTGCCTCGTTCTAAACTTGGGGCCGGTTCGTGGGTTTCCTATGGTTTTGGGTATGATGAGACGACTCATGATTACAAGGTGGTTAAAATATGCCGTTGTGACCGACCTTCGCCTTACAGGGATACCATGATATATTCGTTAATAGCTGGAAGTTGGAAGGAAATCGGTCGTTTTCCTTGTCTTGATCCTTTAATTGATGGTAAGTTTTTAAATGGAGCTCTTCATTGGGAGACCTGGTCGGATTTTCCGGATATCGTTTCTCTTGATTTGGGGAAGGAGACTTATGGTGAAGTTTTGCAGCCGGAGTACGGTGAAGGTAGTAAGATATTGACTTTGGGGGTTTTGGGAGAATGGTTGTGTGTTCTTTGTAATTATTATGAAAGTTGTGTGGTGGATGTATGGGTGATGAAGGTTTATGGAGTGAAAGATTCCTGGACTAAGTTGGCTTGCATCCCACATCCGACTACTCCGAGTATGTATTTGGATATTTTGTGTATTTTAAAGGATGGGAAAGCGTTGTTGCGATTTGGGTCACAATTGCTTGTCTATGATTCAAAAGACAGTTCGTCTCCGGAAATTGTGAACTTTGATGGAATTGATGAAGCTTATGTTGTTGTTGAGAGTTTGGTTTCACCTTTTCCGCCTTTAGCCCTTGCGGATGACAATGAAAATTAAGGTGAATTTTGCTATTCTAACTCTGTTTCATTTTCCTGTTAATTATAAATAGACAGAACTTGTTCACCGAGTGAAGTATATATAAAGTAAATGAAATGTTACATGGAGACAGAAGTCGTTGAACTCATCAGTTATTTCAGTGCTTATAAATTACTCTTAACGTTTTGAAGATACCTGAAGATACCAAATTTTCATTTTTTAAAATCTTTAACCTCTGACTTGAGTTCTATTTTTGCCCTTCTTGCTTCCAAGAAATATATTGTAGATATAAAAGTTTTTACCATATCTATATCATTTTATCAAACTTTTACTCCATGGTATGTTGATATCAACATTGGATTGGCAACTTACAGTCACTAAATCTTTGTTCTTTCAGGAAAAGGTGAATTCTCCGAAGTCTTACATTTATGGATGCATATGAAGAAATCTGCAAGCCAAGAACATCAATTGAGCTTTAATCAAACTCTGTAGCTTAACAAATGAAATATTTCTGTTGTGTATGTTAGTACTTGTTGATGAAATTAAAAGTTTGTTGAAAAACCATGCTGCCGTATATCAACTGTGTTCATGGTTGCCATAAAGTTGACTTTCGTTTCACCTTATGGTTAGGTCTGAGCCTTGGGTCAAAACTGTCCTTAACCGATGAAAACTGACCCGACCACCGACTTTTTGGAAAATATGAAGCAAAAAACCAAATCGAAAATACTCGGTCAGTTCGGTTCATAACCTACTGTGTGAACCGAATTTAAAAACGTTGCCTTCGATTTGTTGGGCATGCGTTTTGTTCCAGTATAATATTTCATTTCTCTTTTGTGCTTTCCCTCACTTATTCACATGCTCCAGTGGTTTACTTATTCGAGTCAAGTTCTACAACGCAAACCGTTTCTGACATTTAAATTTAATTAATAAAACCTAACCTTAATGGTGTGGGAAGAACGTGGAGCCTTCAATTTCGCACTTCTTATCGCCAAAATCAGAATTGCCGCCGAATTAATTAGCAGATCCAATTTTCTAAATTAATAAGCGGGTTTCTTTCCCCCCCAAATATGGTGAGTTACAGAGTATTAGAAGTTACAAAACAAGTCCTCCATGTTGACTTTTTTTAGTACACTTTTCACATATTTCGAAGATGGGTACCAACTGAGCTAAATCCCTTTTGGTATATATATATGTAGAAGGAAAATGATTTGGAGACCTAAGTTGTATGCCTAAATTCACGCTTAAACATATGTGGCATGATTTTGATGGTTTGTAGAAAAGTGGGTCATTTGGCTACAACCATTAGGATGATGTCACATAGGCTTAGACATGAATTTAGGTACATGTTTTAGGCCTCCCAATCACTACTCACAAGATTGAGCTTGGCTCATTTAGAGAGACGCAAGTTTGACTCGGGCTCGACTATTATTTTTAAAGTGAAAATATGATATGAAAAAGGTATGCTTGATCGATGTTTGGATATAATCTTCCGGCTGCTCGAGCTTGGTTAATATTTACAATTATAAATATGTGCAACATAAATAGATCGCCAGATCGATCTTTGAGTGTGAACTTTGAGGTCGAGCTTGAGTCGGTCCCTACAGGTCAACTCGTTTTCTCCTTTATCAAGTCTTTCGAGTAGTCCACATGCAACTCTATTAGTATACACACCCCTATGTCTAACTTGCGATATATATTATGTTCTTTTTAACTCGTATTGTGTTTATTGGTCAAATTGTCATGTGTCCCAATCTAGATATTACTTGTATTATGAATTGGTGTTTAAATTACATGAATCATTTCAAGTATAAATAATGAATAGTTTCTACATACGCTAGCAGTTTTTTAAAAAGAAAAACCAAATGGGGAGGCATGACCCAATCATATGATATAAAATTACACCATCAGTCCCCAAGGCTCTAGTGGATTGCGGATATAGTTTTTTGAATTGAGAAATTGCTCCAAACGTCCTTGAGGTCACGATTTTGATGCTTCTGGCATCCAAACCCTAACACTTGTTAAAAGATTTCGGTAAATTCAGGTGTATCCACGTTGTTACTGGAATCTACCACCAACCACCATATTTTGTTGTCCCTCCTCATATTCCCTGCATATAGTGTATAGGTTTTCAACTAAAAATGGCTAAAACCTATATACTCAACACTATCCCAAGAAATGCCACAAGAGTAAAACATATCAGGCTTTTCTTAAGAAGCTAGTTCCCATGCCTAACAGCGAACAAACCAAGCCTGGATAAACAGATCCATACTCGACTGGGATGTTATCTCAAAGGGTCGTTACAACGAACAACAAGTGTCACTACCTCATTGGCATTAAGGTAGTGTTGCGAGTATCTCATCGATACGTACAATCATGCATGAACATTCTATGCACCACTAGAGCCAATAATATCACGCCGCGTGTCAATATTGTCTCCTCTTTTAGATGTCCACCACGTGGACCATGCTTAACCATTGGATCGCATTCATGGTGACACAAAACCCTAAACGCATCCCTTTAAATACGAGTCCATTCTCCATGAAATGGGCCAAGCAACAACTAAGCGAAGCAATTCAATCTTCACACATTTACAAGCACTATAGTCATATGTGAATGTCGCCCAAACTCTTGATCTTCGATCATACATTGTCACATTAGTTTCAAGAGTAGAAAATTTAAGTGATATAAAGAAAAAAAATAGAATTTTGATAATGTATATATATTAGTGGCCCAAGCCCACTAATTCCCCTAAAGACGATCAATCCCCCGAGTCTTGCCTATACTGCACTACAATGGTTAGGTACACTGCCCTAGAAGGATTGTAAAACTTCTTGTGAGGTCTTACAAACGCCGCCTCAGAGACACATGATGAAGAATATGGGATTAGGGTACTACCAAGTACGAGCCAAGGAGAGCATGCCATTTGTCACTCTTGTCAAGGTAATAGATGATCAACACCTGGACTGTCTATAGCCGTTGATCATCCACATGGAGTTTATTCTTAAACCTTAAATACTTCTCTTTAAATAGAAGGTTCACGCATAAAAAGGGATCTCATTCTCTTACATTTTTACACACTTTTTCATACAATGAACACTCACACACATGTGGTTTGTTTAAGTGTTAACTAAGCTTCTTGATTCTTAATCATTCCTTTGGGTCCTTACTATTCAATGTGGGATACCGAACAACACAACTCTCACAATCTAATCTTAATCACGTTTTACATACAATACGTAAACAAACTTGATATAAAAAAACTCGAATGCCAAGCACTAAACAAGGAAATCAAAACCCAATTCAAACTCGAATGGCTGTTTCTATTAACTATTTTCATGAATTTGATAAGAAGATATTTTTTTCTTTAGCAATGGAGGTAGAGGTTACACGGTGATGGAAGCCATGAATATTTTGTCAGTTTCGTATATCATAATGCATCAAGTACAAATGTGCATATCTTAAACTTAATTTATTTGTATCCTAAAATAAGTGTCTATGCTAGATAAGACCATCAAACAAGTCACACGTAAAAACATTGTAGTTTAGGACTTTTGTATCAAGTCTCCTATTACGTTTAATCATAATAAAACCCCCATACGAATAAGTGTCCTAAAAGATCTAATTTAATAAGACCCACATACTAGGTGTCTTATAAAGTTTCATTTTAATAAGACCACGATGAATAAGCGTCCTGTAAAGTTTAGTATAATAGGACCTTTATATCAAGTGTCCTATTATGTTTCATCATAATAAGACCCTACTAAAAGAGTGTCTTATAAATTAGTTTATTAGGATCCGCCTATTAAGTGTCCTATTAAAAATAACTTAATGGGACTTAAAGTTTAATTGGTCCTATAAACTGTCTGTTAGGACGCTGTTTAAAAAGGTGTCCTAAAAGCCCTATTTTTTTGTAGTGTAAGGAATGTACGTGGAATCGTGGATCCTTTTTTAAACCTTTTTCATCGTCAAAACATCATTACTTTATATTGGTAAATAAAGGGACATTGGGTCTTTTACGACAAAAGTTACCCATCATCCACTAGAAGAGTCGAGAGTTGATAGCAAAAGTAATAAACACTTGCTATAATACGATATCCGATGCCTTAAAGCAGCCCCCCTAGCTGTGTCTAGTGTATATGTAGTAGTAATAGTCTTTCGAGTTGGTTTTACAAGTTATTTATAGACACCACATCTGTTAAATACAATATACATTATTGTTTATCAATATTGTTGTTCCTGAATCATTATACATAGTATTCAAAGTTTCTATAAAGCAAAGAACATGTATGATTGAAGCTAAAGCAATATGCATTATAAATGCATACATAGGGGGCTCAAGAGTTGCAAAATGTACAAGCCGTATCCTCTTTGTCGATTATAAACGAAAAAATAGAAAATGTACAAATGTGATGTTGCAAAACACACCCGCAGCATCGCGCGGGCTTCCCCGCTCGTTTACCACTACTACTAGTATCTATTTTATATTTACTTACTTTTCCTCTTAGTTCTGAGTTAGATGTTATTTAAGCCCCCAAATATTTACAAATGATAGTTTGGGTTAAATAAAACTCTTGTCTATATAAATACCATGTTTATGATATTTATGATAGACCACAAGAATTTGGTGATTTAACTAAAGGAACTCACAATTTACAAAATTGATAATGTTACATAAAATGTTCATAACCGGCTATAGGTTGTCACTATTTAACACATCACCCGAACTCATCATTGAACTGTCGTAGTGACGTCCACCAAATCAAACACAAAAATACCTTACATTATACAAACATACCCAACAATACACACCAAAAAAAAAAAAAAAATGCAAACCGTTCAGTGGTTTACACCACCAATCACAAGCAAAAACCCACCACCGCACGTTGAACATCACTACCTACCACTGAGTAGGGGTGAACATCGGTCCAGGACTAGCCCGACCAAATTATAGCCAAAAAGCCAAGACCGAGGACCGGACCGAATGTGGTCGGTTGTGACAACCGGCAGTTTAGGGAGCTATTTTAAAACCCGCATTACAATTTAAGTTCGTTTATAATTTTTATTCGAAATTTTCATTTCACAACGAACTTGTAAGACCTATTTTATGGATATTTTTATTTAATGACGTTATGGAATTCGTGAATTATGTTCATAATTCATTTTTGATTATATGATCGGTGATGTATATTTGAATTCTCACTTGGTACTACGTTGACTTTGGCACTAGGATTACCTAACGACAATTTTATGATTCGTCTTAACGAGTCCGATATATATTTTAATTATTACGAGAGGTTCTCGTGTGATATGGAAGTTTTAAAATGAGTTCGGGTTCGGGCCACGTGTTTTTACAATAACCCGCGTTACCCGCTCCACCGTAATAATATCCTTATTATTACTATTATTATTATTATTCTTATTATTATTATAACTTAAAAAAAAAAAAAAAAAAAAAAAAAAAAAAAAAAAAAAAAAAAAAAAAAAGGTTAAAATGGGTGTTTGGTCCGGTTTTTACCCACACACACAACACAAACACAAACTTATTTCTCTCTCTCTCAAACTCATCTTCATCCCCATCTCATAAACCCTAGCCGCCGAAACACAAATCCGGCCACCACCGCCGTGTTTCCGACCACCCAACAAAACAAATACCACCAATTTACTCCTCTCTTTCCCCTCTTTCTTTTGGTATAAGAAACGCGCCCTAAAACCCTCATTAACACCACCAAATCTATAGTTTTCCATTCGAATTTTTGGTAGTTTTCTAGATCCGAGCATTTGAAGGATTTAGAAGGTGAGAAGAAACATTTTCAAGGTTTTGGGAGCCACGAATTGGTTTTATTTCGTGGCTACACGAATAATCTTTGGAGAATCGAATGGGTTTTCAAATGGAAATGAATGTTTTGTGATTTAAAAGATTAGTTTGGTATCCGGTTTCATGGGTTTGGGTCGTGGTCGACTTGGAACCGAGAGCCAAGCTCTCGGCTTATTTTTATTTTCTTGGTTCGAAGCCTTGTATGGCTTTGGTTCGTGGTGATGGTTGATTTATTTGTTTGGTTGTCGAGGGTATGGTGAACCTCGATTTGATGCTAGCCGAGACCATGTGGTCTCGGGGATTTTCTTGTGCTCGATGGCCATACCGAGACCCTCTTAGGGGTTCTCTTCGGGTGTGGTTCGGACCTATTGGCTCGAATGGTAATATGGTTCGACCCTTTGGGTCGCGGCTTGTTAGCCGAATACCACTTGTTGCCGAATTGACCATTTGGGTCAAATGGTTTATATGAATTCTTGGTTAAGCTCAAGTGAGCTATATTATACTTGTGCTTGGTTCGAGTCTAAAGGACTCGCGGTCCGGAGCCGAGACTCAAGTGAGTCGAGGGCTCGGGTCGGCTTGGTAAACCGACCCACACATTAACTTGGTTAATGTTATTTTTGTGATAATTGTGAACTATTTGTTATGTTATTATTTGTTATGATTGTTTTGGTATATATTGTTGTTGTGGTATTTATTTCCTCGGCCGATTACATATGGGTCGAATTGGATATTGATTATGGTAATTGTGGAGTTGTTGTCGTTTGGTAACAGTGATTGGGGACCGATTGTGAGACGGTCGTTAGATTGACGGAGATAGGTTAGTCGGGTGCCGTAGTCGGACCCTATTGTTGTAGCCCGTGGTTTGAGATTGTGATTGGACGGAGAATTGTTATTTATGACTTTTGCATATTATTGGACTTGGACAATGAGCCGAGGGTCATGACTCGGACATATGACCATTTCGTATAACTCAATAACTATTAAAATTGAATCGGAAATAATAAAACTCGTAATAATAATTATTGATAATATGAACGTTTATATGAAAGTATATACGTGAATAACGTATATATAACTATATAAACGCGTATATTAATAATAATAATAATCACGAGTCGTATTATAAATAATACGATTAGATATATATTAGGCTACGAAAGTGGCGTAATATTATTAAACGTATTGTTATTATAAAAATTGTGTATAAAACGGGAAACTCCCGACAATTATGAAACGTTTAATAAAAAGTCATTCCGGATATATATAACGGATAAACTTATTGAGTTAGGCGAAATTGTTGTCACTCGGGTCCAGGTGAGTTATTATTTGCGACGTTCGTGTTGTCACGGATATATGACGACTAATATAGATGTTTTCTATAATTAAATAACCACTTAACCGTAAGGTTGAGCCGGGTTGTTTGGTTATACGAAATAAATATATTAGTGGGCATCGTATCCTACGACGCCCATAGGTTGTAGTATATGTAAAGTGTAATAGATTGCGAGTGTATATATCGGGAAATCTGGCCAATTTGACGATATATACGAGGAATTTATTAAACTATGATATATACTATATAGTCAATATGTGCTATGTGCTTTATATGTGTTTTAGATTGGGTGTAATCTTGGAACGGTATATTACGTAAATAAATATGAGTATTATCAAATCGGCGGATTTGGTAAACTTTGGCGATTTATTTAAATGATATATTGGGCTAATATTAGATCTATAGTTTATTTTATCTTTTTATGTGCGATCTTGTTGGTTTGTTTTGAGTCGACCCACCACCCGTATGGATACCAAACGCAAATACACCAAACTAATACGAAATGGATTTTCGGTAATAAAACGGATTCTCGTCCGGGTTTGGGAATATTATATATTTGAGGAAATGATTTCTGAAAGAGTTAATATTGTTAGGTCGTGCCAAGTCCGTAGTTGCTGTTTCGTGAGTTATCATACATCTTATTTCTACCTACCTCGTCTTGCTATTTTCTGGACTTGAGGTGAGTCATAGCCCACTTTTTACTCTTGAACTATGTTTTCAATGATTGGGGTGAGAAACGTGCAAATTGTTTTATGTGGACTATTATCGCTTTTACTTTTCAAAACTTGCTATGCTCATGGAACTAGGAAGATTTGTCAACCTTAGTCACATAGTGAATTATCGCGTGTAGACTAGTTATGGTTAGACGAATATTACAACAACCTTAGTCACATAGTGAACCATCGCGTGTGGACTAGATTTGGTTAGATGAGTTACATCAACCCTAGTCACATAGTGAACCATCGCGTGTGGACTAAATAGTGGTTGGATTACGAGATCGACTCATTTGAGGATTTCGGATACTATAGTGTGTGCACCTATAGGTTATTAATACTTCGGAGGTTATCCGAGTATTTATTGGTATTGCGGGGGTTACCCGAATATCTATGTTAGTACGGAAGGGTATCCGTGTGTTTTGTTAGTATGGAAGGGTATCCGTGTGTTATGTTGGAGCGGAGGGTATCCGCAGGTTTTTAGCGAATCCCTAGTCTAGCTAGCAAGCGTTTTGCGTATATGTCCACTATATCATTAGTTGAATTTAAACCTATGATCTCACCAACGAAAGCTGACTTTTAGCGCGTTTTCTCAGGTAATTAAGTGATGTGGTGCTTGCTTGGATTGGAAGGCTCGGCTAAGGCTCTCGGTTCATGGATCTATTTTTCTAAACTCTGATAATTGAATTTGGACCTATTGTTATTTTATTTTGGGCCTGACTCTGAATGATGTTGGGATAAATGTAAACCTTAAAACCCCGTTTTGGTTGTGTTTTTATTATGTTTACTTTATCTCGTTCTATATTGTCTTGTGTTGGATACCAGTCCCCGTAGCACCCCGAAAGCTTGTTGAGTCTTCCGCTGTATCAAATTTTGGGGGTGTTACATATTGGTATCAGAGCCAGGTTATAGAGAACTAGGTAAATAAACGCCTAAACTATAACCGTATTTTTATAGAAAATGATCCTTGACTACCGCCCGCCAGCCCGCCAAGCCGAAGCATCTTCTATTATTTGAGGTATTATGAGATATTTGAGATGATTTGAGGTTTATGGACTTTAGTAATAAGATGGCGTTCTCGAGGATTTATATGGTCTACATGTTTTATAAACATTTTAGTAATGCGGTGTTTGAAATTCTTTTATTGAGATTATATATGGAATTATTTGATGAGTATGTTTGGTATGGTTTTATGAGTTGTGACTTAAGTTGTTTTGAAACACTTACACCTACCCTACGCCGTTGTCACAGACTATGGCCTCCCATATGCCCGATGTCGTCGAGGACATTCTTACTGCACCGGTTTTACCTGCACAGTTCATTATGGCATCTGATGATCCTTACCAGATGGCCATGACTCCAGCTACTGTATCACAGGCAGCTTCTACTTCAGCACTACCTGTTGCATCTACGCAGGGACCCTCATCTTCTTTAGGGCTCCCTGGTACATCGAGGCAGCTTACTCTTCATCAGGCTTTGGCTCGTGTGGCACCACGCTTTGCCCACCGAGCTACGGCATGCATGTCGGTACGCCCTACTCCATCACCTTTACAGATTGATGCTCATTCTCTTCTGTCTGAGGCACCGCCCACATCACTGCGTCGTCGTCCTAGATCACCTACTACATCTTCACATGGTTCACCCAGTAGGAGACGACGAGTGATGAGGTACTCTTCCGATGAGGAGGAGGAGGAGTACGAGGGTGAGGATGAGGCTGATGACCCTGAGCGGGAGGATGACCCTCAGGAGGCTGAGCATGGTGATGATGATGACCCTGAGGAGGAGGATGACCCTCAGGAGGATGAGATGCCTGATGATGATGATGATGTGTTAGCACCACCAGCTCAGGCTGAGGAGCCTGATTCACCTGTACACCCGATTGAGCCCGATTCACCTGATCATCCGTTCTTGTTTGAGTTGCCACCTGGTAGTCCAGTGGAGTCGGATGCATCGTCTGAGATTTCTGCTGAGCATGCAGAGTTGGGTGAGATTGGCAGGTTGTGGGCTCGGATTACTGAGCTTAGTGACAGAGTTGCACGTGTATCTGATCGACTTGAGCGGGTTATTGGAGAGTTTTTAGCAGATTTGAGAGTTGATTTGACTGTCGTTGTGGGCAGGACTACTGAGCTGAGGAGAGTTATGATGGAGGTCCACGAGCATATCGATAGTTTGCAGCGAGGATTTGTTACTGCTCGTGAGGCCGACCGCAAGCTTTGGCAAAGGAATGCCGAGCTAGAGAAGGAGGTGGCTGACCTCAAGAGAGACCGAGACACCCATAGCGTGGAGTTAGGATCGTTATGGAGGGATCTTGATGGCTTGAGGCAGGAGTTGAGGATTCTCCGTCAGCCACGTGGCTAGTTGTTTGAGTTATATTATCTTGTTGCTTTCTTAGCCGAGGAGTGTTCGGTTAGAAAAGCTGGTTATCATATATTGATGTATTTTGTACGGTATTCGTCTCTTTTGGAATGATTAGTATGTTTTGTGTTATCCGTTAGTTGGAACGATGTTAGATCGCTATTGTACGGTTGATGGTTATTAGTATATGGTATTATGTGATTTTGGGTGTTATGGAAATTGAGTCCTTATTCGCTTATCTGTTGTTACGTGGTGTATTGTTGCTATTCTTTCCATGATTGGTTACGTTGAAATGTTTTGTTGAGCATATCGATAAGTTCTATTGGAGACTCATGAACTTGTGTGATGTTACAGATCAATGGCACCCCGTCGAAACCCTGTTAGGTCTACCAGGACTGGTCCTGCTATGACTACTCCTGCTCGCCGAGGTCGTCGACCTACTCGAAATGTTGAAACCCCTACTCCTGACAACCTGGACACCACTAACCGTAACAACAGGAATCAAAATGTTGATGTTCAGGGAGACAATGATCATGTTCCACTTAATGCACCTACTGTGGATCAAGCCATGATCAACCAACTCGTGGAGCAAAGAGTTGCTGAACTACTAGCTGAGTCAAATCATTCCAACAATTCTGCTGGAACTTTTCCACCTGTTCGTGCTAATGGATGTCAATACAAGGAATTCAAGATTTATGGACCCATTGAGTTTGGTGGAACTGAATGAGTGGTTTACTTAGTCAGATGGATTGAGAAGACTGAGTCAGTGTTTAATGTTAGTGGTTGTGCGGAGAATGCAAAGGTAAAGTTTGCTTCTTTTACTTTCAAGGATGAAGCTTTGACTTGGTGGAACAACTACCGAAATGCAGTTGGGAGTGATGTAGCTTATGCTATGACTTGGGAGCAATTTAAGTCCTTGTTGATTCAGACTTATTGCCCAAGGAATGAGGTCAAGAAGCTAGAGATTCAGTTTTGGAACCACAAGGTGAAAGGTAATGATATGGCAACTTACAATCGTCGTTACCAGGAGTTAGCCTTGTTGTGCCCTGATATGGTGAAAACTGAGACTCAAAAGATTGAAAGGTATACTGATGGATTGCCTGTAGCTACGAGGAATGATGTAATTTCTGCTAGGCCTGCAAACATCAATGAGGCAATCACAATTGCTCAACAACTTATGGATTCGTTGGAATTAGAAGAAGCTGATAAGGAGAAGAATGGAAAGAGAAAGAGAGACCGTCACTCTAAGAGTAATGATCACCGAAGCAAGAGACAAGCTAAGGCTTATGCTATTGGGAATGGAGATAAGAAGGATCAGAACGGTGATGCACCCAAGTGTGATCGTTGCCACCAGCATCATACTGGACGGTGTGGTGTGAAATGCCAGAATTGCTCAAGGAAAGGACACACAGCTAGGGACTGTAGAGCTCAACCTCTTGCTATGGTTCAAGCTGCTCCTGAAATGAGAAACAAGGCAGACGTTACTTGTTATGGGTGTGGAAAGAAGGGACACTATAGGAATGAGTGTAGAGAATCGCGGAACCGTGGAAATCAAGGCTCGGGTGGTAATGGGTACAATTATGGAAACCGTGGAACTGGAGGAAATCGTGGACGACAAGATAATGGGGACCAACGTGTGGAAGCTGGAGCTGCCCAGGGAAGAGTGTATGCACTCGGGAACGAGAGAGGAGAAGATCCGAACGTCGTTACTGGTACGTTCCTTCTCAATAATCGTTATGCTTCCATACTGTTTGATACTGGTGCCGATAGGAGTTTTGTGTCCACTACATTTGCACCCTTACTAGAGAAACCCCCGATGGCCTTAGGAATTGGATATGATATTGAATTAGCAAATGGAAACCTAGAAAGGATTAATACCATCATTCGCGGTTGTACGTTAAATTTCTTGAACCATCCTTTCAACATAGATCTTCTACCCGTCACGTTAGGAAGTTTTGACGTAATTATTGGTATGGATTGGTTGTTGAAGTATCGTGCTCACATACTTTGCGACGAGAAGATCATGCGTGTACCATACGGAAAGGAAGTCCTAAATATATTAGGAGACCGAAAGGATTCTAGGAGCCCATCCCGATTAGCAGTTATATCTTGCACAAAGTTACCGAAGCTAATGGAGAAGGGATGTTACCTTTTCTTAGCCCAAGTTTCTGAGAAGGGCGAGACGAAGAAAAAGGAAAGGTGCATTGGAGATGTGCCTATAGTTCGTGAATTCCCTGATGTGTTTCCCGATGATTTGCCGGGAATCCCGCCGACTAGACAAGTGGAGTTTCAGATTGAGTTGATACCTGGTGCTGCACCTGTAGCACGAGCACCTTATCGTCTTGCACCTACCGAACTAGAAGAATTGTCGAAACAATTGGCGGAGTTAGCCGAAAAAGGATTCATAAGACCAAGTTCTTCACCTTGGGGAGCCCCAGTCCTATTTGTGAAGAAGAAGGATGGATCGTTTCGTATGTGTATTGATTATAGGGAGTTGAATAAGTTAACGGTGAAGAACCGATACCCGTTACCTAGGATCGATGACTTGTTCGATCAACTTCAAGGATCGAGTGTGTATTCGAAGATCGATTTGAGATCGGGATATCATCAACTTCGAGTTCGCGAAGAAGATATTCCGAAAACGGCTTTCAGAACCCGTTACGGGCATTATAAGTTCCAGGTGATGCCGTTTGGGTTGACTAACGCACCAGCAATATTCATGGATCTCATGAATCGTGTGTGTAAGCCTTACTTGGATAAGTTCGTGATTGTGTTCATCGATGACATTCTGATTTATTCAAAGAGTGAGAAAGAGCATGAGGAACATTTAAGACTCATTTTAGAATTGCTCAGGAAGGAGAAACTTTATGCCAAGTTTTCAAAATGCGAATTTTGGATTCCGACAGTACAATTTTTGGGTCATGTGATTGACAAACAAGGAGTCCATGTGGATCCTGCAAAAATTGAGGCGATAAAAGATTGGGCTGCACCTACAACCCCAACCGAAGTTCGTCAATTTTTAGGTTTAGCTGGTTATTACCGAAGATTCATTGAGGGATTTTCGAAGATAGCTAAACCATTAACCAAATTGACTCAAAAGAGTGTTACGTATGAATGGGGAGATAAAGAAGAGGAAGCGTTTCAATTGCTTAAGAAAATGTTGTGTAGTGCTCCTATCTTAGCGTTACCGGAAGGTAACGAGGATTTCGTCGTCTATTGTGACGCATCGCATAAAGGTTTGGGAGCCGTGTTAATGCAACGAGAGAAAGTGATAGCTTATGCTTCCCGACAGCTCAAAAAGCATGAGAAAAACTACACTACCCATGATTTGGAGCTAGGTGCTGTAGTTTTTGCTTTAAGAATATGGAGACATTACTTGTACGGAACCAAGTGTGTTGTATTTACTGACCATAAAAGTCTACAACACATCTTGAATCAAAAAGAGCTCAACATGAGACAGCGACGTTGGATCGAGTTGCTAAGCGATTATGATTGTGAAATTCGCTACCACCCTGGTAAAGCAAACGTTGTTGCTGATGCTCTTAGTCGAAAGGAAAGAGTACCACCATTACGAGTTAGGTCATTAGGAATGACTATCGTATCGCCATTACCGTCTCAAATACTTGAAGCTCAAACGAAAGCGTTGAAGGCAGAAAATAGACCTGCCGAGAATATATTTGGGATGGCTGATAACGAGAAAGGATTTGTTAAGCGTTCTAATGGATTATTAGGTTTTGGAGATCGGATTTGGGTACCTTTACATGGAGGAATTCGGGAATTGATTATGCATGAGTCGCATAAGTCAAAGTACTCCATTCATCCTGGTTTCGATAAAATGTATCAGGATCTTAAGAAGTTCTATTGGTTGCCAAATATGAAGGCAGACATAGCATCGTACGTTAGTAAGTGCTTGACATGCGCCAAGGTTAAGGCTGAACACCAGAGGCCGTCAGGACTACTAACGCAACCAGAACTTCCAGTCTGGGAATGGGAGCGGATTACTATGGACTTCATTACCAAATTACCGAGAACAGCTAGCGGTTGTGACGCTATCTGGGTAATTGTGGATCGTCTGACAAAGTCTGCTCATTTCTTAGCTATTAGTGAAGATGATAGTGTAGATAAACTTGCGAGGCTATATGTGAAGGAAATTATTTCGCGTCATGGAGTCCCGATATCTATTATTTCGGATCGTGATAGTCGTTTTACGTCAGCTTTGTGGCGATCACTTCAAACGGCTTTGGGGACGAGGCTTGATATGAGTACTGCATATCATCCCCAAACCGATGGTCAAAGTGAGAGGACCATTCAGACGTTAGAGGATATGCTTCGTGCATGCATCATAGACTTTGGTAAAGGCTGGGAGAAGTATTTACCCCTTGCGGAGTTCTCCTATAATAACAGCTACCATACAAGTCTTAAGGCTGCACCCTTCGAAGCTTTGTATGGCAGAAAGTGTCGTTCGCCTATTGGTTGGGCAGAAGTTGGAGATAGTCAACTTACAGGCCCTGAGCTTATTTTGGAAACTACCGAGAAAGTAACTCAGATTCGTGATCGGTTGCAAGCCGCCAGAGATAGGCAGAAGAGCTACGCCGATCAGAGACGTAAACCTTTAGAGTTCCAGGTTGGAGACAAAGTGATGCTGAAAGTCTCGCCTTGGAAAGGTGTAATACGTTTCGGGAAACGTGGTAAACTCAACCCACGCTACATTGGACCATTCTTGATCTTGGAAAGAATTGGACCCGTGGCTTATAGGTTGGAATTACCGTCCGAACTGAGCAAGGTTCACGACGTGTTCCACGTGAGTAATCTGAAGAAATGTCTTTCTGATGAAATGCCCGTCATTCCAATGAGGGACATTCGTGTTGATGAGAAACTAAATTTCGTGGAGGAACCGATTGAGATTTTAGATCGTGAAGTTAAACGACTCAAGAGGAGTCGCATTCCACTCGTCAAGGTTCGTTGGAATTCCCGACATGGACCAGAGTTTACGTGGGAACGTGAGGACGAGTTCAGGAAGAGATATCCGAAGCTTTTCACTTCGTAGATGAATTTTTCCGAGTGAAACCCGGGACGGGTTTCCTTCTGAGACGGGGAGGATGTGACAACCGGCAGTTTAGGGAGCTGTAGGACCTTAGATATCACAACTTTATCACACACAATATAAGCACAATAAGAAGTAGAGATGGAAAGATGGTGACTTGATGTATATATATGTATTTCGTGTATATGTAAGAGAGATGGAAAAGATGAGAGCTTTTATTACTAAAACACACACAAATACACACACAAGCACACACCTCAAATGAGCCTTTGAGGTGTTTAAATAGTAAGATACATGAGATGCCCTATGGGCTTTCTATGGGCTTGGGCTTGGACTAGGCTTATGAAACATAACATATAACATATTAGCTTGCCAAGTCCAAGGCCCAATGACTAAACTATTACTAATCTTAACACACGACACAAAGTTACAATATGAGAATGACCATCACTTCATAATACATATTTTAAATGCTAACAATCTCTCCCTAAGGGGTGGTCATTCGAATGATGCTCCACGTAAGTGGGTCTTCCGTGTTCTTTGTCTTTAACTTTGTGTGTCGTTGTAGAATAGTCTTTAGTCTTTGTTCCTTCATGCTTTGTGATCTTTGATGACTGATTTTCATCGTTCTTTGTTCCTTTGTGATGTGGAGTTATCTGCCTTTCGTCACTTCTGCGTCTGTGGTGGTTGTTTGCCATTCCAACATGCTCATACATCTTTGGACTTTGATATTTATATGCACGTAGTTCCCTTTCTTTCACTTTGATCTTTAGTCTTTATACTTTGTAGATTCTTCTTTTTGGCGTAGAATCTTTCTTTGAGCTTTGTGTTGTATAGATCTTTGAGGGAGCTTTCTTTAACTTCCAGATGTATGTATGAGCATGTGGAATCTGTTTCCATGGAGATGAAGTGTCCCTGCATATAAACAGTTAGCAATAAAACAACCGGTACTTACAGATAAGAATTAGAGATCGTCAACAGCATAGTGTGAAGACTCCTTCTAACCCTTACCATGGCCGTTCCCATATCAGATACTCTCGAGAAAGCTTACGAGACCTACTTAGTAGCTCAATGACTGGGTGAGTCGCTGGGGATCACTCCACGACTGTAGACCGTTTGAAACCACCGTGAACACTAAGCGTAACCCATAAAAAATTACCGAAGTGACCTGCTGTCAGGGCTGCTTGATGTTGACCCTGGCAGGAATTTCCATTCAATCATTGAGAATCACAAATGTGAATCCTCTCATAAATGTTCTGGCAGATTGCTAAGATCTGCGTAGGACTCTTAAGTTTACATCTGGCGTCCTTAATGATGAACAACCAGTGTAGAAATATCATGTGTTCCTATGAGATCTTTTGATGAATCTCGGGGCTCTAGACTCGATAAGTGCACATTTGGTTTCCTATGCGGAGATTAGGGAGAGGTCTCCTGCTTCAATATCAACCATCTCTAAGAGACAGGTCGATAGATTACACCGGTTCCCCGTGAGAATGAAACAAGCTCTTTTAAGAGAACTTGAGTGGTTAAGAAGGTTTAGTGCAGTGCGTCACTGGGTCCATGACGTCTTTGTCTTCAATACCGGTGTCACCTTAGTAACAACCAGTAGCATATGAGTTGAACCCGGTGTCTGCCCTAAGGTTGAACATATGGAGGGCTATTTCTTTTCACCCTTTTTCATAACTTTTCTTTTTAATTCTTCAACCCCTTCTTTCTCCTTTCTCATTTTCTCCTTTTTTCAATCATACCTAAGGACTTCTAATTCTAATATATTGGAATTGTCCTTGGGTAGATCCCTCCGGCTCTGGCGGATCATAGGACGGTTTTCCCTAACCTTAGTCACCTTATAACTCCATGACTATCCTATTGTTGATCACATGCCATAAAACCTTTTGTGAAAATCTCTCAAAGTGTTTATGAATATAAAACACATTTTGTTGACACTCCGAGAGTTTTTACATTTCTTTTGAAGGACCCCCCCTTCACATGTGCTCATGTAATTTTTAAGAAATTTGCACATGTGGGAGGAGTTTGCACTTTTTTGAATTGATCCACTTTCAGTGAACATGACCAATTCGAGACACGCTTACATCACTAGTTAGACTAGCTTGAAATTATTACCCGTCCTGGTCAAGTCCAAAGAAAGTTTCTCGATACGGTACATTCTACTCAGACAAGTCCAATTCGAGACACGCTTACATCACTAGTTAGACTAGCTTGAAATTATTACCCGTCCAGGACAAGTCTTTTCGATTACAGACATTTTAAGCTTCGTCAATTCATTGGTTCATTCTGAGTCGAGCTCATTTGAGATTCAGTCACAAACTTTAAACATCTTTGATCACATTTTAATCATGTCTTCTCCCCCTTAAAAATAGCATAGCGTGATATTTTTGATGTCAACTGATTAATAAAAGGATTTTTGGAGAGAAAGACAGATTCTATTTTGCATGAATTTTGGAACAATTTTCTTTTTCTACTCCCCTTTAATGATAGCATATTTAAAATTAATTAAGGGTTTTGAGGGAGTTATCTTGAGCACTAATTTTTAGAGATTTTAAGAAATCTTTTGAACAATCTTGAAAAAGTGCTCAAGAATTTTGTTGGAAAACGAGTTTATGCTTGAAATCTTTTTCGTTTGTTTAGACTCGAACATTTTGAAAAAGAGTTCGTCATTGAACGTACGAGTCCTTGATTTGAAAATAATCAGAAGTCATCGTTTAATGTCCGGGTTTCGTACTGAAGTATACGAAAGCCATTGTGAAGAAAGTTTTGAGAAACGACATGTTTTAGGAAAACATAAAAAAGAACTCCCGCTCAAGCATCTGTACATGTCCGTATCATTGTTGAATGAGATTTCTAGAAACGTACAGAATATTGATTTATACGAGAGACATGTCGTGAGAAGAATATTTTTGGATTTTTTGATTTTTTTTTTTTTTTTTTTTTTTTTTTTTTTTTTTTTTTTAATGTTTTTGTATTTTTTGAAATTTTATATTTTTGTATTTTGTTTTTGTAAAAGAAATGGAAAATCAAAAATAGAAGATTGAAAGAATGATTTTATAGAATTTACAGAATTTGAACCCTCTGAAGAACTGGGTTCTGAGATAGTTGAAGCACCTGCAACCAAAGACGAAGAGGTTTCACAAATAACAGTGTTAGAAGTACATGAAGCATCACTCTGCGGGTGTTGACTATCAACGGTTGTTGTGGTTTCTACTTCCTTATCCTGAAGATTATCACTATTATTTGTCTTGGTGCAACTATCAAAAATCTTCCCTGTGGGAATCCATCTAAGACCAACTATTTTAAAAACTTTCCCGGTAGGAATCCACCTAAGGTAAGATGTAGATGTAGTTTTCTTATCAGATGCAGCGGAAGTCTCAGTCTTGGAAAAACTACATTCTTTAGATATCCACCTATTAGGTTTCTTAACCTCTTGCTTCTTATCAACGGGTTTGTTTCGATTTGGTGTCTTAGTGGATTGTGTCTTGACACTTGATTTGGAATTCTTTGTGTTGCATTCTACGTTCCTAGCATACTCTTTTGTGTCACTACTCTTAGATGCAAGCCAATCCCTAGTATTTTGTTGAAAGTTCCTAGGTAATGGTTTACTACTACTAGCGGTGCTTTGGAATCTTGTAGAATTCATCACACTAGGTTTTGCACCTAAAATTCCGTTTTTTCGATGTTGTGCCTTTTTTCTAGCTTCTTCTACATGATGATTGAGGACCATGTCATTAGAACCAACAGACTCATTAATAGTTTTTGTAGTCTTATTTGGTGTACTATACTTAGAAGAGCCAGGTGAAATCACATTTTTGTTTCTTTCAACAAACAAGTTTTGTTTTTCAACAATCTTATCATTTTCACATTGCTGGGGCAAGGGTGTTGGAGTGACTGGTTTTGTCAAATCCTTTGTTGCATCGACTTTTGGAGCAAACCGTGAAATTGACATTTTTGGTTTTTGAACCGTGTTTGAAACATTTGGTTTCTCCGAAGTTGATGGTTTTGCAAACTTAGTTTCCTCACCCTTCCTTTTTTGACTTTCAAGCTGAGCCCTCAAAAGATCATTTTGCTCTTTCATGTTCTTAAAGGCATGCTCATACGACAATTTGTCATATTTGCATTCTTCCTTTTTTCGATCAAGTTGTTTGAAAAATGACAGATTTTCTTTTTCAAGTTTAATAAGAGCATTTTCATATTTTGAAATAATTTCGGAGGTCTCAGCTCTCAGTCGTTCATCGTCTTGAACAGAATATGTTTGTAAAATGATGGACATAATATCGGTGGTCATAACAGCTTCGAAGAGAGAATCATTTAGGTTTTCCAAAACATTGATTTGCTCAAAAGATTCATTTGCCTTCTTTATCAGGGACTTGTGATCCGTGACGAAGTCAGCTGTTTCTTTCAAAAATGCTTGTTCAAAATGAATTACGCGAGCATGGATGTTATTAATTTGAGGAGCAAATTCATTTTCAAAATGAACCGTGGAATTCCAGTTAATCTCATTAAGTCTCATTTTAGATTCCAAAGTCGTTTTAAGTTGCCCAACTCTTGTTTTAAGATCATCAAGATATCCTCTTGCAGCACTTGTGTTAAAAGTGTTGTTTGAAGAAATCTGTTCCATGTTTGAAATCGATTTGGAAGCAACTACCTTTTTCGAAAACATTTTTGAGAATGGACGTTTTATGGAAAACACTGATGGTTCTTTTTGTGGAACAAAAGTAATTCCCGAAAGTTTGTTCAATTTGTTGTAATCAATCGATTTCAAATCAGGATTCTTTTGTTTCATTTTATAAATGCTCTCTTCTGCCAATTCAATCGTTTCCACAGAATCACGAACAATGGGAGGATCATGCTTAGCCAACAAAACATTTCCATTAAAAAACAATTCTGAGCTTGCTGAGCTTTCTTGAGACTACAAGGAGTTTTGTTACCAAGAGCTATTTTATGTTTTGTGTGGTAAATCGGATTAGTTTGATTAGCAATCATGTGCATTGTTTGACTTGACTGACCCTTTTTAACCACTAATTCTTCTAGATGTGCAATCTTGTGTTCTGACTCTACGATTTCTTCCAAAAGTTTATCTTCTTTCTTTGCAAAGTCCTTTTTCAACTCATCCCTTTCTTTTTCAAGATTGGTGTAAGCTGTTTCTTGTTTTGAAAGTTGGTTTGTTAATTCAGAAATTTCTTGTTTTAAAGAGTTAATGGTTTTTGTTGAACTTATTTCAAGATTAGCAAACTTGGTTTTCCATTCCCTATCTTTAACAAGTAACTTCTTATAACCAATTTCAAATTCTGACTCGCGTTCTTTGTTAATTTGAAAACTTTTTGCATTTTCCTTGTATCTCTCAAGCTCATTGGTCAATTTCTCATTCGCGGCCTTAACATCGCGATTGACCTTTTTTACTTTCTCGATTTCAATACCACAATTATTTAATAATGATTCAAATAAAGCACGTGTTTCCTCATCATTCTCAGCATGCTGTGAAACGAAGCCTCCATTATGATTCACATCTGGAGTTGCTGAAGAAGTATTGCTACTACTTGGCGTGTCCAGGTATGTATCATAAGTAGGTGCTTGCTTCTCAGAATGTTGTTCCTCATGAGGAGACATGTCAAATATATCATTATTATGACATGTGTTGAAATTTGATACCTCAGATGGTGCACTGGTGTCATAAACAGGAAGTGTGTCAGAATCCGTGTCATACTTAGCTTCCTGAAGATTCGCCATGAATATGCAGTTCGCATCGATATCCTCTCTGTCTTCCATTTCATCCATAAGAGCCATAAAATCATGTTCCTCTGCATTCAACTGAAACCCTGCCTTCTCTTTTTGTGCCAACAGAACTGCTTTCTGCAAATACTCTAGATCTTTCTTTTTCGGCTTAGTAGGACAGTTCCTTGCCATATGACCTACTCCTTGGCAGTTGAAACACTTTACCTGATTACCCTGATTCACATTTCCATAATTCCCAACAACTGGAGCTGCCACATTCCTATTCTGATTACCCATTGCCTGATTACCAACATTCTGACCCCTCTGATTTCCAACATGCTGACCCATCTGATTCCCTGCATACTGACCATACTGATTCCCTGCATACTGACCTGCATTTTGCATATTCTGATTACCCATGTTAATTCCAGTAGCGTATCCTTGTTGATTCCCATAAACTCCAACCATGTGGCCTCCATTGCCCATATTGAAACTCGGCTGAGCGATCTGCTTGTTGCGAGTATTTGATGAAATCCTTTGGTTGTTGTTTGTTGGTGTAGAATGGCGTCCTTGGAAAGCTTTTGTCAGAAAAGCAAACGCTTGAGTCAATGCTGCAGTAGCTTCATCATTTTTAGTGAATTCTGGTTCTTGAAATTGTGGGTATTGCTGTTGTGGAATAAGATGTTGTTGTTGCTGTGGGTAGAATTGTTGTTGGTAGACCGGTGTTGGTTGTTGAATGTAGGATGGTTGCAAGTAGTTGTGAGTGGAAGATGATGATGGTTGTTGTTGTGTGTTCACTGGTATAGGTGTTGGTGTATCAGCAATTAATGCTAGAGGATCATGCTTTTTAGCTAGTAATTCAGCTCTTACTTCATTAGCTTCATCTTGATTTTGCTTCAAGAAGTCATACACTTGATCATAAGTAACTTCATGCAAATTCTTTGTCTGATAAACAATAGTGACATATCTTCCCCATTCTGGTTGTAACTCATTCAGAAAAATGGTGTTGTTAGCAATATTTGTCTGACTGAGGTTGTGTCTTGATAAATCATTCATGATCTTACAGAATCTGTGGTAGTACGTCTCTATGGATTCACCAGGAATTTAAGTAAACTTGCGAAGTTCCTTAAGCAATTGTGTTTCCATTTCCTGTTTCCCGATGTCTGTCCCATACATTAACCTCTTGACTCTTTCCCAGACTGCATGAGCACTTACTTCACTGTCAACAGTAGCGTAGATAGTTTCAGGTAAACCAAGAACGACGTAATGAAATGCCTGATCATCAGCTTCAATCTGTTTTCTGTCTTCCACAGTGTATTCAGTCTCATTCTGTTCTCTGTAGTATGGTTGTACTGGGGGGGGGGGGTACCATTTGGATCACCAGGGTCTAGTACTTGTGATGGTTTGAAAGGTCCATCCACAATGGATTTGATGAGAAGACTTCCATTTGTTTTGCTCTTAAGATAACGCATCATACGACTAGCCCACTGTGAGTATCCACCCTTTGACAGCATGGGAGGTCGGTTTTCGGCACCGGCTGCATGAATGTCTTGCTGCGTTGCCATTGATGAAGTGTAGATGGATAAAGTTGATTCTTGGATCGTTCCAACGAAATAGGAGTAGAGTTTAGAGTGAGTTGATGCAAGTTTTTATGGTGAAAATTTTGACTGAAAACCTTGAAACCTCAATAACTTCTTCTCGGAGCGTTTTTAGGCCTCGAAACTTCACCTAAATCGATAAATTAATTTAGCGTGTCGTTCTCCTCTGTATGACGGTCGTTTTGACAGCTGATTCGTCGAAAACGGAGTTACGGTTCAAAAGTTATGGCCGTTTGAAGTTTGGTCGTCAAAAACCTCACTTTCTCGAAAATTTTCAAGTTTCTCGAAAATTATCAAGTTTCTCGAAAATTATTAAGTTTCTCGAAAATTATCAAGTTTCTCGAAAATTATCAAGTTTCTCGAAAATTATCAAGTTTCTCGAAAATTATCAAGTTTCTCGAAAATTTTCACTTATCGAGAAAAATCAAAACTTATCTAAATTATACAATTTAGAAAGTTATCCCAAGTCGAAGTGTTTTTTCTAACTTATACAAGGAAGAAAAACACCGAGTAAACCACGGAATCGTATGAAGATAACTAGGATGAGATTCTCGATAAATGGTAGCCAAATCGTGTAGCTCAAAGCACTCCAAAATCAAGTTTGTGTTTCAAGAAACTTGTACTTTTATGCATAAAATCACCAAAACCTGAAGAAAGTTCAAAACTTGATGATTTTTATGAAACTTTTTCGAGATCTAGAAAACAAGTACAAAAACCAAATCGAATTTTTAAGCTAGAAATTTTCAAAAAGATTAAAACTTTCTTGTTAGATAAGGTTTATAACACTAGTTTGTAATAAAAAAAGTGTTAAAGACCAAGAAAAACAAGAAAAGTGAGAATTTTTAAGAAAATAACTTGAGAAAAAGCTTAAAAAACACGAAAAACACAAACACCCAACACTCCTAAATCATTGTTAGGCGATTGATACCACTTGTAGGACCTTAGATTACACAACTTTATCACACCAATAGAAGCAAAGATGAAGTAAAGATGGAAAGATGGTGACTTGTATGATATAAGTGTAATTCGTGTATATGAGAAAGAGAGATGAAATATGAGAGCTTGTTATTCAAAGAAAACACACACAAATACACACACAAGCACACACCTCAAATGAGCCTTTGAGGTGTTTAAATAGTAAGATACATGAGATGCCCTATGGGCTTTCTATGGGCTTGGGCTTGGACTAGGCTTATGAAACATAACATATAACATATTAGCTTGCCAAGTCCAAGGCCCAATGACTAAACTATTACTAATCTTAACACACGACACAAAGTTACAATATGAGAATGACCATCACTTCATAATACATATTTTAAATGCTAACAGGAGCTATTTTAAAACCCGCATTACAATTTAAGTTCGTTTATAATTTTTATTCGAAATTTTCATTTCACAACGAACTTGTAAGACCTATTTTATAGATATTTTTATTTAATGACGTTATGGAATTCGTGAATTATGTTCATAATTCATTTTTGATTATATGATCGGTGATGTATATTTGAATTCTCACTTGGTACTACGTTGACTTTGGCACTAGGATTACCTAACGACAATTTTATGATTCGTCTTAACGAGTCCGATATATATTTTAATTATTACGAGAGGTTCTCGTGTGATATGGAAGTTTTAAAATGAGTTCGGGTTCGGGCCACGTGTTTTTACAATAACCCGCGTTACCCGCTCCACCGTAATAATATCCTTATTATTACTATTATTATTATTATTCTTATTATTATTATAACTTAAAAAAAAAAAAAAAAAAAAAAAAAAAAAAAAAAAAAAAAAAAAAAGGTTAAAATGGGTGTTTGGTCCGGTTTTTACCCACACACACAACACAAACACAAACTTATTTCTCTCTCTCTCAAACTCATCTTCATCCCCATCTCATAAACCCTAGCCGCCGAAACACAAATCCGGCCACCACCGCCGTGTTTCCGACCACCCAACAAAACAAATACCACCAATTTACTCCTCTCTTTCCCCTCTTTCTTTTGGTATAAGAAACGCGCCCTAAAACCCTCATTAACACCACCAAATCTATAGTTTTCCATTCGAATTTTTGGTAGTTTTCTAGATCCGAGCATTTGAAGGATTTAGAAGGTGAGAAGAAACATTTTCAAGGTTTTGGGAGCCACGAATTGGTTTTATTTCGTGGCTACACGAATAATCTTTGGAGAATCGAATGGGTTTTCAAATGGAAATGAATGTTTTGTGATTTAAAAGATTAGTTTGGTATCCGGTTTCATGGGTTTGGGTCGTGGTCGACTTGGAACCGAGAGCCAAGCTCTCGGCTTATTTTTATTTTCTTGGTTCGAAGCCTTGTATGGCTTTGGTTCGTGGTGATGGTTGATTTATTTGTTTGGTTGTCGAGGGTATGGTGAACCTCGATTTGATGCTAGCCGAGACCATGTGGTCTCGGGGATTTTCTTGTGCTCGATGGCCATACCGAGACCCTCTTAGGGGTTCTCTTCGGGTGTGGTTCGGACCTATTGGCTCGAATGGTAATATGGTTCGACCCTTTGGGTCGCGGCTTGTTAGCCGAATACCACTTGTTGCCGAATTGACCATTTGGGTCAAATGGTTTATATGAATTCTTGGTTAAGCTCAAGTGAGCTATATTATACTTGTGCTTGGTTCGAGTCTAAAGGACTCGCGGTCCGGAGCCGAGACTCAAGTGAGTCGAGGGCTCGGGTCGGCTTGGTAAACCGACCCACACATTAACTTGGTTAATGTTATTTTTGTGATAATTGTGAACTATTTGTTATGTTATTATTTGTTATGATTGTTTTGGTATATATTGTTGTTGTGGTATTTATTTCCTCGGCCGATTACATATGGGTCGAATTGGATATTGATTATGGTAATTGTGGAGTTGTTGTCGTTTGGTAACAGTGATTGGGGACCGATTGTGAGACGGTCGTTAGATTGACGGAGATAGGTTAGTCGGGTGCCGTAGTCGGACCCTATTGTTGTAGCCCGTGGTTTGAGATTGTGATTGGACGGAGAATTGTTATTTATGACTTTTGCATATTATTGGACTTGGACAATGAGCCGAGGGTCATGACTCGGACATATGACCATTTCGTATAACTCAATAACTATTAAAATTGAATCGGAAATAATAAAACTCGTAATAATAATTATTGATAATATGAACGTTTATATGAAAGTATATACGTGAATAACGTATATATAACTATATAAACGCGTATATTAATAATAATAATAATCACGAGTCGTATTATAAATAATACGATTAGATATATATTAGGCTACGAAAGTGGCGTAATATTATTAAACGTATTGTTATTATAAAAATTGTGTATAAAACGGGAAACTCCCGACAATTATGAAACGTTTAATAAAAAGTCATTCCGGATATATATAACGGATAAACTTATTGAGTTAGGCGAAATTGTTGTCACTCGGGTCCAGGTGAGTTATTATTTGCGACGTTCGTGTTGTCACGGATATATGACGACTAATATAGATGTTTTCTATAATTAAATAACCACTTAATCGTAAGGTTGAGCCGGGTTGTTTGGTTATACGAAAAAATATATTAGTGGGCATCGTATCCTACGACGCCCATAGGTTGTAGTATATGTAAAGTGTAATAGATTGCGAGTGTATATATCGGGAAATCTGGCCAATTTGACGATATATACGAGGAATTTATTAAACTATGATATATACTATATAGTCAATATGTGCTATGTGCTTTATATGTGTTTTAGATTGGGTGTAATCTTGGAACGGTATATTACGTAAATAAATATGAGGATTATCAAATCGGCGGATTTGGTAAACTTTGGCGATTTATTTAAATGATATATTGGGCTAATATTAGATCTATAGTTTATTTTATCTTTTTATGTGCGATCTTGTTGGTTTGTTTTGAGTCGACCCACCACCCGTATGGATACCAAACGCAAATACACCAAACTAATACGAAATGGATTTTCGGTAATAAAACGGATTCTCGTCCGGGTTTGGGAATATTATATATTTGAGGAAATGATTTCTGAAAGAGTTAATATTGTTAGGTCGTGCCAAGTCCGTAGTTGCTGTTTCGTGAGTTATCATACATCTTATTTCTACCTACCTCGTCTTGCTATTTTCTAGACTTGAGGTGAGTCATAGCCCCACTTTTTACTCTTGAACTATGTTTTCAATGATTGGGGTGAGAAACGTGCAAATTGTTTTATGTGGACTATTATCGCTTTTACTTTTCAAAACTTGCTATGCTCATGGAACTAGGAAGATTTGTCAACCTTAGTCACATAGTGAATTATCGCGTGTAGACTAGTTATGGTTAGACGAATATTACAACAACCTTAGTCACATAGTGAACCATCGCGTGTGGACTAGATTTGGTTAGATGAGTTACATCAACCCTAGTCACATAGTGAACCATCGCGTGTGGACTAAATAATGGTTGGATTACGAGATCGACTCATTTGAGGATTTCGGATACTATAGTGTGTGCACCTATAGGTTATTAATACTTCGGAGGTTATCCGAGTATTTATTGGTATTGCGGGGGTTACCCGAATATCTATGTTAGTACGGAAGGGTATCCGTGTGTTTTGTTAGTACGGAAGGGTATCCGTGTGTTATGTTGGAGCGGAGGGTATCTGCAGGTTTTTAGCGAATCCCTAGTCTAGCTAGCAAGCGTTTTGCGTATATGTCCACTATATCATTAGTTGAATTTAAACCTATGATCTCACCAGCGAAAGCTGACTTTTAGCGCGTTTTCTCAGGTAATTAAGTGATGTGGTGCTTGCTTGGATTGGAAGGCTCGGCTAAGGCTCTCGGTTCATGGATCTATTTTTCTAAACTCTGATAATTGAATTTGGACCTATTGTTATTTTATTTTGGGCCTGACTCTGAATGATGTTGGGATAAATGTAAACCTTAAAACCCCGTTTTGGTTGTGTTTTTATTATGTTTACTTTATCTCGTTCTATATTGTCTTGTGTTGGATACCAGTCCCCGTAGCACCCCGAAAGCTTGTTGAGTCTTCCGCTGTATCAAATTTTGGGGGTGTTACATCGGTCCGGTCTCAGTCGGCCCTTCGGTCAGTCCGGTCCGTTCGGGTCGTTTACCCTGCCCTACCACTGAGTGGTTTGATGACTATTACGACCGGTCCATGTGTATACAACAATAAGAATAGTTGAAGAATGAGCAAAACATGAAGGGTGTAAATGTATATATAGAAAGACATATCCAACAATGGTCTTGTTATTTCCCCCAAATCAAAATATCAAATCATTGAAGAACCCTAACAAAAATGCCACACAAACATAAACAAAAATCAAATGCATCATTCCCACCAGAAATCATCCGTGAAATTCTGTCGAGGGCTTCAGTTGAATCTTTGTTACGATGTAAGTTAGTTTGCAAAGAATGGTACTCTTTAATTTCTTCCGACCATCATTTTATTAAATCCCATTTTACTTTATCTAGTCGTACCAACAACATTATTTACAACACTTATGCATCAGGAAACGATCTCTATAGCTGTCCTCTTTATGATGTGTTGTTTCGTAAATCTGTTAATAATGCGATACAGCTTGAAAATCCATTGCAACAACTTTACAATCAAACGGTTAGGATTGTTGGGTCTTGTAAAGGATTAGTATGCCTTTCAGCTGAGGATTATAATACTCTGTTTATTTACAACCCAAGTACTAGGGCTACCAATATTTTGCCTCGTTCTAAACTTGGGGCCGGTTCGTGGGTTTCCTATGGTTTTGGGTATGATGAGACGACTCATGATTACAAGGTGGTTAAAATATGCCGTTGTGACCGACCTTCGCCTTACTGGGATACCATGATATATTCGTTAATAGCTGGAAGTTGGAAGGAAATCGGTCGTTTTCCTTGTCTTGATCCTTTAAGTGATGGTAAGTTTTTAAATGGAGCTCTTCATTGGGTGACTGGCGATGACTGTTCGGATTCGCTGCACATTGTTTCTCTTGATTTGGGGAAGGAGACTTATGGTGAGGTTTTGCAACCGGAGTATGATCGTAAAGGTAGTAAGCAATTGACTTTGGGGGTTTTGGGAGAATCGCTGTGTGTTCTTTGTAATTATTATGAAAATTGTGTGGTGGATGTATGGGTGATGAAGGATTATGGAGTGAAGGATTCTTGGACTAAGTTGGCTTCCATCCCACATCCGACTACTTGGCGTATGTATTTGGATATTTTGGGTTTTTTAAAGGATGGCAAAGTGTTGTTGCGATTTGGGCGACAATTGCTTGTCCATCATTCAAAAGACAGTTCGTCTTTAGAGATTGTGAACCTTGATGAAATTGATGAAGCTTGCGTTGTTGTTGAGAGTTTGGTTTCACCTTTTCCGCCTTTAGCCCTTGCCGATGAGAATGAAAATTAAGGTGAATTTACCTCTTCCAACTCTGTTTCGTTTTCTGGTTAGTTATAATTAGTCATAACTTGTTCACCTAGCGAAGTATAAATAAAGAAAATGAAATGTTATATGGACACAAAAGTAGTTTAAATCATCAATTAATAAATTATTCTTAACGTTTTGTATTGATTGCATTGAGCTAATATGTAACACTAGTTTGAAAATTTGTGAAGATACGTGAAGTGATTGGAGTAACATGTCAGTGCTAATGATTAAAATGTGTGGATTTGAAAAGGCTGTTACGGAACTGAAGTTGTCACTTATGCTGATAACAGAACATGTACTACATCGTTAAATTTGGTGTGACTCTTCATTTGCACTTGTCAGTGATTGAGTAAGAGTCAATGTAAAGGTGCCTTTAAGTCTTGCAACAACATATAACGATGTGGATAGCCAAATTTTCGTTTTCTAAAACCTTTAACCTCTGACCTGAGTTCTGTCGTTGCTCTTCTTTGCTACCAAGAAATATATTGTAGATATAGAAGTTTTTACCATATCTATATCATTTTATTAAACTTTTACTCCATGCTATGTCGATATCAACATTAGATTGGCAACTCGCACTCACTGAATCTTTGTTCTTTCAGGAAATGGTGAATTCTCCGAAGTCTTTTACATTTATGGATTCATATGAAGAAACCTGCAAGCCTAGAACGTCGATTTAGCTTTGATCAAACTATAGTAGCTTAAAAAATGAAATACTTCTACTTTCAATTGTTTTTATTTCCCGTAATTAGATGTATGTTACTACCCTCCGAATATCTCTTAATGAAATCAAAAGTTTGTTAAAAAAACCATGTTGCCGTATATCAACTGTGTTCATGGTTGAATAAATTGACTTGTTTTAGGGAGTTGTATTTGTATATGCAATACAGTGGCTTTGACCAATTGAAGATGTCTGAGCTTTGATTCTCAGATCAGTCATGTTTTAGCGAAAGTGCAATAAAGTTGACTTTGGTTTCACCTGATGGTTAGGTCTGAGCCTTGGGTCAAAACCTGACTTAACCGATGAAAACCGACCCGGCCACTGACTTTTTGGAAAATATGAAACAGAAAACCAAACCGAAAATACTCGGTCAGTGTGAACCGAATTTAAAAACGCCGCCTTCGATTTGTTGGGCATGCGTTTTGTTCTGGTACAATATTTGAGTTATCTTTTGTGTTTTCCCTCACGTATTCACATGCTCCAGTGGTTTACTTATTCGAGTCACTCGGTTTGTTTGTTTTTTCCCCCGGTTTAATCCTATCTGAAAACTGAAAATCACAAAACCATAAACCTGAATCCCAAGCTGAAGGTTGGTTGGACCGGTTTGGTTCTCGGGGTGATTGCAATTTACCTTAATGGTCTGAATTGCTTACTTATACCAAGTCTTATTTGGGTTAACCTGATACGGAACCCTTCTAAAGGTCTAATGCGGGTATGAATTTTATTCTCAAGACTCAAATAACCCTTAATCCCTTATACGGGTTGGGTTAACTAAATGGTTAATGTATATAAAAAGTGAAGTGATGAGTACTTGTAAGTCACAACTGTGGTTAGTAAAGTAACCCATTGAGTATTAGTGCTACAAAATTTATCTGTTGTGCTTATTCTAAATTGGTTTTTAACCAAACGTCCCCTTGCATTGAAAATATCACATATTTTTTATTGTGTCAAGTTTGTTTGTAGAATGTTATTATCGATAGATAAATATTTGTTGAAGCTAAAAGAAATGTTCTCAGACTTTTTTCTTTAATAAGTCAAAATAAGGAATGCAAAATGAGCAACTTATTGGGCCGTGTACTGTGTTCATTTAATTTGCGAAGATCCATATGGGGGAGCCCAAAAAATGACCACCTTATTGGGCTTCTTAACCTCCCACGTGAATTCAGCCCAAACATTTCTTGAGATACTTCAAAGTCACGTTAAATCCCTCCAACATACATTCTGTTTCGAGTATGAGAAAGCAAAAATGATTCTCCTGTCACATCCCAATGTCTTACACAATCTCGGTTAGGCTCGTGAGTTTACAAGCCAGGTATTTTAATACTCGATCTTGAATGGAAACTCTACTCACGTAGCTTGAGCTCGACTTGCTTTGGATCGAGTCGATTTAGAGTATTTTTTTAATCGATCTCGAGTAACTCAAAGTGTGTGGTGTGAGAAACTTAATGGGTGCTCAAGTTTTGTCCAGCAAATCAAATGGGGAGAAATTTTGCCATAGCTTAAAAATAAGCAAATATGCAGAAAAAAATGCAAATACCAAACATCCTCTAATACAAACAACATGTATCATAATCTCATTCTTAACGCAGTTGACTTTAAAAAAAAAGGCAATCCCAATCACTATCCATTTTCCGTAATAACAACTTAATCACAATCTGTTAAGCTACAACGACAACATATTGAATTAAGCAATTAAGATTACGAATGCAATGATATACCTAAAGTAATAATAACTTAATAACGTTTCATACCTAAAGTAACCAATACGTTATATCAAGCTCTATAAGCAACTCAACGCCATTGTTTCGGCTTAATTTTTCTGCTTATTTTTGGGCTTATATGTAACAATTCACATTTTTCAGGATAATCACCATTCCCGGAAAATTTCACTATTCACTTTTACTATTCATTTTTCCCGAAAATTTTCCCGAAAGTTGATTTTTATTTGATATTCTCAAGTGATAAATCATTTCCATGGCAAATTAAAAGTTTGACATTCATAAGCTCATTTTCGTGAAAGTTATTAAGGAATTACACGGAATTACACGTTTTAGGGTAAAACGTCAATCAGAAATTCTACGCACAACGAAATTCAACCCCGTCAGGTGACCCCACATCAGTAAAATATTTTACACACTCATGATTTATTTGAGAATTAATCGTGACTAAGAAAAATATGACCAAAAACTTCCCAGCAGGTCACCCATGCCTGTACTACTCTCGCATGAGCACGCTTAACCATTTGGGCGATTAACCGTGAGACCACAAAACGCGTTTCTAAGACTTTTTGAGTTTTCAACTTATTAGAAAAAGTCAACATATTATTTCCCTCCTCCATTGACCAAAAATGATCCCTTGATGTTATAAGTCATTTCGTGATTTTTAGGCTTACGATTTGATGTCTAAAAGACATTTAATACCAACCGACACTAGACTGAGCCCAGTCTAGACATTATAAGTCATTTTAAATCATTTTTATAACATTAGAAAAGTAACATTTTACTTTTCTCAATTTTACGCAATATTCAGCGTTTTACGCGAATTACGCGTTTTAGACCCGTGTTTCCAGTTTTTAGCAGGGTTTACCACCCAAATGGAACCTACCACTCATTTTATATTTTATTATGGAACTTATTGACATGTTTATCAATACTTTCAAATTCCATAATTTTACGACACCCGGTTTTACGTTTTGAGGCGTAACAACTTACGGTTTGCATTTCCCGGAGTCAAGTTTCATCCAATATCTAGGATAATACCAAGCAAAAGCCAAAGCTTGCCCTCCAAGCTCAAGGAACCGGCCTAGGAGGGGGGGAGTCACCCCATGTGGCTTCCTCTCATGAATATACCCCTAGATCACCATTATATTACAACTTGGTCACCAAGTTTTAGTAATTTCCTAACACTTTCCTAACCTCCTCATTTTTGGACTATAAATAGCCCTCTCCCTCCCCTTCTTGTGCCGTGCATCCCTAAACCCCATAACCATTCCATCCTTTGCTCATTTTCTTCCAATTTCTTGCATGGTTCAAGTGTTTCTTCAAGGTTGAAACCCTAGTTTCTTTTAGATAATCAAAACACTTCCATAACCTCATATACTTGGTGATTTCTCTTGAGTTTGAATCCACTCAAGTCACCTAAACCTTCATCATCCATCTTTCAAGAATACCAAGGGTAGAAAGATTGCATGAAGTGAAAAAGGGTTGAAGCAAGTCTATCAAAGTCCTATCCTTACATGTTAACTTCCTTTCATCTTTGAAAGCCAAAAGTTGTGAGCCAAACCCTAACTTGATTCTTGTTAAATAATCATGTTCATGTTATTTACATATTATTTGTGCTATATATTGTCTTGTTATCATGTCCATGATGTATAAAAATGACCAAAACAAGTTATTGTTATTGATTGTTACAACAAGTTATTAAAACAAGTAAACTAGTGACTTTCTTGGTAAGACCTGATCAAAATGGTAAAAATATGATATTTGATTATTACATATTGTGGTAGAGGACCTAACAAGGAAACCATAGCAATTTGAACCACCCAAAACGAGTATACGAGTCAAAAGTTACGCCCATTTGAAATTACCAAGATTTCCGGCAAAACTGCCAAATAGCTTCCTGATCAAATTTGGGTTTTGAAAGTCCCACTTCTGGTCCGATTCATCAAAAAGTTAAAACACGAAAGTTGTCCGAAACGACGTTTTCGTTCAGGAACAAAGAAGCTCGAGCCCTAAAAACGCTTTCCGAGTGATAAAATTCTTCAAATTCTAAACAGCCCATTTTTAGGCGAAAGTCACTAGATTATGGTTATATTTTGAAAGGAACAAGAGGTCTTATGACCTATAATCAAGACCACAAACATGACTAGAACCAAGGTTGAGTCTCATGACCTTGGAACAAGGACCAAAGGTCATGGCTAGGCCATGACGAAATGACCATAACAACTCACATAGGCGTAAACATGAAACAATGAGTTAGGCAATAACTTGAACAAGCAATTTGGATCTACTTCACTTAAAAGGAAACCATGAGATTTTACCAAGAGAACATGGTCATTTAAGGCTTATGAAGCTACCCCTAATAACAATCTTCATGTACAAATAAACTTTCCTAAGTTTATTCAAATATCGGACATGTAACCTTTCGGATCAAAACTTATATCTATATATTTCATCAACTACTACAATAGTAGGGAGCCTCATGTGAGGAGTTCATTATGTAAGCCGTCGAGTTGAGTTGTGGATTTACGAGTTAAAGTGTCCTGGCTCCTCGAACGCTTACTAACATGACTTCTGAATTATGTCGGCCCGAACGGTAGTGAACGATATACAAAACATACATGTTTCATGAATCATTTCTTTCAAAAGACTTACATTATACATCATACCACATCATGGACTAAATGCAAGATATATATATATAGGCACTACTTCATATTCTTTACTCCGATCCTAAGTCGCGACATTCTATTATAGGTTGCTCATAGAACCTTCGCGATTCGACCGTTACATTCATTACTTGCTATCTTACTTAAGGTGAGTTCATAGCCCCACTTTACATTACTTCAATGTTTTACAAACCCTTGGGGGGAATACATGCTATTTCTAAATCGAACACTATGCTTTCTACCGTATGTTATTCGACTATGTTTTATTATCACTAAGTAACATCCTTGCCAAACCAAGATCCCTTAGTATGAACCATTTAATCACTTGCGAGGGTTACTTGCAAGTGAGCGCGAATATTGTGAATAGGCCTATTGGGATTGACGAATCCCATTTGTTTTGATTAGTTCAAACAAATGCATTAATATTTGAGACATTAGGTATGACGGCAAAGTACCTACCGGGATAAATCTGCCAATCGATATTGGTACACGTTAACGTTTTGGTTTCATAAGCTTAGTGTATAATACATGTTCCGGGCGTATAATAACGTAGCCTACCTGTTTTGTTTTCCAAACATTGGTGTGAGTCTACAGCTCACACTACGATTATGGTGTTCAAACGATTTACCTACAAACACTACGATTATGGTGTTCAAACGATTTACCTACAAACACTACGATTATGGTGTTCAAACGATTTAACTACCAACACATTGTGTTCAAACATTTAACAAACTCTATGAATATCACTCAACCTTTGTGTTGACCTCTCAAGCATGTATTTCAGGTTCATGACGATCAAGGATGGCACGGAAGGACACGGATACTCAAGAGGGCTATAAATTTTATTATCATTCAAAACTCATTTATTATACATTGTAAACTTGGAACCAATTGGGACCTCATTTTGAAATCTCTGATAATTATATAATTTGAATGATACATCTTTTAAAACGACTCAATTGGAGTTCGTTTTCTATTATTGTGACTATTGTGCCGTCGAGTAACACCCAGTTTGAATTCCGCTGCGACCATGAATTGGGGGTGTTACAGATTGGTACCAGAGCCATGGTTATAGAGAAACGGGTCTAATTAAGACCTAAACTATAACCACACATACAAGCAAAAACATTTTATAGCCTTCCGCTCTCCGTGTCTTCCATCCTCCAGGCGATTATGGATTTAGTAAGCATGTTATGATACACAAACATGTTAGTATATTCATATATACCCATTTTGAGCATTTCCTCGTAAGCATTAGTATATTGATTTATAAACTCGGTTTATTTTCAATCATTTATCTAAACAATGGACTAAACATATCTACGTATGCCTATTCTAGGGCATTTCGACACAATCACATTCTCCCAATCATGTTCCTACTCCAATATTTTATGTCCAAGACATTGTATGTTACAATGGTCTCATTCATTTCCAAGACATTGTATGTTACAATGGTCTCATTCATTTTCCAAGACATTATGAGATACAATGGTCTCATTCATTTTCCAAGACATTGTATTATACAATGGTCTTAACCATTTCTCAAATGTTTTGAGTCACACAATGGTCTAACCTACTTTCCAGACGTTGTGAATTGCACAATGGTCTAACCTACTTCTGAGACATTGTGTTTTGTGCAAATGGTCTCTAGAATTATTCCATCACATCATCAATATCATTTCATATGATATCAAAAACCCGTCACAACCTATCGATTTCTAAATAGAAATATGAGATTTTTAAAGGACAAACAAATCCATCACCTACAAAAGCTGAAGTTCAGCCCTACATTCATCAAAGTTTTCTTATGAAACCTTCATTGTTAAAAGTTCGTGATCCTGGCCAAGTATGTTCTATTTTAGAACTACTTAAAAACTTCCTTTCCATACGTACCTACCCTTACTATCTTCTATGCAATGGAATGTGAAAACATGGGTTACAAGTCTTGTATGGCCGGGACTTGCAATTGAAGGGTTTGACATTGCCTTTGTTTAGTGGACAGTTTCCCGAAAGCAACGGACATATCAAAAGTATACCTAATTTAGGTATTTGAAAATTTTATCGAACCTTGGCTAAATATAGACTAGTCACCTATATTTAACCTTGGGACAGTGGAATATAGTCTGACTAACTATATTCGACTTAGAATTTTCAAATACTGAGAGTAGTTGTACTAGGGTTATGTTTAGGTTGATTTCCTACATGAAACACGATAAACCACCAGAATACATTAAAACGATCTAGAGACACGATAGTGCCTTACCACTCAGCGAAATCTTAACACTTTATTTGTACTACCTAACTTCATTCTTGAAAGTTTTCATTTATGAGATAAACCGAACGACTATCTTGGGATAGTTATCAATTATTCTCTTCATCCCGTAGAAGTACCATCCTGTTTAGGATACCATTCCGTCATAAACTTTTAAAAATCTCTTAAGATTTTTAAAGCAAACTCAACATCGATACCTAAGAGTATTAATGTTAAGCATACACTACACACTTTTGTTCATCAACATATCATAACATTATCTTCACAACCGTTGGAACCACAAGCTCATTAACAGATTTTGATGCACTTTTAAAGCTCAAATCATCCTTAGTTACACCACAAGTACCCTCATCAGCTTTACAAGTTTGAATATTCATCTTGTACCTTTGGAACACCAGTATCATCTCGTAATACACTACCTTGTAACTCACCGGCTAAGTATGAATGTTGTGTCGGGAATTCTTGAGTAGGATGATTTATAATGTCCTTATTTGAATGGATTGGGATGCCTTTTCATTTAAATAAAGAAATTATAAATCATCGAACCATACGTTTATATTCCTTTAGTTACATTGTTTGGGATGCCTCTCTATGTAAATAAAGAATTATAAACAAGTGGGCTTAATTATATCCGAAATAACATAAGTATGAAGTCAACCTACATTACATTGCTCGGGTATGGCTTGATACCTACATTACATTGCTCGGGTATGGCTTGATACCTACATTACATTGCTCGGGTATGGCATGATACCTACATTATATTCACCAAAAGAAATCCTATCTTTTCACCGACATCGCTTCAAACCATGACATAAACACTAGGTACAACAACCGATTACCTACTAGGCTATGATTGCAACGACTATCCCAATTTCCATTAGTACGAGGTTTACACTTTGGTTTTCATAATGATAGTGCAATAACAAACAAACTCGTTGCGATGCCATGTAACCATATGCATGTGCAGTCGTACCAAACTCATTACGGGGCCATGTAACCATATGCATGGGCAGTCATACCAAACTTATAGTGAAGCCATGTAGCCATATGCATGGGCAGCCGTACAATTCAAACAGGACTTGGTCCAACCGCATGTTCAACGCTTATTCCATGATTCGATTCTTATATCAATTTCCATTTATTGGATTCCTATGTAAATTGCTATTGTTGTTCAACTGTTATATCAATTGCTATTGATACTTGACAACTATATCAATTTCCATTTTGATATTTAACTATATCAAGTTCTATTTGATATTCAACTACTATATCGATTCCTATTAATATTCGACTGCTATATCAATTTCCTTTGATATTCGACTATTACCATACCTTTCCTACATAAAAGGAAGCCTCATCCTACACCATACACTGAAATGACAAATCAAATTACATTACCGGAATTCCCAGACTTTGGTCCTCATAAGTAACCACACATCTTTATCGACACCACTCCAACATATGACACACATAGAACTTCGGGACGAAGTTCCCCGTAAGGGGTAGAGACTGTAACAATTCACATTTTTCAGGATAATCACCATTCCCGGAAAATTTCACTATTCACTTTTACTATTCATTTTTCCCGAAAATTTTCCCGAAAGTTGATTTTTATTTGATATTCTCAAGTGATAAATCATTTCCATGGCAAATTAAAAGTTTGACATTCATAAGCTCATTTTCGTGAAAGTTATTAAGGAATTACACGGAATTACACGTTTTAGGGTAAAACGTCAATCAGAAATTCTACGCACAACGAAATTCAACCCCGTCAGGTGACCCCACATCAGTAAAATATTTTACACACTCATGATTTATTTGAGAATTAATCGTGACTGAGAAAAATATGACCAAAAACTTCCCAGCAGGTCACCCATGCCTGTACTACTCTCGCATGAGCACGCTTAACCATTTGGGCGATTAACCGTGAGACCACAAAATGCGTTTCTAAGACTTTTTGAGTTTTCAACTTATTAGAAAAAGTCAACATATTATTTCCCTCCTCCATTGACCAAAAATGATCCCTTGATGTTATAAGTCATTTCGTGATTTTTAGGCTTACGATTTGATGTCTAAAAGACATTTAATACCAACCGACACTAGACTGAGCCCAGTCTAGACATTATAAGTCATTTTAAATCATTTTTATAACATTAGAAAAGTAACATTTTACTTTTCTCAATTTTACGCAATATTCAGCGTTTTACGCGAATTACGCGTTTTAGACCCGTGTTTCCAGTTTTTAGCAGGGTTTACCACCCAAATGGAACCTACCACTCATTTTATATTTTATTATGGAACTTATTGACATGTTTATCAATACTTTCAAATTCCATAATTTTACGACACCCGGTTTTACGTTTTGAGGCGTAACAACTTACGGTTTGCATTTCCCGGAGTCAAGTTTCATCCAATATCTAGGATAATACCAAGCAAAAGACAAAGCTTGCCCTCCAAGCTCAAGGAACCGGCCTAGGAGGGGGGGAGTCACCCCATGTGGCTTCCTCTCATGAATATACCCCTAGATCACCATTATATTACAACTTGGTCACCAAGTTTTAGTAATTTCCTAACACTTTCCTAACCTCCTCATTTTTGGACTATAAATAGCCCTCTCCCTCCCCTTCTTGTGCCGTGCATCCCTAAACCCCATAACCATTCCATCCTTTGCTCATTTTCTTCCAATTTCTTGCATGGTTCAAGTGTTTCTTCAAGGTTGAAACCCTAGTTTCTTTTAGATAATCAAAACACTTCCATAACCTCATATACTTGGTGATTTCTCTTGAGTTTGAATCCACTCAAGTCACCTAAACCTTCATCATCCATCTTTCAAGAATACCAAGGGTAGAAAGATTGCATGAAGTGAAAAAGGGTTGAAGCAAGTCTATCAAAGTCCTATCCTTACATGTTAACTTCCTTTCATCTTTGAAAGCCAAAAGTTGTGAGCCAAACCCTAACTTGATTCTTGTTAAATAATCATGTTCATGTTATTTACATATTATTTGTGCTATATATTGTCTTGTTATCATGTCCATGATGTATAAAAATGACCAAAACAAGTTATTGTTATTGATTGTTACAACAAGTTATTAAAACAAGTAAACTAGTGACTTTCTTGGTAAGACCTGATCAAAATGGTAAAAATATGATATTTGATTATTACATATTGTGGTAGAGGACCTAACAAGGAAACCATAGCAATTTGAACCACCCAAAACGAGTATACGAGTCAAAAGTTACGCCCATTTGAAATTACCAAGATTTCCGGCAAAACTGCCAAATAGCTTCCTGATCAAATTTGGGTTTTGAAAGTCCCACTTCTGGTCCGATTCATCAAAAAGTTAAAACACGAAAGTTGTCCGAAACGACGTTTTCGTTCAGGAACAAAGAAGCTCGAGCCCTAAAAACGCTTTCCGAGTGATAAAATTCTTCAAATTCTAAACAGCCCATTTTTAGGCGAAAGTCACTAGATTATGGTTATATTTTGAAAGGAACAAGAGGTCTTATGACCTATAATCAAGACCACAAACATGACTAGAACCAAGGTTGAGTCTCATGACCTTGGAACAAGGACCAAAGGTCATGGCTAGGCCATGACGAAATGACCATAACAACTCACATAGGCGTAAACATGAAACAATGAGTTAGGCAATAACTTGAACAAGCAATTTGGATCTACTTCACTTAAAAGGAAACCATGAGATTTTACCAAGAGAACATGGTCATTTAAGGCTTATGAAGCTACCCCTAATAACAATCTTCATGTACAAATAAACTTTCCTAAGTTTATTCAAATATCGGACATGTAACCTTTCGGATCAAAACTTATATCTATATATTTCATCAACTACTACAATAGTAGGGAGCCTCATGTGAGGAGTTCATTATGTAAGCCGTCGAGTTGAGTTGTGGATTTACGAGTTAAAGTGTCCTGGCTCCTCGAACGCTTACTAACATGACTTCTGAATTATGTCGGCCCGAACGGTAGTGAACGATATACAAAACATACATGTTTCATGAATCATTTCTTTCAAAAGACTTACATTATACATCATACCACATCATGGACTAAATGCAAGATATATATATATAGGCACTACTTCATATTCTTTACTCCGATCCTAAGTCGCGACATTCTATTATAGGTTGCTCATAGAACCTTCGCGATTCGACCGTTACATTCATTACTTGCTATCTTACTTAAGGTGAGTTCATAGCCCCACTTTACATTACTTCAATGTTTTACAAACCCTTGGGGGGAATACATGCTATTTCTAAATCGAACACTATGCTTTCTACCGTATGTTATTCGACTATGTTTTATTATCACTAAGTAACATCCTTGCCAAACCAAGATCCCTTAGTATGAACCATTTAATCACTTGCGAGGGTTACTTGCAAGTGAGCGCGAATATTGTGAATAGGCCTATTGGGATTGACGAATCCCATTTGTTTTGATTAGTTCAAACAAATGCATTAATATTTGAGACATTAGGTATGACGGCAAAGTACCTACCGGGATAAATCTGCCAATCGATATTGGTACACGTTAACGTTTTGGTTTCATAAGCTTAGTGTATAATACATGTTCCGGGCGTATAATAACGTAGCCTACCTGTTTTGTTTTCCAAACATTGGTGTGAGTCTACAGCTCACACTACGATTATGGTGTTCAAACGATTTACCTACAAACACTACGATTATGGTGTTCAAACGATTTACCTACAAACACTACGATTATGGTGTTCAAACGATTTAACTACCAACACATTGTGTTCAAACATTTAACAAACTCTATGAATATCACTCAACCTTTGTGTTGACCTCTCAAGCATGTATTTCAGGTTCATGACGATCAAGGATGGCACGGAAGGACACGGATACTCAAGAGGGCTATAAATTTTATTATCATTCAAAACTCATTTATTATACATTGTAAACTTGGAACCAATTGGGACCTCATTTTGAAATCTCTGATAATTATATAATTTGAATGATACATCTTTTAAAACGACTCAATTGGAGTTCGTTTTCTATTATTGTGACTATTGTGCCGTCGAGTAACACCCAGTTTGAATTCCGCTGCGACCATGAATTGGGGGTGTTACATTATATGTTTCTGCTTATTTTGGGCTTATGATTCGGCTTATTTTCGGGCTTATTGGTTCCGCTTATTTGTGTTTATGGGTTTTAAGTGGAATATTGTTTCATTTCTAATCAACAAAAAACATATAATATATAAAATTTATTAAAAATAAAAAAAGAAAAGAAAAGACAAAAAGGATAAAGAATTACACCATTAACAATTTCAACAGCTGATTTGTATATTGTCACAACTTCAGAAGAAGAAAGATCAAGCTCCTTCCCTTCACTTCTTTCATCATCAGAAGCCATCTTTTTTTCTTCACAAAATCTCGAATAAAAAAAAATTAACATATCAAAAAGCAAAATTAATCCAAGAAATTAAAAGGTTTTGTTTGGTTATGTAATACATTTAACTTTAACAGAATCCCCAAAAAACAACACATAGCCCTAATTTGTAAATAAATAAATAAAAAATTACACAGAATCCCCAAAAAACAACACATAGCCCTAATTTGTAAATAAATAAAAAAATTACTCATATTCTTCTTCCTCATATTCATGATCCGATCATCTGTGGTATGTGTGTGTTTTATGGGTTGTGGAACATCGGAGAGGGTTCTGGAATGTGTGGTATTGTGAGAGAGGAGAGAAAAAAAAAATACCACAATACCATGTTCCTGTAGTTTCAAGAACAGATGGCAAAAAATTAGCCACAAATCCATGTTCCTGTAGCGAGTTCCTGTAGAAACACTCACAGAAAACACTGTAGATGCCCCGATTGCTGGTCCGATCGGGTTGAACCGGTGGGTCCTTTACCGGTGCGGGAGCCACATAATGAGAGAGTGAGTAAAAGGATAACTTTGGTGGATCCGGGTATTTGTTATGCGCTTTGTGGGTTTGGGCTGCCCAAAAACAAAAAACGGGCAAAAAAACACTGTTCCTAAAGGCCACGGTTTTTAATATATATTTATATAATAGTAGACATAATTCTAACAAAACATGAAGGGTGTAAATGTAAATATAGAACAAGAATAAAGTCCCCCAATCTCCCAAAAGCAAATGAATCAAGAACCCTAACTCCATGAACAAAAGTAAAATGAATCCAAATCAATCGATTACTACTACACTTTTAACCGATATCGTCTTCGGAATTCTATCGAAGCTTCCTGTCGATTCGTTGTTACGATGTAAGTCTGTTTGCAAAGAATGGTACTCTTTAATATCCGACCAAAATTTCATTAAATCACATTATACCAACATTAACTATGCACATCATCGACTTATTTACAACACTTATGAACGAAACAACGATCTCTACAGCTGTCCTCTTTATGAATCTGCTAATAATGTGTTACTGCTTGAAAATCTTTATCAACAACATTATTTTGGTTTAATTAGGATAATTGGGTCTTGTAATGGATTAGTATGCCTTTTAGTTGAGTATGATAATACTCTGTTTATTTACAACCCATGTACTAGAACAACCAATATTTTGCCTCGTCTTGAACAAGGGGCCAGTCGGGGTTCTGAATTATATGGTTTTGGGTATGATGAGACGACTCTTGATTACAAAATTGTGAAATTATACAGACCTACTATGATATATTCGTTAAAAGCTGGAAGTTGGAAGGAAACCGATCGCCTGCCTTTGGATACTGCTTTAAATGATGCTAAGTTTTTTAATGGAGCTCTTCATTGGTTAATTGGTGATGAGTGTACTTGGGATGTAGTTTCTCTTGATTTGGGGAAGGAGACGTATGGTAAAGTTTTGCAGCCAAAGTATTATGATAAAAGTTATAAGACATTGACTTTGGGAGTTTTGCGAGAATGGTTGGGTGTTCTTTGTAATTATCATGAAAGTTGTGTGGTGGATGTATGGGTGATGAAGGTTTATGGAGATCAAGATTCTTGGACTAAGTTGGCTTGCATCCAATGTCGGACTAATCCGAGGGATATATATTTGGATCCTTTGTATATTTCAAAGGATGGGAAAGTGTTGTTGCAAGTTGGGAAGCAATTACTTCTCTACGATTCAAAAAATAGTGCGTCTCCAGAAATTGTGAACTTTGATGAAATTGATGTAGCTTGTGTTGTTGTTGAGAGTTTGGTTTCACCTTTTCCGCCTTTAGCCCTTGCTGATAACAATGAAAATTAAGGTGAATTTTGCTCTTCCAACTGTGTTTTGTTTTTCCAGTTAGTTATAAATAGTCATAACCTGTTCACCGAGCGAAGTATAACTAGGAAGTGTTACATAGACACGGAAGTCGTTGAACTCATCAATTATTTCAGTGCTAATAAATTATTATTAACGTTTCGTAATGATTGCATTGAGCTATTATGTAACACTAGTTTGAAAATTTTTGAAGATACGTGGTGGGATTAATATGTCAGTGCCAATGGTTAAAACCGTGTGGATTAGTAGACTAAAAAGGCTGTTATGCAACTCTAGTTGTCACTTGTGCTGATGACAGAACATGTACCACATCGTTAAATTTGGTGTGACACATTATTTGCACTTGTCATTGATCGAGTTAGAGTCAATGTAAAGTGCCTATAATGCACCAACATATAACAATGTGGATAACCAAAATTTCGTTTTTTAAAACCTTTAAACTCTGACCTGATTTCAGTCTTTGCCCTTCTTTGCTACCAAGAAATAAATTGTAGATATAAAGTTTTTACCATATCTGTATCATTTTATTAAACTTTTACTTAATGGTATGTCAATATCAACATTAGATTGGCAACTCGCACTCACTAAATCTTTGTTCTTTCAGGAAAGGGTGAATTCTCCGAAGTCTTTTACATTTATGGATGCATATGAAGAAATCTGCAAGCCAAGAACATCAATTTAGCTTTAATCGAACTCTAGTAGCTTAACAAATGAAATACTTCTACTTTCGTACATTTTATTTCCTTAAATTACATGTATGTTACTACCCTTCCAGTTTTTTTTAATGAAATCAAAAGTTTGTTGAAAAACCATGCTGCCGTATATCAACTGTGTTCATGCTTGCCATTTCTATTGAGGTAAATATATCAATCTCTACTGTCAAACATGGTTGTATGACTTTGTAAAGGATAACATGTTCAAATCTCTCTCTTTTTGATTGAGCCTATTTGGTTGAAAAAATGGACTTGTTTTAGGGAGTTGTATTTGTATATGCAATACAGTGACATGATCAATTGAAGGCGTCTGAAGCTTTGATCTTAGATCAGTCAAGTTTTAGCAGAAATGCAATAAAGTTGACTTTTGTTTCACATTATGGTTAGGCCTGAGCCTTGGGTCAAAACCGGCCTTAACCGTTGAAAACCTGACCTGACCACTGACTTTTTGGAAAATATGAAACAGAAGACCGAACCGAAAATACTCGGTCGGCTCGGTTCATAACCGACTGAGTGAACCGAATTTAAAAACATTGCCTTTGATATGTTGGGCATGCGTTTTGTTCCAATACAATATATCAGTTCTCTTTTATGCTTTCCCTGACTTATTTACATGCTTGATGCTTCAGTGGTTTACTTATTCGAGTCACTTGGTTTGTTTGTTTTTTTCCCGGTTTAATGCGACCCGAAGCAGAAAATCACAAAACCATAAACCTAAATCTCGAGCCAAAGGTTGGTTGGTTCGGTTCTTGGTCTGAAAGCTCACCCCTTATGGTTACCACATTTACCTTTCCTGGATTGCAGATTGATTGGACTATATGTTTCTAAATGTAATTAGAATTTGTTTAAAATTAAAGAATTAACTTATCACCGTACTATTATAAAAAGGAAAGGTTTCCAAGAACAGTTTCATATTTCGTTTAAAAAAAGAACAGTTTCATATTTGGTTCCTCCTCCAATACTAGCCTTTAAGAACTACACGTGAAATAAAACATATTTTTTTAGGTGAAAAGGCGAAATGTGAAACATACCACAAATTCAAAATCGACAACTATTCTAACACCAATTCTAAGACTAGTTAGTCCCATCTTTCATGAGTCATCATTTTTAGCTCAATGATAGACCATAACCCAAACTTTTTTGCAACAAACTCTTTGCTTACACTACAACAAATTTGTCATTTTTACACGTTTTTTTCTTCACACTTTATAAAGTGTGAACTTTTTTTTAAAGGCATTCACACTTAAGAGTGTGAATAATTGTTTCAAAATCTTCACACTTAAAAAGTGAAGAATTTCAATCTCACACTTAAAAGTGTGAAGAATTATTTTAAAATCAAAAGCATCATACTTAAAAGTGTGAAGAATTATTTCAAAATCAAAATCATCACACTAAAAAGTGTGAAGAATTGTTTTAAAACCCTCACACTTAAAAGTGTGAAAATATTTATAAACCTTCACACATAAAAGTGTGATAATATTTGCTACATCCAATTGGTTCACACACATGCTAGTGTGAACTTTTTAATTCTTCACACTTTAAAGTGTGGCGCCATGCTCTAATAAGTGTGAGCATGTTACTATTTTGTTGTAGTGTTAGCATCATTTAGCAACATCCATGTATTACTTAATTCCGGTTCTTTCTTGCCACAGATAGTGCTTTTAACTTCCATCATTGTCATAATGTTTTTCCATACTTGTTGTTCATAATTGCAACTAAAGAAGATTTGCGAATGCGTCTCATTGCAATTGTTGCATAGTTACAGGTGAAACTAATTACATATACCTGAATTGTTTACTTATACCTAGGCTTTTTTGGGTTAACAAAAAAATCCTTATTTGGGTTGGGTCAACTAAATAGTTGTAGACTCAAGTCTCACATTGTATATAGAAAGTAAAGTGATGAGTACTTATAAGTCATAGTTGTGAAACAACATATGTTTGTCCGACTCAGCTGGTCTCAGGTGTGTACCGAAGGGGGATTCTCAAGAGTACATGTACAAAAAGTTATATAACTATTTGCCTATTTGCATTAGCTAAACACGCTAAAATGTTTTAGCTAGCTCGTGTTTGTAAATTAACCATAAAAATTATATAACTCAAAGTCCTCTATATAAACATACACGCTAAAATGGTTAGAAAGGATTTATCATAATCGCTTAGTATCATGAGTGTTTTGGGTAGATGAATCAGTATTTGATTGTTATGCCAATTTTTTAGTATAACAAATTTTGGGAGAAGGGTGATTTACATTTGATAAGATGAAAGAAACGAGTTCATAATTTAGCCTACAACACAGATATAGATATATTCAACCGAGGGCAAGATCAGTGGTGGGTGATTTAAGTCTGTAACTTTTCAGTCTCAATAGTAATACTTGTTTATAATCTACTTACAAGTCCTTCATCACGGGCAAGATTAGTAGCACTGTAGCAGAGCAATCCCTTTGATCAGCCAAGATTGAAGGGTCCGCTCCCCTGAAACAAACCATTTCACCATCCAGACAGTCACCTTTTGCAGCTGCCCTATACAATTAATGCCGTCCAACCAGCATTTCGCTTTACGTCCCCATAAGCACCTGCACCCGCCAACACCTTGACACAAATATTATATTCTTTCCATACCGCCAAAAATGGCAGACTCCTTCCTACTAATACACAAGCATGAGTCCACAGTAAAGCTAGGTACCTCATTGTATTTGTCATGAAAACCATGATAACTTCCATTCCCACATAGATAAAAGAAGAGAAATGGTTATCATTTCTATATCACATACTCTACTTCTTCTTTGTATTTGGGTCTAGTGTCATGCTTTCATATATGGAAATTTGATAAGAAATCTTGATTTTTAATTATAATTTCATATATTTCGCTTTAATGAAAATAAGAAGTAAAATAAAATGCTTGCACTATAACAAAATAGTGATATACTCACACTTATTAGAGCATGTAGCTACATTTTAAAGTGTGAAGAATAAAAAAGTTCATACTAGCATATATGTGAACTAATTGGATGTAGCAAATATTTTCACACTTTTATCTGTGAAACCTTATGAAGATTTTTCACACTTTTAAGTGTGATGATTTTGATTTTGAAATAATTCATCACACTTTTAAGTGTGAGATTGAAATTCTTCGCACTTTTTAAGTGTGAGGATTTTGAAACAATTATTCACACTCTTAAGTGTGAATAATCTTTAGAAAAAAGCTCACACTTTATAGAGTGTGAAGAAAAAAGTGTGTAGAAATGACAAATTTGTTGTGTTGTAACTCTTAAATATTTTTGGTTCCCAAAATTTAGATGGTTTATTTTAATGATATAGTTTTGTAATACATGCCTACAAATAAATAGTAAAAAACGCGAAGTTTAGTAATTTGTGTGTAAGCATATAGACATAGGAGGTGGTTGAGGCAAAAAACTGAATTATTGTATTTTTAGTCGATCCAAATATAAAATTATAAATCCAAAAAAGATTTGAAGATAGGTTGAGTGGCAATTTAAAACGTTATCAATATCATGTCTATAGGTACTTTTCCATTAAAAAAATAAATAAATAAACAACAAGAGCTAAAATAAATATGAAAACGATTTTTTTTTTTTTTTTTTTTTTTTTTTTTTTAATTATAATTCTTATATGACGTGTTTCTTTCTTAGCAATATCACATTTTATCATTTCGAGTTTTGTAGCCAAGGTTTTTTGTTATAACTTTACAATAAAAGGACTTTCAAAAAATAAATCATCTAACTTTGAACATCATAGAATCATTTACAACAGTTGTGAACGAAACGATCTCTACAATCATTGAAGATGGCTGATAACCAAAATCGAAGATGGCTTCTCATCCTAGTCAATCTCAAACAACAATGTTTATTTACAACCCAAGTACTAGAGCAACCAATAGTTTTCATGATTTTGAACAAGGGGTCGGTTTGCATGGTTTCTATGGTTTTGGTTATGATGAGACGACTCATGATTACAAGGTGGTTAGAATATGGCATTGTGCCCAAGCTTATTGGGGTACTATGGTATATTCGCTAAAAGCTGGAAGTTGGAAAGAAATAGGTCGTTTTCCTTGTGCTAGTATTTTTAATGATGGTAAGTTTTTAAATGGAGCTCTTCATTGGGCATCCGATGTCTGTACGGGTTCGGGGAATATACTCTCTCTTGATTTGGGGAAGGAGACTTATGGTGTAGTTTTGGAGCCCGAGTATGATGTTGAAGGTGATAAGACGTATGACTTGGGGGTTTCGGGAGAATGGTTGTGTCTTGTTTGTAATTATATTGAAAGTAATGTGGTGGATGTATGGGTGATGAAGGTTTATGGAGTGAAGGATTCTTGGACTAAGCTGGCTTCCATCCCGTATCCTGATGTTTGGTGGGATCAAAGTTTGGATCCTGTGTGTATTTCAAATGATGGGAAAGTGTTGTTGGTATTTGGGGTGAAATTGCTCGTCTATGATTCAAAAGATAGTTCATCCACGATAATTGACAACTGTGATAGATGTCGTCAAGCTTGCATTGTTGTTGAGAGTTTGGTTTCACCTTTTCCCCCTTTCGGTAAATTATGATCTTGGCTCTAAAGAAAACAATGTTGTCAAAGGTTTTTTTTTAAAGACAAATCAAAATGAATGTAATATACTTTTAGGACACAAGAGTAATAGAAGAATCACACATTTTCAAAAACATTATATACGCACTCGTAAACCTTATTTTAGAACATCATTAGCAAAGTGACAGTCTTTTTAGTATAATTAGCTCATGTTGTTTGTTCCGAATGTTAGGTTTGTCTCTTTTTATTATGATTTGTTCATATATTGTACGCTATCATCATCTCTTGTAATGTGTTTCTGTTTATTTGAAATAATAAAATGTAATCTTTGTTGTTATTACAGGATGTAGAAAGGGTAAATCAGCTTCTATGGCTTCTTCCACAAGGTTTAACATCTTTTTTTTTTGGTGCAAATGGTGAATTTATATTAACTTTCCAAAATATCTGTACAAAACTTATCAATAGAATGCATAGAATTGGACAGACCCCAATTCTTTTTATACTAAAAAACATAGCAAAACAAAAAAACATACAACTAACTATAGAATATTAACATTCCTTCAACTTGCTATACCAAACACTCTTCAATTCACCTTTTATGCACCTTAACCATCTAGCTACATTTCCATCTTACCCTCCTCCCATGCTCACTCAACCACCACCCACAGTAAACATAGGAGAAATGGGTTAATGGCTTCACTAGGCACCCATAACCTCTCCACAGTAGGGGCTATACCAATTGTGCTACATTTCCATTTACTACAATGGCTTCACACAATTGGGAACACACACCCTACAGTGAGTACCATCCCTTTCCTCCTTGACAGTGCATAGATAGGACCAAGTAGGTTCATCTTTCACACCTCACTATTCATATCTTCATACACTGCCCACCATACTCACATATCCAACTCAACTGGAAACCTACTTTATGAACAATTTGAAGTACACTTATTAAGTAAGCCCAAAAACTTTCTAAGTGTCTGACAAAGACCAACTCAGAAAATAATTTCAGGCAAACTTAAGAAGATACTTTAATCAGCCAAGATATAAGGCCTTCTGTTAAAGTGAGTACAATTCTTTCTCACATTTACAGGCTGAAAACAGAGAAATTGCTGGATTAATCCATGATTACTAACAGCACGAACTCATGAAACACCACCTGCACTGATTATTTGAGCTCCCATCAAAAGAAAACTCTAGTGCCAAACACCCCTTACGGCTAAACTAGCAAATACACATTAACATACCAAAGCAGGAAACTTCCTTATGTGAATAACCAACTGCACTGATTAAAAAGGAAACATCTTTTTAGTATATAAAAAGAAGTGCTTATTATATGCTTTTATAATCCTTATTTTTGGTATCCATGACTTACTGACCTTTTTCCAGACTTATCCACCGGGTTTGAACCCACCGCCACATGTACACAAACCAGATAAAGCCCTCTTTTTCTCGAGAAAGGGTTTCTTGGCCTCTTTAGAGTTGTTTGCACCTACAGAAATTGAACTTGAGACCTTTCACGTTTTAGTATTGATAGTCACAAGCTTTTTACCGCTAGGCCACCCCTAAATGCCTTTTATTTTTATTATGCTTATTTTACAGTGTCTTTGGAATTGCTTATATTTAGGAGGTTGTTCGGGTCTTCGGGATCGCATCTAAGTTATTTGTTGCTGTGTAATTTAGTCTGCTTTATGCTCAACTTAGAGATGTGAGGATGGTTAACTTTTGCTGCTTTTGTATGCTGAAACTAAAAGGCGTTTGAACAAATTTTGGTTATTAGTTTATTTGGTTATTGGGTGTTTGGGATTGCTTCTAAAATGTATATATACGCCATAATGTTTGACTTTGGGTAGAGAAACAAGTTGTGATTATAAGTTATATGCATGCTGAAATTAGAGTGTATGTGGGAATGTTGGGTTGCATAAAAAATAAAAAGCATATGTTGCGGTGTTTGTTCCTTTAGAAACAACCCTTATTTTATGCAAAATTGAGGGTGTTTGGGATTGCATATCAATAGTCATAAGTTGGAGTGTTTGGATAGAGAAACAGGTTGTGATTACTTTCTCATTTTATGGACGGGATTCTTATTTCAGTACTTAAATCCATTTGCACCAAATTAGTGGTTCATTTTTATTTTATTTTTTATTTTTTATTATATTTTTAATGTTTAGGGGGGAAGCAAAGTCAAAGGGGAACAGTAAGGAATTCAATACGATGACTTCCGAGTCATATTGGCTATCTCGAATAGGAGAATCTGAAAAGGCTGCAATGCATCATATATCACTTGGATTCTTTAAACTAGCTCTAGAGGCTGGGTGTCAGGTAACAACCATGACAATATTTTCAAATTTTTCGCAAATGTAATGAAATGATTGATGCCTTTAAATTTAGCTACTTGTTGACATGTGTTTATTTTTTTTTTATATTTTTTTATATATTATTTATTTATTTATTTATTTATTTATTTATTTATTTATTTATTTATTTGTTATTATTATTATTATTATTATTATTATTATTATTATTATTATTATTTTTGCAGAATATCAAGCAGTTGAGAGACTCGAGTCCTATGATTGCCGCCACAACCTGCTTGGTCTTGGAGAATCTGCAAAACAAGTGTTTCAGAGCTATCAAATACTAAAACAACAGGTAACCTACTACCATTTGGCTTGCTATTGCTGATGTGGTGCTTATATGGATATCCACTTGATATGAAGAGAACTTTTTGTCTAAAAAAATACCATACTTTAATACATATTTTGTGAACATCGTTTACATCTACACAATTTCTTCCGGATAAAATATAATCAGAATAACGTCTCCTATATTTCCTAAATTACCAAGCATTGGCTCCTTTGTATACAACTGTTGTTTAATTACTACATTTGGTCAAACTAAGACTGAAAAGCAAAATAGTAAACTGGTTACTAATCAGTAGCTTTAACTTGTTCACTAAGTGTGGAATATAAGTAAAGTAATTGCAGTATTATGTATGGACACAGGATTGTATTGAATTGACACTTATTTTAGTACCAATAAAGTATTTGTAACGTTGATATCAACATTAGACTGGCAGCTTGCACTTACCAACTCTTTGTTTTTCAGGAAAAAAGGGAGAATTCCCTGGAGTCTTAATCAACATCTGTGGATGCAAATGAAGAAATCTCAAGCGAAGGACGCTCGTTGAACTTTAGTCTAATTGCAGTAGCATTAACAAATGAAAGAATTCTACTCAGTATGTATTTACTTCCATCATTTAGATGTATGTTACTACGCTTCCCGTACTTCTTGATGAAATTAAAAGTTTGTTGAAAAACCATGTTGTCAACTGGTTCATGGTTGCCATTTATATTGAGGCAAATATATCAAGTTTGTATGTCAAACATGTATGACTTGGTGACAGTTCTTTGTGTAGCATGACATGTTCAAATATGAAATATCACTCTTTCTGGTTGAGGCTATTTGGTTGATTAATTGGAATTGTTCTAGGCAGTTTTATATGTAACACAGTTGACTTTGACCAATTGAAGATGTGTGACCTTTGATGGTCCAAAGCAGTCACCTATTAACAATTAAGTCATCTCCTCTTTACTTACCTTTTAATAATCCCTTGCTTCATGTGAGCCCATATTAGTGTAGGGTACCATCTAGGGGTGAGCATCGGTCACCGACAGGACCGAGAACCGAATTAGCCAAAAAGCCAAGACCGAGGACCGGACCAAATGTGGTCGGCCCGGTCTCGGTCGGTCCGTCGGTCCAACAAGGCTAAATAATCGGTTGCTAATATAATTTGTAGGGTTTGTGATATGATCGATTCATCATAAATTGAGTTTGATTATTTGTTTAAGTTGTTGATGATGGGTGATTGAAGTGTTGGCAGAAAGAGGTTGATGTGATGAAGGATTGAAGGATCTGAGTTTGTGAAATGGGTTGAAGAGATGAAGGGTATTTCATGTCTTTGTTGTGGTATTTTGTGTCCTGGCTGGGAGTGAGTTGCTTTTTTACACCCTTTCACATTTAGGAATATCTTTTATAATAAGTTTAAAAGAAACAAACTATAAAACTATGTGAAAAAGGGATTGTTACCAAAAAGGACATTAAGCAAAAAATAAACAGCCCTTAAGTCATCTCCTCTTTACTTACCTTTTAATAATCCCTTACTTCATGTGAGTCCATATTAGTGTAGGGTACCATCTTATATTTTTCTGTTTAGTGATTAGCATGTTGTTTACCCAGTCGAGTTTTTTTTTTTTTTTTTTTTTTTTTTTTTTTTTTTTTTTTTTTTTTTAAATAATGATCTTTGTAAATCAGTTCGTTATGTAGTATAACATGATATCCTAGAATTTCCCATAATCTCGCAATATCTTAGTTGTCGTATTGCAGAATTGTCCATTTTGAAATTGTTGTTTTGGTACTAGTGATATGTAGCACCGAAACGGGAACAACAAAGGGATACGGGACGATACGGGAACGAGAAACGACAAAAATAAAAAATTCAAAATACGGGAATGGCACAGACACGACAATAAAAAAAATTAAAAAAAAAAATCAATCCGAATATACAACTTAAAAAAATTTTGAATCCGAATATACAACTTAAAAAATGTGTCATTTGTAAACTTAATAATATCTAATCCCATTATAATTTGCTTGTTAAAAAAACACAAAATAAGTTTGAAAAAAAAATCTAAAAGGCTAGATATAGATATACGGAGTATATAAATTTTTTAAAGAGAAAGTACATCTCCCCACGTGACTTAACAAACCGCAATGAAAAAGTCAAAAGTTGATTTTTTTCTGTCATCTTCATCTTCTCAAGTGCACCCACTTCATCTTCTTCACCACCACTACAATTCAAAGTTTTTGAAGAACCCATTATATTGCAACACACAAAATATGATTTGCATCCTAAAACTCTGATTTTTTGAAAGATTATTTAGAGGGGGGGGGGGGGGGGGGGGGAGGGAATCAAGAAAAAAAATACCTCAAAAAGTAAAAAACGTTAAACTACAACATTTTCTGGTGGGGGAATCCAGAAACGACTTGGAAACGGATTGGAAATCAAGAAACGGTCAAGATACTGCATACAAAACGTTTCCCAGATTCAGGAAACGCCTTGGAAACGTTTCGGTGGCTTTTCGACGGCGTATCCATTCCCAAACGAGAACGCCAGCCTAAATGGCGTTTCGGTGCATCAGACATGCTAATTTACAATCGCCCTGTAGAAAAGACACTCTTTTGTAACCTTTAATTATGAGTGTTGATACTCACACCATAACTTTTTATACTTTCACCACAATCAGTGCATTACAGTGTTGTACGGTGTGCTGTACAGCTTGTATAAAATGGTGTAACTATCAAATAAAATGGTGTGAGTATCAACACCCTTTAATTATCGAATGGTATTATCTTACTTTTGTTCTGCATCACCCCTCTTCATATTTTGTTGATAACCCTGTTCTTCTAACTTGGTTTCACTTTAAGGTTAGTTGTAAACTAACAATATCTTGCATAAATAGGACAAAGTTGTTGTCACTAAGAGCACAAGGTATGTTCACTCGAGTTAAACCTTAACGCAATGTCACGTTAGCGCCAAGGTTTAAAAGTACGGAAACGAGCCTTGAGGCGTTTTCCCTTCGCCTCAAGAGACGTAAGCCTCGAGGCGAACCGAGGCGTAAGGTCGAGGCGTAATTAAAAAAAATATATAGAAATTATATGTCTTATAAATCCACATAATTTATATATTTGTATTGATGTTATTATTATTCTTATTAGATTATGCTTCAAGTTTCAAAGAAATAATAGCTCAAGGACTAACCATTAATTATTGAGGGGCTTTGTTGCAAAATCTTATTTTATATACTGTAACATCTTATCTGCTCCCTCTCTCTCTTTCACTATCTCCAAAACTTTGCTATGCAGCCTTGCAACTTTCTTGATCTGCTTTCTCCAAAAATTTACTCTCTTTTATTGTATTATTTTCATATTATCTTGATCTGCTTTTATTCTTCATGTAATCATTTGATAAGAATCATTTGTGTTCTTAACCTTGTATTTTGATAGTTGTTAATCACACCAACTAATTATGGATTCAAGATCTTGATAATAGATCTAAGGTAGGTACTGGTTTTTCATTTTTTAGATCTATCCGGCGTTGACCGGCGTCGACCACCTGAGGCGCCGCCTCATATGCGTTTTATGTCTGATTCGCCTCGAGGCGCCGCCTCATACCGCTTTTTTAAACCATGGTTAGCGCCATATCAACTTTGACATTTTAACCTTAAAAGGAAAAAAAAAAAAAAAAAAAAAAAAAAAAAAAAAAAAAAAAAAAAACATATCGTAACTCAACCTTAACTCAAAAAAAAAAAAAAAAAAAAAAAAAAAAAAAAAAAAAAAAAAAAAAAACCATTTTAAGGGGCGAATATGTAACTTTTAGCCTTATCTCAAGAAAGTTAAGGTTTCACTCGGGCTGTATGGTAAGTGAAACCTTAACTCAATGCTTTAATGCAGCGTTAAAGCTTTAACGTGGAGGTTTAACGTGGCTTTAACGCAGGGGGCGGTGTGGTTAACGTGGGTTTAACGCACGAAAGTGAAAGTTTCACTCACCTCCCAAGTTAACATACCATCTGCTCTAAGAGGTAGCCTCTTAAAAAATAATTGCATTGTTACATGGACGAATTTTGCCATTGCCTTCTGGCTGGACTCAACCTGATTGTGTGGGCTCGCTACACCTTTTAGGGGTCATGTAGCCACAAATTGGCGTTCAAAAAAAAATATAACTTTATTTTTAAATTGCTAGATAGTTAGCTAATTGCAATGTCATAATCTTTCTATATAAATATTACCATATATGTTGTTGTCCAAGTGTGTTCGAGTCCAACAGCATAGTACGTTGCTACTAAAATTGAAACAAAGTAGCAAACAGGGTTGTATTGCCTTCGCATTGTGATGGGGTTAAATCAATATCTTGTGTGCAAAATTTTAATTTATATGAGTTTTGGCACAAAATAAAATACTAAATAAAGTTGATGAGGATAAATTGAAAATATGAAATGAATAGTAAAATTTTGTAATAGGGGAAATTAAAAGGACTATGTATACTAGTTATAATGCCCGCGCACGCGAGTGATTTTTTAAATTTTTTGAATCATATATTTTTATTTATTAAAAAACAAATAATTTAATCTTTGTTTTGTTTGATTTATGATGTTTAATTATAGTTTTTTATTATTAAAGATAATTATTTAAAAATTTTAATCCTATTATTAATTGCATCTTATCTATATTTTTTGTATTTATCTTCTACTTGTGTTATAGATAAATATAAAATGTTACCTAATAAGAAAATATATATTTTTTTTAAATAAAATTATTACTAAATAAGGTATGAATGCATTTTTTTGAAATAGAAAATAGGTTTTGTTTTATTATATAAAAGATTGTTTAGGTCTATTTAGTGGGGGTATATTGGACTTGTTATATGCGTAATGTGTAACACTGGTGTTAATTTTTTTGTGTTTAACTATAAAATCATAAACCTCAACCTGTTATTAAAACTTTAAAGGAAAATTGCAAAAATGGTCACTAACGTATTGCGAAAGGGCAAAAAAACCACCGAGTCATAAAGACATGCAAAAATGCCACTAACGTTTCGGATAAGTGCAAAAAAGCCACTGAGAGCTAACTCTCGTTAGTTTCCTCGTTAAGTGACACATCACTAAAGGTATTATAGTCATTTCATTGCTTTAAGGATTAAAATGTCCACGTGTCATAGCACTATTGCTTTAGGGACTAAATTTGCAAAGTAATTTTTATTTTTTATTTCACAGCTACTACCACCACCACTCTCTACCACCACACAACCAACACCACCACCTTCTACCACCACACAACCAACACCACCACCCTCTAGCTACCACCATCTAGCCACCTCTACATAGAAAGTTTGCATCTGTGTCTCAACTTATTTGTTGACATTTTGAGTCTGTTCGCTTTATTTGTTCTTACTGCTGAAACAAGCAAGGCTAATATACTGACGCCGATGCACTTTCAGGTGGTATCAATAAAGGTGATGCAAGTTTGACAAAAAAAATTTTGCATATGAGTTACAGGGATAGCATTCTTTGGTGTCTGCAACCTAACATCATCCATAGTTGATACACTTGCTCTTTCTCTCTTCTTCTAAACAGCGGAAGATAATTGTTCACTATCATCCATATAATTAAGTAAAGAACCTTTATGGTTTTTCTCCAACGAAGTATTAGGAGTCATCTTTGAGGGGCTTTGTACAGATCGGGAAGCTGAATCTTCGACTTTAGTAGTCAGATCAGCAGAAAAGGGAGAAGCGTTTAGCATTTTGAGTTTAGAAATGCTTTTCTGCATGGATAAAACACTCCGACACTAGTACAAAGACAATCTCCGACGTCGACTTTTTTTAACCGTGCCGACGTCATGACGTCGGCAACATACCTTCTCGACGTCATGTCGTCGGCAACAACTAGTCGACAGAGCCGCGTCGGCAACGTCCCTACCGACGAATAACGCCGACGACAGTGCGGGACCCACACGATTTTTAGTCAAACGAATGGGGGTGTCCGACATTTTGTTACCGACGTCAGGTCGTCGGTAATGTAATAATTATTTAACGAATTAATTAGATTAACTTAATTTAGTCAACGAAAGTCAAATTTTTTGTAAATGGTGCCGACGACATATAGTCGGTACCGTTTGAAATTAGTCACCACGTGCGTTATTATGCCGACGACTTGAAGTCGGCACGGTTTGAAAATAGTTAATATGTGTGTTATATTGCCGACGTCATATAGTCGGTACCGTTTGAAATTAGTCACTATTTGCGTTATTATGCTGACGCCCTGTAGTCGGCACCGTTTGAAAATAGTTAATATGTGTATTATATTGCCGACGACATGTAGTCGGCAAGAAGTTATACTGCAGCTGCACAGCAGCCTGCGCAGCTGCCCTGCCCAGATTTTTGCCGCAAAATTGTGCAGCAAAAATCTACCAATTCCAGTTTCATGTCCTGCTCTCATAACAACACATTCCAACACAAAACAATGGCTAAAACGACTATAAAGTTTATAACGGCTAAAACGGTTATATATAACCACTAAACAATTAATAAACTTTACAAAACGGCCATAAACTTTATAACACCCTCAAAATACATCATAAAGTTTACAAAACGGGTGTTATAATCGCTAAACGTAGCTACTATATCTACAAATGTTGCAATATCCTAAGTGTTCAAAGATAATAAGATTGGGGTCGTCCGGACATAGTTCCAAAGACAAAACAACACAAAATAATACCTCTACAGCCCATCGTCGTCATACAGCCCCTCGTCGTCATCCTGATCATCATCAGAACTCCCGCTGCGAGAGCCACTCCCGCTGCCAAATCCACTCTCGCTGCCAGAGCCACTCTCGCCGCCTGAGCCCTTCGCGGGAGCGCCTGCGCCGCCTCCAGCTGCATGACGAGAACCACTCTGGCTAATAAACGCCTCCCATGTTGGGTTTGTCGAGAAAAAACGTGTCAACAACTCAAGCTGCTTCTCGGTTTTCTTGGCTTTCTTTCTTTTTTTCTCCTTCTCTTTCTTAGCTTCATCCACTATCGTTTTAAATTCATCAATCTTCTCCTGAGCTTCAGCAAGCTTCCTGTCAAGCTCGGACGTACCTATAAACGAAATAATCAAAATTTAAAAACGGTCATTTCAATACATAAGATTATCCAACTTTAAATACCTGGTGGAGCTGGAGGCGGCAAGTCTACCCGTGGCCTCTTCAAGAAGGGTACCACCTTGCCGACGCCGGGTATATGGCCACGCTGCTTGCCCCCGATTACCCGAGCAAATATCTCCTCGTCCGTGAGGCACGGCTCGTCTGCCGGCATATCGGATCTAGGCTCCCGTAGTCGGACCATCTCTTCCTGTGTAGTTGAAAAAAAATGAGAAAATTAATATATTAGTCGGGTTAATTACTAGATTATGTTTCAATAAATCACTAAGTGCGTGTTTGGAAAAAATAAATAAATAACGATACTTACAAACCAAGCACGAGCCTCGTCCTGCAACCAAACACCATTCTTGAAGTGGGTGTCAAGATAGGTATCGAACATGGACGGATACCGGTGGTCCTCGCTGTTCTCGAACTGTATAAATATATACACATGCATATAGGATGAAACAAATTAAAATGACTAATCAAACACCATATATATTTTATTTAGTATAAATACATTTAATTAATATATTATTAAAATTAAATAATCTTATAAAAATAAAATGTGTCTTACATATTCGTGTCGAGATGTGGCAAATGATTTCGAACCGTGGCGGCTGAGAATCTTGTTCTTCTTTCTATTCTCTTTGTTCACAGCCGATCGTGTCTGGGCCTTCTCCGTCATGTACTGGTTGACATACTTGTTCCACTCAGCCGGTATCACATCCCGTGATTTTCCCCATAATTAAAAACGTTTAACTATAAATTAATCTCTGTCATTTCTACTAATCACAATTTTTACCGGAAAAATTTAAAATTTCCTTATTATATAAATTGATAGTTACAAACCTGTATTCCCAAAAAGAGAAACACTAATCTTTACGATTTATAAAGTTTTGGACTAAAGACTCAAAACCTTAGCAAAAGAAAGTACAACTGTCACTTTTGGAAAGATTAAGAAGTAATATATCTATATGAACGTACATATATGCATGGCGAATCGAATTACCGAAAGGTACCACCCAAGTCGACTCCTAACATAACTACATAAACGGGTAAAATAAAACAACAAATGGCCGGCGCGGATGGTTGGGACGTCTGCTGTTAAGACTGAGGTCGGGGGTTCGAGCCCTGTCTTAGTCTTGGCCATTTTCCTTTTTATTCAATTCTTTCTTTTCTTGTCGGTTGCCATTTTAAATTTAGTGGTTAGACCAATTATTATTAATTTTAGTAAAAATTAATATAACGTAAGTACTCCTTTAGATAACCTTATAAAAATCCCGATATTTTCATTTCAACTCCTTTCACAAATGTTTTAACTTTTGTCACTTACAATCACACGAATAAATAGAACCGATCCATCCTATGCTTATATTTTTTTACCCAAGTACTAATAAAACTACCCAAGAAACACTCTCCTTGTTTTGTGCTGATGGACCCAAGGATGGAAGAAAATAGTTCTATGACAATAAATACTCCCTGTCCTATTCTTCTACTTTCCCTACACTTTCGCTGACAAGTTTGACTACATTAAACATGTGATCATTTTCCCACTCATAAATGCCATGCATCCCTTGCATAATTCACTGAGAACAAAATACCGACACAATAATTCACTTTCTGTGTTACGTTCCCTGTTGAATGAAAAGAAGGAAGGTAGGGACAAGCAAAGCTAGGACAAATTTTCTTTCTTTCTGCTGAGAATAACCAAACGACACCACCACCATTCTATATATCTTCATATGAAAACACAAAACACAAACACAAGAACGTAATACTACTTTTTTTTTTGGGTCCCTGTTGAACCAGAAGAAAAGAGAAGAACACGAAGGCATGAGCTATCGACCTTTCAAGTTCTCAAAGTCGTTGGTGTTGTTACTAGACGGGTTACATGTTTATGGAACCGTTAGTGTTGTTTTGGCTTCGTTTCTCGTTCGCGTTTCCTCTTCGGTTTCCCTCACCACCACCTTTTAATGTTGTAAGTTTTCGAGCCATTTCAATACAAAGAATAGCTTATAGTCTCGTTATTAGTTCTTTGAAACATTCGTTACGTTCGCGACATGTTTTAAGACTTTCTAAACTCGTTTCATTACACACATGTCACGTATAAACTTAAACCTAAACAACCTAATGTATCGTAAAAGCTTGCGTGGCTACTTAACTCACATAAACTAGTGTCTTCAAAATTTCATTCTACTCGACACATATACATGCGTGCACGCTAATGGGTCACGTAGTCCAAAACCGTTTTCACTCGAATCCACGTCAAAAATCTAAAGCAGTTTTTATAAACTTAATGATTATTTTGAAACTTACTAGAATAAGCCATAAGCTCACTCGTTTAAACAATCTGTTTACTTGCTTTGTCGAGAAGAGAAACGAGCAGGACAATTCATTTCATGCAACCCACGACCAAATACCTGTAACATGACCTTAACTATGGTTTAACGAAAAATATAAACTAGAGATCGACTAGCTCAATTGGTGGTGTCATCTGACTTTTGAGCTACTGGTCGCGAGTTCGAACCCATGCGAAGGCAGCTTTACTTTTTTTTATTTTTTATTTTTTATTTTTTTTTTTTGGTTATCTTTGCAACTTTTGTATATTGACAGTTTCAACCCCTCAACTTTACATCACTAGACACATTTCGAAAAACTTTTATAAGTTTTAAAGACTTATATTATTATTACAATTCCCTCAAGTTTAATACTTGACAATTTTCACCCAAAACTTTTATAAATTTAATAAACTTATATAGTTTTTATCACTTTTCGTGAAGACCAAAACGACTTAAATTATAAATAATATATTTTCACAATTATATTATTTAACCAAGATTTCAATATATATTTTTACACCTCGAAACCTAACAAATCTAATAAATACAAGTCGATTGTGTTTATTTACATTTCGATAGTATTTAAGTCAATATTCGAACCAACTTCTACGTGAATATATTGTATATATCTTCATACATGTTCCGAGAGCCAATACTTAAAAATATTTTCACAACTACAATTTTATATACATTATCGAAAATCAAATTAACTTATGAAACTCCTCATAAGCAATAACGACACTTTATACATAGCAGACAAGTTATATAGTATATAACTTTGTTATTGAACTCTAAGCATGTTACCACGCAAGCCACCTCTGCCACAAGAATCATTTGTCATCCGACATTGCTTCAGATCCCTATTCTCGATAAGTCAAACTTACCTCAGACTTCCATATTATCCAGGTTGTTTATTGGAGCCTTTCCCATTCTGCATTGATATTACTTACTCTTTGTCTTCCATTCCACCAAGGTGAGTTCTTAGCCCCATTTTTATAATCGTTCTAAATATTTTGGGGGAGATACATGCTCGTTTCTACTTACAATTATTACTTATTTATTTCAAACATGTTATTCGATTTATGATACACTCTATTTGTTTATTGAAACCTATTACATGCTACGAACCTGAACACAAGTATTACTCTGTATGCTATCCTGATTGATATTGCCTAAGTTACTAGTTTTGCCAAAAGTCCCTCATATCATGACCCATTAATCACTTGCGAGTGAACGCGAATATAGTGAATAGATCTATTGGCAGATGACGCCCCATTTGAGTTGCTGGGTAAGTAACCAAATGCACTTTATTTGAGAAACTGTAGGAAATGGCAAATTCCTACCTACGACGAGGGCCCCTATCACCTGCATCATATTCTTATGTGTAGACTTTTATCCCATAAGAATTCTATAGCTCTTATGGCTGCAAAACGATGTTAAGGTTTGAGTGTCATGAGGCTTAGGGCAATATCCTATACTACAATGCTATTGTTTCACTACTACTACTTGGCTTGTGTTCAGATGTTTTATATAACTGCTACGAATTTTCTCAACTATCTACCTGAGTAATTCAAACGTTTTACTCAAATACTATGGACTTACTCAATTATCGACCTGAGTAGGAAAGTCAAACTACTACGGGTGTATAACAACGTAACCCGCGACTTATTTCATTAACAGTGATATCTATTACCTTTATTACCTAAACTTGAAATTATTGGAAATCAACTGAATTTATGCAAACTCTATGAATTTGCTTACACTTTGATTTTGATAAGCAACCCTTATTTATAACTACTATGACCTCACAAACTCTTTGATTTTAAAAATCAACTATTTTACATATAAACTCTATGAACTCACCAACTTTTGTGTTGACACTTTTTAGCATGTATTTCAGGTCCATAATGAGCAAGGATGGCATGAAGGAGCACGGATACTTATAATGGCTATAAATCTTACTATCATTCGAAAACCTTTTTGATAAACTTGTAACCATTGGGACCTCATTTTGTAAACTCTGATATTCGAATGATAAATGTTTTAAAATGACTATATTGATAATCACTTTCTACTAATAAACTGCTATGTCATGAAGTAACCCCCAATCTTTATTCCGCTGCATATTTTCAAAAACTGGGGGTGTTACAGATTGGTATCAGAGCTTCGGTTATAGTGAAACGGGTCTAAATTGGATCCGAACTATAACCACTTTTACAAAGAAAACATTTTATAGCCTTTCGCTCTCCGTGCTTTCCATCTGCCAGACGATTATGTGACTACTAGATAAGTTATGCTACACCAACACTCTAGTATATTGACATATATACTCACCCACTATCTTGAGTACTGTATCAATCATCCCTAATTATCTTACTCCCATCATCATAAATACATATGACAAACTCTTTCGTATTCCCGGAAAATGCGCACATGAGATACCTTGTCGATTAATATGAGTGTTAAATCAGAACCTTAAAATGATTTACAATGTCTTAATTTGAATGGATTGGGACGCCTTTTTATTCAAATCAAGGAATTGTATATCGTTGAACCATAGGTTTATATTTCCTTAGTTACATAGTTTGGGACGCTTCTCTATGTAAGTAATGAAATATAGATGAATAGGTTTATTTTTATCTGAAATAACATGCGTATGAAATCGAGAACAACAAAAACCTAAAAATTTTCATTTCAGTAGAAACCCCAAATATTTATACACAATGATATGATTAACATTGGTAATGCTAACATTACAAATATCGCTAAGTAAAACATAATATCACCAATTGGTTGACCAATCAAACTGATGAAAAACACCACTACTCCTACGAGAGCGAGAACCACAACTGGGTGTAACACCTCGAATATCCTGCACGACAAAATGCACGAGTGATTAACCCTCTAAACATTAATGCATGGTACTAATTTACGAATTCAAAACAACACCCCTGTTATAACACTATCTCTTACCCCCATATTTCGTCCACGCTAACAGCCAAAACCACGATTAGCATGAGAAGTGCTATAATCCAATCCAAAGACTCCAAATCTTCCTTTGGGAGGTAAGCCAAAAAGAGGTCTGCCACAACATACAAAATTATGAGGACAGTATAAGTGTGTGACATTTTGAAATCCTTGGGTGAGAAAAATGTGAGTAGTGAAGAGGAAAGAGTGGGATATGAGGCGGTAGCCGTAGACTATTATTCTACCCACATACGCTCACTACTCACCACATAGAGACAAAGTAACTTTCATCATTCCCAAAAGCTGATAATCCGGCAACTTTCTCTACGTCCTTATCCAAAAAAAAAAAAAAAAAAAAAAAAAAAAAAAAAAAAAAAAAAAAATCTTTTTCCTTGTAAAAATTTGTATCAACAAAACTCCTTGTTTAACGGGTAGGTCACCCGCGCAGATTTTTATAGTTCAAGAGGAATATCTAAACCCGACAGAATAAATAAATTCTCATCCAAATTGTGCGCACCAAAGATTCTAGTTAAACATTCAAACATTATATTATTTAAAACATACTTGAACATTACAAATGATATTGAATATAAAACACCTAGTAAACATAAACCTAGACTTTAACGGTAGTCGGGGTGATCCCAAGTCTGAGAGTTGTTGGAGTCATAACCATCATCATAAGGATCGAAACTCGCCAACTTCTCTTCTTCCCACTGAGTCTCCAACCTACTCAGCTCCCGCTCCATGTCAGAAGTCCAATCACCATCAGCCACAGCCACATTTTCCTCAAAGCTTGGCTGGAAATCATCCAGATGAGGCAACTATTGTTGTTGCACAACCACTCTTGAACCCGAACTTGATTCACCCTGTTGTTGTGGCGGTCGGGGTTGTTGGGGTGATAGTTGTTGTTGTTGCGGTTGTCCAACCCTAACAGCTTCAAAATTTTCTTCAAAGCTCCAACGAATTTTATTAGAGATCTGAGCCTGTATCTGACTGACGCAATCCCACAACGACTCGATCACAGCAGCATCCTTACGATACTCGTCCTGCAAGAACTGGTCAATCACACGTCTCCTATCATCTGGTACGTCGGAGCACCTTGCATAGTGTTCCATATCTCCTCGTTTCAGCTCTTTCATAAACTCAAATCTCTTGATAATCCCCACAATAGCTTCGTGGCGATCCCTGTCACTACCCTCGGCCTCTGCCTTGACAAACCGTTGAAACTCTTCAGCAGTGTGTGGCATTTTGCAAGACATTGAAATACTTTCTTTGGTGTGTGTGTGTAGATAACCAAGCATGTCAGTGGTATTTATAAGGGTTTGAAAAATATTCCCCCTTTATTTTATTTTATTTTGGGAGACATGACCGTTTGTATTCAAACGGTAAAATTTTCAAAAAAAAAAAAAAAAAATTATGTCTATTAAAACTAACTGCTAGTTTTGGGATACGTGTTAAAAATTCTACTTTCGCCCTCACATTGCAAGTTGCAATAAACAAATCGCGTTAAACACGCAACACCAAAATTTAAAAATTTTGAACACGCCACATATGAATAACACCACTCATGCGTTTGGACTCTTCAGTCTTTAAAAGGTTGAGAACTTCCTAACGATCGCTCGAAACTCTCAGACATTATATGAAATCTTGAGGGTCTCAAAACTATCTTGTAACCGTATATGTTATTAAACGTGCGTTAAACACTTCTTACTCGCCAAACCAAACCCACCCAAATGACATTGGGCCCTGACCTATTCCTCACGGTAACCAACACACCGCGCTTATCATTGGGCCTCGATAATACCAATTGAGCCCAACACCACTCAAGCCCAAGGACGTAAGTTCTATTTCTAAGTATAACCAACTCGAGCTCGCTTACTTTAGAGCATTCCCCGCAATATTTTTCCTTCTTCTCTCGACATTTTTACACGTCTTGATTTAGCACACACCTATAAATCATGAGTGACAGACCGTTTCATTTATTCGGTTATGCATTGGCCAAAATTATCAAAAAGCTCAGCTCGATTGTCAAAATTTTCCTAAGCCATTTGATCGGGCAAACATCAAACGACGCATACAAAACTCGAACAAAATCTCATCTAAATATTTAGCCACATTCAAGTCCCCTATGCGACTCAACTACGGACCAACCCCCCCCCCCCCCCCCCCCCCCCCGCCTTCCCTTTTTATCTCCAACGATGACTAACAGCCTCCAACGAACCAATGCAACCTACTAACATTGGACCCCGGCCCAATGCACAAATCTGCCAACATATCTTATATGTGAAACTTGGGCCTAATCACCAAACCAAAGCCCAATGCTAATCGACGCGAACCCAACCCATTTTAGTTATTAACTCAAAAAGCTCGGCCAAGTAACGTTTGCTTTGGCCAATTATTTCGCAATTTCACTTAACGATCTAGCAATATAATTGTTCGACCTCGTTGTCCTCCCGGCTGAGAATTGGGGGTGACAAACCGCTTTCATTTTACAACCATTCGCTAACTCAATTGTCCTTAAGGCTCGGCTTTCGCCGACAGCCCAAACTCACACCCTAACAATATTTTCCACTCCAGAACAATTCATGAAAATCGAAAAAGCGCATTTCAAGCTACTTGGCTACTCGTATACTTCAAACGATAAATACGAACAGATAATTAACATAAGACAAGAATTCATAAAACGAAACAAACTTTATTACTCATACATTAAGGATTACATAAAAACACAACAAAGTTTAGTACAACACTTCTCCACTATCCATCACTTCCAAAACTTATCAATGACAACCGCTAAGATCACGAAGGGTACAAGAAACACTAAAATCCCAACCAACAATGCACGATCCTCTTTTGGAGCATAAACCGAATAAACAACAGCAACAATAAAATACGCAATCGCGATCATAGTAATAATGTGCGGCATTTTGGAAAACCTTATGAGAGAAATGTAATTGAAAGATTAAGTTGTGAGTGGTAAGAATGGGATTTTTTTTTAAATTGAGATATTTAAAAAGGGGAAAAGTAACCGTTGGAGGTTACTGTTCACGCTAAAAAAAAAAAAAAAAAAAAAAAAAAAATCTCCTCATTCAAACCTCCTGATAACAGCAATCTTAGACCAGAATCCCGGGACGGGATTCAGTTTAACGGGTAGGTACTATCACATCCCGTGATTTTCCCCATAATTAAAAATGTTTAACTATAAATTAATCTCTGTCATTTCTACTAATCACAATTTTTACCGGAAAAATTTAAAATTTCCTTATTATATAAATTGATAGTTACAAACCTGTATTCCCAAAAAGAGAAACACTAATCTTTACGATTTATAAAGTTTTGGACTAAAGACTCAAAACCTTAGCAAAAGAAAGTACAACTGTCACTTTTGGAAAGATTAAGAAGTAATATATCTATATGAACGTACATATATGCATGGCGAATCGAATTACCGAAAGGTACCACCCAAGTCGACTCCTAACATAACTACATAAACGGGTAAAATAAAACAACAAATGGCCGGCGCGGATGGTTGGGACGTCTGCTGTTAAGACTGAGGTCGGGGGTTCGAGCCCTGTCTTAGTCTTGGCCATTTTCCTTTTTATTCAATTCTTTCTTTTCTTGTCGGTTGCCATTTTAAATTTAGTGGTTAGACCAATTATTATTAATTTTAGTAAAAATTAATATAACGTAAGTACTCCTTTAGATAACCTTATAAAAATCCCGATATTTTCATTTCAACTCCTTTCACAAATGTTTTAACTTTTGTCACTTACAATCACACGAATAAATAGAACCGATCCATCCTATGCTTATATTTTTTTTACCCAAGTACTAATAAAACTACCCAAGAAACACTCTCCTTGTTTTGTGCTGATGGACCCAAGGATGGAAGAAAATAGTTCTATGACAATAAATACTCCCTGTCCTATTCTTCTACTTTCCCTACACTTTCGCTGACAAGTTTGACTACATTAAACATGTGATCATTTTCCCACTCATAAATGCCATGCATCCCTTGCATAATTCACTGAGAACAAAATACCGACACAATAATTCACTTTCTGTGTTACGTTCCCTGTTGAATGAAAAGAAGGAAGGTAGGGACAAGCAAAGCTAGGACAAATTTTCTTTCTTTCTGCTGAGAATAACCAAACGACACCACCACCATTCTATATATCTTCATATGAAAACACAAAACACAAACACAAGAACGTAATACTACTTTTTTTTTGGGTCCCTGTTGAACCAGAAGAAAAGAGAAGAACACGAAGGCATGAGCTATCGACCTTTCAAGTTCTCAAAGTCGTTGGTGTTGTTACTAGACGGGTTACATGTTTATGGAACCGTTAGTGTTGTTTTGGTTTCGTTTCTCGTTCGCGTTTCCTCTTCGGTTTCCCTCCCCACCACCTTTTAATGTTGTAAGTTTTCGAGCCATTTCAATACAAAGAATAGCTTATAGTCTCGTTATTAGTTCTTTGAAACATTCGTTACGTTCGCGACATGTTTTAAGACTTTCTAAACTCGTTTCATTACACACATGTCACGTATAAACTTAAACCTAAACAACCTAATGTATCGTAAAAGCTTGCGTGGCTACTTAACTCACATAAACTAGTGTCTTCAAAATTTCATTCTACTCGACACATATACATGCGTGCACGCTAATGGGTCACGTAGTCCAAAACCGTTTTCACTCGAATCCACGTCAAAAATCTAAAGCAGTTTTTATAAACTTAATGATTATTTTGAAACTTACTAGAATAAGCCATAAGCTCACTCGTTTAAATAATCTGTTTACTTGCTTTGTCGAGAAGAGAAACGAGCAGGACAATTCATTTCATGCAACCCACGACCAAATACCTGTAACATGACCTTAACTATGGTTTAACGAAAAATATAAACTAGAGATCGACTAGCTCAATTGGTGGTGTCATCTGACTTTTGAGCTACTGGTCGCGAGTTCGAACCCATGCGAAGGCAGCTTTACTTTTTTTTATTTTTTATTTTTTATTTTTTTTTTTTGGTTATCTTTGCAACTTTTGTATATTGACAGTTTCAACCCCTCAACTTTACATCACTAGACACATTTCGAAAAACTTTTATAAGTTTTAAAGACTTATATTATTATTACAATTCCCTCAAGTTTAATACTTGACAATTTTCACCCAAAACTTTTATAAATTTAATAAACTTATATAGTTTTTATCACTTTTCGTGAAGACCAAAACGACTTAAATTATAAATAATATATTTTCACAATTATATTATTTAACCAAGATTTCAATATATATTTTTACACCTCGAAACCTAACAAATCTAATAAATACAAGTCGATTGTGTTTATTTACATTTCGATAGTATTTAAGTCAATATTCGAACCAACTTCTACGTGAATATATTGTATATATCTTCATACATGTTCCGAGAGCCAATACTTAAAAATATTTTCACAACTACAATTTTATATACATTATCGAAAATCAAATTAACTTATGAAACTCCTCATAAGCAATAACGACACTTTATACATAGCAGACAAGTTATATAGTATATAACTTTGTTATTGAACTCTAAGCATGTTACCACGCAAGCCACCTCTGCCACAAGAATCATTTGTCATCCGACATTGCTTCAGATCCCTATTCTCGATAAGTCAAACTTACCTCAGACTTCCATATTATCCAGGTTGTTTATTGGAGCCTTTCCCATTCTGCATTGATATTACTTACTCTTTGTCTTCCATTCCACCAAGGTGAGTTCTTAGCCCCATTTTTATAATCGTTCTAAATATTTTGGGGGAGATACATGCTCGTTTCTACTTACAATTATTACTTATTTATTTCAAACATGTTATTCGATTTATGATACACTCTATTTGTTTATTGAAACCTATTACATGCTACGAACCTGAACACAAGTATTACTCTGTATGCTATCCTGATTGATATTGCCTAAGTTACTAGTTTTGCCAAAAGTCCCTCATATCATGACCCATTAATCACTTGCGAGTGAACGCGAATATAGTGAATAGATCTATTGGCAGATGACGCCCCATTTGAGTTGCTGGGTAAGTAACCAAATGCACTTTATTTGAGAAACTGTAGGAAATGGCAAATTCCTACCTACGACGAGGGCCCCTATCACCTGCATCATATTCTTATGTGTAGACTTTTATCCCATAAGAATTCTATAGCTCTTATGGCTGCAAAACGATGTTAAGGTTTGAGTGTCATGAGGCTTAGGGCAATATCCTATACTACAATGCTATTGTTTCACTACTACTACTTGGCTTGTGTTCAGATGTTTTATATAACTGCTACGAATTTTCTCAACTATCTACCTGAGTAATTCAAACGTTTTACTCAAATACTATGGACTTACTCAATTATCGACCTGAGTAGGAAAGTCAAACTACTACGGGTGTATAACAACGTAACCCGCGACTTATTTCATTAACAGTGATATCTATTACCTTTATTACCTAAACTTGAAATTATTGGAAATCAACTGAATTTATGCAAACTCTATGAATTTGCTTACACTTTGATTTTGATAAGCAACCCTTATTTATAACTACTATGACCTCACAAACTCTTTGATTTTAAAAATCAACTATTTTACATATAAACTCTATGAACTCACCAACTTTTGTGTTGACACTTTTTAGCATGTATTTCAGGTCCATAATGAGCAAGGATGGCATGGAGGAGCACGGATACTTATAATGGCTATAAATCTTACTATCATTCGAAAACCTTTTTGATAAACTTGTAACCATTGGGACCTCATTTTGTAAACTCTGATATTCGAATGATAAATGTTTTAAAATGACTATATTGATAATCACTTTCTACTAATAAACTGCTATGTCATGAAGTAACCCCCAATCTTTATTCCGCTGTATATTTTCAAAAACTGGGGGTGTTACAGCCGGCTCCAAGTTCGGAGGAGGATTTCTTCTGATCTCGTCCACTCTCGCAGCCCCACCCATTTCTCGTAAAGTAATCGCGTTTCAGATCATGTTTATTGTCACGGTATCGGGTGGCGAAATATGCTGTGAGCGCCGACCGAATGGTCTCCCACTCCGGTCTGGTGTGGTGGCGCTCCAAATCGAACATACGCTGCAATCAAATATAGTTAAAATTAATATAAAGCAATGTTGCAAAAATCGTGAATCGGTAGTCGTGCGGTCGACCACCCTGCAGCCTGTAATCGGTCAAGGCGGTGATTAATCGGTGATTAATCGGTTTGGCATTTCCTGCATGTTTTGGGAATTTCTGGAGAGCAAACTAAAGATCTTAACTAATTCCAAGCCTTCTATGTTTACAAACCTCAATAAAAGGCTTCAATTCTGATTATGAGGCCCATTGTACGTTATAAGTGAAATAAACGATCCCCAACTTAAGTAAAATGCCTAAATTTCAATTTTTTTTTAAATTGACCGATTCAGCCGATTTTTGGCCGATTCAGCCGATTTTTGGCCAATTCGGCCGATTTTTGACCCATTTTTTCTGATTTTTTTGCCTAGGCCGATTTTTTCACCGATTTTCGAAAATCGACAAGGTGCATCACCGATTAGCGATTAATCGGCCGATTCGGCCGATTTTTGCAACATTGATATAAAGATATAAATAAATAAATAAATGTTAATAAATGTACACATTCAAATAATTAAATATAGAGATATAAATAAATAAACAAATTTAAATAAATATGCACATTTAAATAAATAAACACGGTAACATAACAATATATATAAAAGGAAAATGAAATAACTGACCCCGACGCTTGGAAGGAAGTTAGCCGTCAGCTCCGGTTCTATATCGTACCAGGAGTCATAGTGTAGCGGCAGCTGTCGAATGAGCTCGCCGACGTAATTGCCAAACCATGCTTGGTTCGGGCCCACATGAGTGTAAGTCCCCTTATCACCAATCTCAAAGTCAATAGACTGTAGGCCACGAAGTCTCACGGCAGCCTTGAGCTTCACATTCTTATTTTCTTCGCGTGGTCGTTGCCTACCGCCATTCTGACCTCCCCTACCCCTGCCTCCCTCCCTGGCCCGACCTCCTCGGCGGGGTTGCCCTGATCCTGCAATTGGAGTGAGTGAAAACGTCATAAAGTAACTTACATAGATATATGTATATATATATATATATATATATATATATATATACACACATATATCTATATATATACATAATATGTGTATATATATATATATATATATATATATATATATATATATATATATATATATATAATCTAGAAATTCTTACCACTAGCACGGTGCCCGCCCTCAATCTGACAGGTAGGGGAAGGTGGTGGATCATCGGCACCGTCACCACCATGACTCCGTGCAACTGCTGCTGCCATCTGTAAAAGTACAAGTTGAGTAACATATAGAAATTCGGGAACAAATTAACATAAGCATGCACACATTCAAATACATACACATTCAAAAGAAATATACACTTTTAAACAATCCATAACAATTTCATTAAAATAAGTGTCGTTTTACAAGTTACATTTTAAGATCAATCTGCACAATCAAAATCACTATCATAAACAACATTAGTCGCAACTTCAACTTCATCATCAGAATTGTTTGCGACTTCATTATCAGAATATGCTAAATCATAAGGATCGTCGTCTTCATCATCAATAAAATCATCGTCGTCATCAACAGGAATGATTGGTGGTGGTGGTGCCTCAACTAACGTTGATTCACCATCGATATTTAAGGTTCCAGGTTCCAAATCATTCAAATTAGCAGACAGTTGGAGATCGGATGAGTTGTTGCCATGTATCACATCATCATCGTCTTCTACCACGATGACATCCCAGATTGTGTTGTGATTTACTTCTTGGACGACCTTCCAATGGAGTGGTCGTCTGGCAGGATCTTCAAGGTAGAAGACTTGTTTTGCTTGTGTTGCGAGAATGTAAGGTTGATCTTCGAACGCATAGCTACATGCCAAAATTTGTGTCATGTTGTTTCTAGTGGTAAAACGTTGGACTCTACGGTTTTTGTTGCTTAAGTCGAACCACTTAACTCGAAACAACACAACTTTGAACTGGGAATATGCGAACTCCAGAATATCTTCTAGTTGACCATAATACATTTCTCCCTCCTTCTCACCAGGTGAACAAATTCCACTGTTCTGATTTACTATTTGAGAAAATTTCGGCAGCATTTCCCCTCAACTCCCCAAATATGTGCATTAAGATGGACATATTCGTAGGAGTAAAGGAGAAACACTGTCGAAATAATCTCAAATAGTAAATCAGTTATACGCATCCATATCCTAAATGAGACAAAACATTCAAAAAGCAGTCCCAAACAGGGGACTTTCCGAAATTAATTTCTAATAAATTAATTCCGGACGGGTTTTCTATAGGATGATTAACTTCGGACGGGGACTTTCCGAAATTAATCACTAAAATCCTAAAACATTCACAAAAGTCTAACAATAGCATATATTTTAAGTTAAACAATTAGAATATAAACAATTATGAAATATAAGCCGAAAACAAAACAATATAAGCCGAAAACCAAACAATTAAAGTTAAACAATTATATAGTTACTAACAAACACACTCTAAAATCACACTATTTTTTTCCCTTCTTTTACTAGTTTAATATTTGCAACCTTCGGAATATCCTACTTAATACATACCTTGGTTGTGTCGTTAAAACCAACCAAAAAACTAACCAAACGCAATATCCTACTTAATACTTAATCCGTAAACTAATACTTAATCACATTTCACAATCCGCAACAATTAATCCCTTTTATATCAAAACCTAATATACTAAACTACAACAAAGCATAAAAATGAAAAAAAAAAAAAAAAAAAAAGGAATACATACCGTCTCGGCTCGGCTGTGGTCTCGGCTGTGGCTCGGCTGTGGTATCGGCTGTGGTATCGGGCTATAATAAAAGAGAGCAACAATTAATATATATCAAAAGTTTAAACAAAAAACTGTTGTCGGCGACATGTCTTCGGGATACCAAAAGTTAATAAAAAAAATAAAACGAGGTACATTACCTGCTGTCTTGGTTGTCTCGGCTCTCACCCTCGGCTCTTGCTCTCGGCTCTCACCCTCTTTACCTGCTACTGTATAAAAAAAACAAAAATTAACAATAATAATAACAATTAAATTAACAATAATTAATAACAATTTTATTAACAATAATAGTAACAATTAAATTAACAATAATAATAATTACATTACCTGTGGTTGGACTGTGGTGGTTGAAGAAAGGAGAAGAAGAAGAATTAAACAAGATGGGAAGAAGAAGAATTAAACAAAGGAGGAGGAGCTGCACAGTGGTGCTATTGTGTGGAGCTGCGGTGAGGTGTGGTGTGGTGTGGTGGTGTTGATAATCGCCGGAGGAGGAGGAGGTGGTGTGGTGTGGTGGTGTACGTGGTGTTGATTATCCCCGGAGGAGGAGGTGGTAGTGGTGTCGGAGGAGGAGGTGGTAGTGGTGTCGGAGGAGGAGGTGGTAGTGGTGTTGATTATCGCCGGCGGAGGAGGAGGAGATAAAAAAGTTATACGTTTTTTTTTCTAAGTGTTGACCCCAGATCTACTTTTGTTATATCCTTTAATATTACCGATGACATGTCGTCGGTAAAGTAAAGATATTTGTCGTTTCTAGTTTGGCGGGATGTATGAAATTTTGGTGAAAATTTTGGCGGTTATATTACCGACGACAAGTCGACGGTAATATTATAAATACCTTTTAAAAATTAAAATAAAAATAAAAATAGTTTTATAAAATAAAAAAATAAGTAGTTAAATTTTTTATTTATTATAAATACTTTTAGAAAATTAAAATAAAAATAGTTTTATAAAATAAAAAATAAGTAGTTAAATTTTTTATTTATTATAAATACTTTTATAAAATTAAAAAAAAATTAAAAATAGTTTTATAAAATAAAAAAATAAGTAGTTAATTTTTTTATTTATTATAAATACTTTTAGAAAATTAAAATAAAAATAGTTTTATAAAATAAAAAATAAGTAGTTAAATTTTTTATTTATTATAAATACTTTTATAAAATTAAAAAAATAATTAAAAATAGTTTTATAAAATAAAAAAATAAGTAGTTAAATTTTTTATTTATTATAAATACTTTTAGAAAATTAAAATAAAAATAGTTTTATAAAATAAAAAATAAGTAGTTAAATTTTTTATTTATTATAAATACTTTTATAAAATTAAAAAAATAAAATAAAAATAGTTTTATAAAATTAAAAAATAAGTAGTTAATTTTTTTATGGTTATACACTAGATGATTAACGAACGAGCCGAGCTGTTATGGTTCTACACTAGATGATTAACGAATGAGCCGAGATGTTACGGTTCTACACTAGATGTTTAACGAACGAGCCGAGATGTTATGGTTATACACGAGATGTTTAACGAACGAGCCGAGATGTTATGGTTATACACTAGATGTTTAACGAACGAGTCGAGATGCAATGGTTATACATGAGATGTTAAACGAACGAGTCGAGATGCAATGGTTATACATGAGATGTTAAACGAACGAGTCGAGATGCAATGGTTATACATGAGATGTTAAACGAACGAGTCGAGATGCTATGGTTATACACGAGATGTTAGACAGACGAGTCGAGATTCTATGGTTGTACATGAGATGTTAAACGAACGACTCGAGATGGTATGGTTATACACAAGATGTTAAACGAACGAGTCGAGATGCTATGGTTGTACATGAGATGTTAAACGAACGACCCGAGATGGTATGGTTATACACGAGATGTTAAACGAACGAGTCGAGATGGTATGGTGACAGGAAATTAAGAAAATTATGAAAATGATGAAATTGCTTATTAATAAGCTAAAAGGAAAATTAAAAAAACAATAGAATCTATTAAATAGAAGCTATCACTAATTTTAAATTTGGTTTTTTGTTGTTTTTCTTTTTGACACGAGATGTTAAACGAACGACTATGGTTACACAAGAGATGTTAAACGAACGAGTCAAGATGCAATGGTTATACACGAGATGTTAAACGAACGAGCATGGTTTTCCCTACCTAACAACTCATCCTCACAATATAAACACACACACACACACTCATCTTACTATCTCTCTCTCACACACTCTAGCAGTTTTCGTTTTCCGGCGACACCATCAGTTTTCGGCCGTCGGAATCTTTTCCCGGCCACCACCTTTTATCACCTCAACTTGTAGACCGGGCCACCCCGGTCACGATTCCACCACTCACAACCACTCAACCTCACAACCACAAACATACACTGTTATCATGGTGAAGAAGATGACATAATTTGAAGCTTTTCCTTGTCCTTGTGAACGAGGAGACGTGATTCTGCGAGAATCGTGTAAATCTTACTCCCGTGGTAAACTATACTATGCGTGTCCTTTCTCGCAGGTGAACAATTACATATTTTTTCTTTAAATAATTTGGTTAATTAGTTGTTAAAAATAATAGTTTTTACTCTTTAACAGCCTGGGACAGAAGACCATGGATGTAATTTTTTTTTATGGAAGGAGGAACGACTCGCCAAAATGATGATCAGTTCTCTGGGAGCTTCAACATCAAGCGGTTCTGGATCTGCTCCAAAAAGGTGCTCAAACTGTCATGAAAAAAATCTTAGAATAAACTTGCTGGAGGCACAAAAACATGTGTTGGAGGCACATAAACAGGTACTAGAGACAAAATTAAGGGTGCTGGAGGCAAAACTTGACATGGCAACGTATCCCAACACGACCATGCATGTCAGTCGGATGCAATACTCCGTGACCTTGTAGGTTACATGGATAAATTTCATATGTAGTACTATTATCGTTGTTCTTGCTGTTGTTGTTGTTGATGTTTTTGATGTTTAATAAAATGTTGTTGTTGTTGTTGTTTAATAAAATGTTGTTGTTGTGGAGCAATAATTAGAACTGAAGGAGCAATAATTATCAAACACAAAGGCAAACTGTTTATTTAAAACAAGCAAGAGTTGTTAACCACATGCATTTTCATACAGACTCAAACTAAACAACTCGACAACCAAACTAAACAACTCAACAACCAAAGGAAACAACTCAAACTAAACAACTCGACAACCAAACGAAACAACTCAAACTAAACAACTCGACAACCAAACGAAACAACTCAAACTAAACAACTCGACAACTAAAATAACAGATCAAACGAAACAACCCGTTTATTTTTTTTGCGGCTATTTCCCGCTTTACTCGAACTCGCACCATCTTTTCCCTTCCTTGCTCTCATTTCCTTGATATGTGCAAACGTAGCTTCAAGATTTGTGATCCTATTTCCCAGATTATCAACTTTTGTTTCCAACGTACTTTCAGCTTCGTCGTCACCTCCAACAGCAACAACTTGAGCTTCACCAGCAGCTTGAGCTTCAGCAGCATCTAGCTCGTCCATGTACTCTTTGTAGTACGGATTTTTCCTACACCATTCGATAATCTTGTCTCTCATCCACGGTTCAGCATCCTTAAAATCACCATATTCCTCATAAACTGAATGACCAAAAGTTAACATAACTTCATTAAAGAGGAGCTCGTGTGACAAGATTTTTGAGTACTCCTCTTCAACTGTGCAACCACGCCAAGTCATGTGTGTCTTGTAAGAATTGACGATTGAATTATTTGTGAGATGTGTAAAATGAGACGGAAATAATTTTGTGAAAATGTATATGTAGATGTGTAAAATGAGACGGAAATGATTTTGTGAGAATGTATATAGGTAAAAAATGAGACGGGAATATATTTGTTAGGTTATATATAGCCTGAATTTTGGGGAGATATTCCCGTCGACATGTCGACGGGAAAAAAACGCGGGAAAATTCCCGCCCAATTATTGGCTATAATGTACACGCGGTTAAAATAAGTGCCGACGTCATGTCGTCGGCGTCGTTAAGGCGGGAAAAACCCCGCCCAATTATTCGCTATAATTCACTAAAGGAAAAACCCAAAATTTTGACTCAAATTGTTGCCGACGTCATGTCGTTGGTGTTTTTAAACTAGAGGGCTATTAATTATTAATCATTGGTTAATCCCACGCTAACCACAATTATTTGTGTATTTATATATCACCGACGACATGACGTCGGCACGTGTTTTGGCGGTCAAATTCCCGCCTTTTTTTTCACCATGTTTATCAATAGTCAAACATGTTGTTATTATACTGACGACATGACGTCGGTATAATTCTAGATTAAAAATTCAACGCAGCCTTGTCTGGGTCAAGCCAATTTTTTGTCGTTTAGCGTATGGTGCCGACGACATTGAGTCGTCGGCATTGCGCTCGTCGCCTGTTCTCCTGATTCTTGTAGTGCGACTATGTTTCGGAGTATCTGTTCTTACAAAAACACTTGAATAATTATGAAGAGGAGTCACGACAGATGTCAATTTAGATGGACTGACACCATCGAAATGCATGTGACTAGACTTATCAGTCAAAGAGTTCACTGCCCCTACAAAAGGTGGTTGATGTTGATCAGAATTGCTTTGACTGGTAGCCATGAAGTCCAAGCTTGACTTTCTCTGAACTGCATCTTTGACAAGATCCGTTGTCTTAGCATTTGGGGTAACCTACGGTGAAACAAAAGTTCAGAAGCTAGCTAAATAAAGAAATAAACTGAATATGTTACTATAATATTCAGATACAAGCCTCAAATAGTATAAGACGATACAAAAATAAACATCAGTATGATAAATTAATCCGTAGAAGTGAACATAGCATGAAAAGCAAACCAGAAGACCACCAACGGCAAATCAAGTTCTGATACCAGAAAATCGAAACAAAAACTCAAATCATATACTCCTATTTACCAATATTAACAATCGATAGATTAATAAGGCCCTTAATTTATCAAGAAATGAAGCTCTGTGCAACAAAGCAATTTAGCGGCAAACTCTAATTTAAGCAGGACATGTGACATCAGAATGACGATGGACTGCAATATTCAGCTAGTGCAACCCCATTTGCTCCTCATTTTGTCAGAAAGAGAGAGCATATAGAGAAGATATGCCACATTGCAATAAACACGAGTTCACGAGCTAAAAAATATAGAACTAAACAAACAGAGGAAGAAAATAATGGCAATAACAAAATGCTTTTCTTGTATTATTAGTTGCATGTTCTTACCAAAATAGAAGAACCAGAGGACAAATGTTTCTCAGCCTCAGATAAGACATCTAAAGGCATCTCCTTATTGGAAGATATATTTGATCCGTCATTGACCACACCAAGCTGATTATGCTTAGGGGCAACATCTTCATTGACCATTTCATGAGTAATAATCCCTTCTAGATTATTATTATCTTCACCACAACTAAAATCCATGAGGTTAGCCCCATACTCTTTGGTTGTTGCAACCATTCTTGGTGATTTCAGAATAGTATCTTTAGAAGCAGCGATCACACGCAAATCCTTATTGCCTTCAGCCAAGAGTGCATCCAATGTAGGAGATAGTTCTCTAGTCATATTTACAACGATATTCTCCAACAATACTCATATCATTAGACTCGGATGAAGTGCGAAGTTTGGAGGTAGAAACCGAAGGTTGATGATTTGGCTTCTTAGCTTGTGTCATAAGCATTTGTACTTACGAGAGAGTTATGAAATTAGTAAAAATCAACGGGATTATCGTATATGACAACACACTTTGGTATGGTACTATTGCAAAGCCAGAGGATGTGGTTACTGAATTCTTGAAAGAGGAAGAAGTAGTGCTATTTATTTTAATAAAGCACTCACATCACAACAACAATTACCATATTGTAATGAAATCGTAAACCTTTTTCAATTAGTGGTGGTAGCTAGAGGGTGGTGGTGTTGGTTGTGTGGTGGTAAAGGGTGGTAGAGGGTGGTGGTGTTGGTTGTGTGGTGGTGGTGGTTGTGAAATAAAAGACAAAAATTACTTTCTAAATTTAGTCTATAAAGCAATAGTGCTATGACACTATATTTTAATCATTAAAGCAACAAAATGACTATAATACCTTCAGTGATAACACTTAACAAGGAAACTAACGGGAGTTAGCTCTCGGTGGCTTTTTTGCACTTATCCTGAATGTTAGTGGCATTTTTCCATGCTTTTATGACTCGGTGGTATTTTTGCACTTTCGCGATACGTTAGTGACCATTTTTGCAATTTACCCGACTTTAAAATAGTAGACATAATTCTAACAATAAGTAAAACATGAAGGGCGTAAATGTATAAACAGAACAAGAATAAAAAAAAATATTTTCCCCCAATTTCCTAAAAACAAATCAATTGAAAAACCCTAATAACTCATGAACAAAAGTAAAATGAATCCAAATAGTGATATCGTCTCCGAAATCCTGTTGAAGCTTCCTGTCGAGTCGTTGTTACGATGTAAGTCAGTTTGTAAAGGATGGTACTCTTTAATTTCTTCCGACCATCATTTTATTAAATCCCATTTTACTTTATCTAGTCGTACCAACAACATTAACTTTGAACATCATCGACTTATTTACAACACTTTTGAACGAAAAAACGATCTCATCAGCTGTCCTCTTTATGATGTGTTGTTTGATGAATCTGCTAATAATGCGATAAAGCTTGAAAATCCAATTCAACAAACTCGTGGTAGATGTTTTAGGATAGTTGGGTCTTGTAACAGGTTAATGTGCCTTTTAGCTGAGGATGATGATACTTTGTTTATTTACAACCCAAGTACTAGAACAACCAATGTTTTGCCCCATCCTAAACAAGGGGCCGGTTGGTTGGGTGTTTTCTATGGTTTTGGGTATGATGAGACGACTCATGATTACAAAGTTGTGAAATTAGACCAACGTGGTCACCGGTGGGACTGGGGTACTATGGTATATTCGTTAAAAGATGGAAGTTGGAGGAAAATCAATGGTTATCGCTTTTCTGAAACTTTTAATGATGGTAAGTTTGTCAATGGAGCTCTTCATTGGGTAAGTGATTCTAATAATACATTTCACATAGTTTCTCTTGATTTGGGGAATGAGACATATGGTGAAGTTTTGCAGCCAAAGTATCATGATGAAGGTGTTAAGAGATTGACTTTAGGTGTTTTGGGAGAATGGTTGTGTGTTCTTTGTAATTATATTGAAAGTTGTGTGGTGGATGTATGGGTGATGAAAGTTTATGGACAGGAAGATTCTTGGTCTAAGTTGGCTCGCATCCCATATCCGTCTCATATTTGGTGGGAAAAGGCTTTGGATCCTTTGTGTATTTCAAAGGATGGGAAACTGTTGGTGCGATTTGGGCCGAAATTTCTTGTCTATGATTCAGAAGATAGTTCATCCACGGTGATTGACAACTTTAATGGATGTCATCAAGCTTGCATTGTTGCTGAGAGTTTGGTTTCACCTTTTCCGCCTTTAGATAACAATGACGATGAAAAATCAAGGTAATCTTGCTCTTCCAACTCTCTTTCATGTTCCGGTTAGTTATAATTAGCAATAACTTGTTCACCAAGCGAGGTATAAGTAAAGTAAATGCAATGTCACATGGACACAGAAATCGTTGAACTCAATTATTTCAGTGGTAATAAACTAATAAAGTATTCTTAACTTTTTGTAATGTGAATTGGTGGGAGTAATATTTTAGTGCTAATGATTAACATCGCGTGGATTAGTAGGCTAAAGAGGTTGTTATGCAACAGAAGTTCTCCCTTTACTGATTTACTAATAACAGAGCATGTACTACATTGTAAAATTTGGTATAACTCTCATCATTTGCACTTGTCATTGATCGAGTAATAGTCAATGTTAGGGGGTCCTTAATGCATCAACATATAAACCTCTGACCTAAGTTCTGTCTTTGCTCTTCTTGCTTCCAATAAATATGATGTTGATATAAAAGTTTTTACCACATCTATATCATTCTATTAAACTTTTACTCCATGGTATGTCAGTATCAACATTAGATTGGCAACTCACACTCACTGATTCTTTGTTCTTTCAGGAAAAGGAAAAGGTGAATTCTCTGGTGTCTTTTACATTTATGGATGCATATGCAGAAACCTGCAAGCCAAGAAAGTCGATTTAGCTTTAATCAAACTAGTAGCTTAACAAATGAAATAGTTCTACTTTCGCATGTTTTTATTTCCTTTAATTAGATGTATGTTACTACCCGTCCAGTATTTCTTAATGAAATCAAAAGCTTGTTGAAAACCCATGCTGCCGTATATCAACTATGTTCATGGTTGCCATTTTTATCGAGGTAAATATATCAACCTCTGCTGTCAAATATGGTGTATGACTTTGTGAAGGATAACATGTTCAAATCTCTGTCTTTTTGATTGAGCCTATTTGGTTGAAAAAATGGACTTGTTTTAGGGAGTTGTATTTGTATATGCAATACAGTGACATGACCAATTGAAGGCGTCTGAAGCTTTGATCTTAGATCAGTCAAGTTTTAGCAGAAATGCAATAAAGTTGACTTTTGTTTCACATTATGGTTAGGCCTGAGCCTTGGGTCAAAACCGGCCTTAACCGTTGAAAACCTGACCTGACCACTGACTTTTTGGAAAATATGAAACAGAAGACCGAACCGAAAGTACTCGGTCGGCTCGGTTCATAACCGACTGAGTGAACCGAATTTAAAAACATTGCCTTTGATTTGTTGGGCATGCGTTTTGTTCCACTGTTCCAGTACAATATATCAGTTCTCTTTTATGCTTTCCCTGACTTATTCACATGCTTCAGTGTTTTACTTATTCGAGTCACTCGGTTTGTTTGTTTTTTCCCCGGTTTAATGCGACCCGAAGCAGAAAATCACAAAACCATAAACCTAAATCTCGAGCCAAAGGTAGGTTGGTTCGGTTCTCGGTCTGAAAGCTCACTCCTTATGGTTACCACATTTACCTTTCCTGGATTGCAGATTGATTGGACTATATGTTTCTAAATGTAATTAGAATTTGTTTAAAATTAAAGAATTAGCTTATCACCGTACTACTATAAAAAAGGTTTCCAAGAACAGTTTCATATTTCGTTTAAAAAAAGAACAGTTTCATATTTGGTTCCTCCTCCTCCAGTACTAGCCTTTAAGAACTACACGTGAAATAAAACATATTTTTTTAGGTGAAAAGGCGAATTGTGAAACATAGCACAAATTCAAAATTGACAACTATTCTAACACCAATTCTAAGACTAGTTAGTCCCATCTTTCATGAGTCATCATTTTTAGCTCAATGATAGACCATAACCCAAACTTTTTTGCAACAAACTCTTTGCTTAGCATCATTTAGCAACATCCATGTATTACTTAATTCCGGTTCTTTCTTGCCACAGATAGTGCTTTTAACTTCCATCATTGTCATAATGTTTTTCCATACTTGTTGTTCATAATTGCAACTAAAGAAGATTTGCGAATGCGTCTCATTGCAATTGTTGCATAGTTACAGGTGAAACTAATTACATATACCTGAATTGTTTACTTATACCTAAGCTTATTTGGGTTAACCTGAAACCGGAACCCTTATAAAGGTCTAGTGTGGGTAGGGTTTTTCTTCTCGAAAGACAAAAAAAATCCTTATTTGGGTTGGGTCAACTAAATAGTTGTAGATTCAAGTCTCACATTGTATATAGAAAGTAAAGTGATGAGTACTTATATGTCATAGTTGTGAAACAACATATGTTTGTCCGACTCAGCTGGTCTCAGGTGTGTACCGAAGGGGGATTCTCAAGAGTTCATGTACAAAAAGTTATATAACTATTTGCCTATTTGCATTAGCTAAACACGCTAAAATGTTTTAGCTAGCTAGCTCGTGTTTGTAAATTAACCATAAAAATTATATAACTCAAAGTCCTCTATATAAACATACACGCTAAAATGGTTAGAAAGGATTTATCATAATCGCTTAGTATCATGAGTGTTTTGGGTAGATGAATCAGAATTTGATTGTTATACCAGTTTTTTAGTATAACAAATTTTAGGAGAAGCGTGATTTACATTTGATATGATGAAAGAAACGAGTTCATAATTTAGCCTACAACACAGATAATCAGATATAGATATATTCAACCGAGGGCAAGATCAGTAGCGGGTGATTTAAGTGTATAACTTTTCAGTCTCAATAGTAATACTTGTTTGTAATCTACTTACAAGTCCTTCGTCACGGGAAGCAGAGCAGTCCCTTTGATCAGACAAGATTGAAAGGTCCGCTCCCAACTGAAACAAACCATTTCACCATCCGTACTGTCACCTTTTGTTGCTGCCCTATAAAATGCCATCCAACCATCATTTCGCTTTACGTCCACATAAGCACTTGCACCCGACAACACGTTAACACAAATCTTATACGCTTTACATACTGCTGAAAATAACACTCCTTTCTTCTTTAGTGATACACAAGCATGAGTCCAGAGTAAAGCTAGGCACCTCATTGTATTTGTCATGAAAGCCATGATAACTTTCATTCCCACATAGATAAAAGAAGAGAAATGGTTATCCCATATATATCACATACTCTACCTCTTCTTTGTATTTGGGTCTAGTGTCATGCTTTCATATATGTAAATTTGATATGAAATCTTGATTTTTAATTATAATTTAATATATTTCGCTTTAATGAAAATAAGAAGTAAAATAAAATGCTTGTATCTCTTAAATATTTTTGGTTCCCAAAAAAATAAATAGTAAAAAACGCGAAGTTTAGTAATTTGTGTGCAGTATAACCCTGCATATAGACATAAGAGGTGGTTGAAGCAAAAAACTAAATTATTGTATTTTTAGTCGATCCAAATATAAAATTATAAATCCAAAAAAGATTTGAAGATAGGTTGAGAGGCAATTTAAAACGTTATCAATATCATGTCTATAGGTACTTTTTCGTAAAAAAATAAATAAATAAATAAACAACAAGAGCTAAAATAAATATGATTTTTTTTTTATTATAATTCTTATATGACGGCTATGTTTGGCAAAAGTAGCTGTAAGCAGTAGCTGTGAGCAGTAGCAGTGAGCTGCGAGCAGTAGCTGTGAAAAATGAGCTTTCTGCTCACAGCTTCTTAAAGAAGCATTGGAAAAATGAGTTTTTGTAAAAAATAGCAAAGCTCACTACTCTTTAGCCAAACAACACTGAAAATAAAAAAACTCATTTTCACCGCTCATTGATCAAAAAAGCTCCAAAAAAGCTCCGTGCCAAACATAGCCGACGTGTTTCTTTCTTAGCAATATCACATTTTATCATTTCGAGTTTTGTAACCAAGGTTTTTTGTTATAACTTTAAAATAAAAGGACTTTCAAAAAATAAATCATCTAACTTTGAACATCAGAGAATCATTTACAACAGTTAAACGATCTCTACAATCATTGAAGATGGCTGATAACCAAAACCGAAGATGGCTTCTCATCCTATCTACAATCATTTAACTTTGATTGGTGGATTTGAAAAAGTGATTGGTGGGAATTTGGAGAGAGAAAATGTACAACACAATTGTACAAGTAAATTATACATTAGGCATGTATTTAGGCTTGAATTGTAGGCCTAAATAGAATTAGTCAACTATGTAAGTATATTTGTTTTCTTGGTGTATCCCAATAAAGAAAAAAACATACTTAATTTTCAATCCGTGTCTTGTTTGCAAGTCTGAAGCCCAACAAAGAAAATATGTTGGCCCTTTTATTGTGACAGTGGAGTCCATGGCCCATGTGTTTGATTCAATTTGCTTAATCATTTGTAATCATCTGAGTATCAATTACGTTTTTTCTTCATTTAACTCAAATTAACCCATTCTACGGTTCTTAAACACCTTTTTAAAGGCAATGAAAAAGAAATAACATTTATAAAAGTTAACCTAACTTTATGGATGTTACAATGCAATGTAGAAAAACAATAGCATTTTGAAGAGACATAACTAAAATGACATTTTTTTTTTCTTTTTTTTTTTGTTAAAATGATGCAGTTTTAGAATATTTCACATGTAAACTTAGATACGAGACAACTCCATTTCACTTTCCTCAAAATATAAAAAGGTTTAGCTCTATCATATAATTTAAATCAAATATATAGCTAATAAAATCTTATTTTTGAATTGTGCTTTTAAATGGGTTGGCGCAGTGACGGACCCAGAAAAATAGGACGTGGGGGGCAAATTTTTTTTTGTTACAATAGCCACAAAATGCGGAAGAAAAAACTAGGATCGTAATGATAAATCGAGTATTTTTACTTCGAAATGAAGGATTTTAGTATGTGGGTGGGGGCAATTTGAGTTTTTGGTGGGGGGCACTTTCGAAAAAAGGTCAAAATTTGAAAAAAATTACACTAAAATCTTAACTTTTTCGGCTAACCATAAGGGGCACCGGCCCCCCACACTTTCTAAGTAAGTCTGTCCCTGGGTTGGCGAGTTGTTAACAGTTTGATAATATCAAGTTCTCAACCCAAACTTTACTTGTTTCTTAAATGGATTAATCATTTAGGGCCTGTTTGGTTGAGGGGCGTGGGATGAATTTGGGTATGGGAGATGATAAATGGTGTTTGGTAGATAAAGTAATACTTTGAAACGGGGCCCACTACTTTTTCATTCCACTCAAGTATGGTGGGTTTTATGTAAAACTAATGGGACCCATTGTACCTCTCTCACAACACTTTTTTTTATTAAAATATTATATTTAAATACAATTTAATTATTATATCAATTAAAATATATTTTCTCTCTTAATATTCATTCCTTATAAATCCGAATTCGAATCCGAATCCGAATCAAAACCCATTTATAAACCAAACGGGCCCTTAAACTCATTTACAACAATCATAACCTCTTTATTTTCGTGTCGGTTTCTTGTAATGTTTCACATAATGTCGAAAATTATCACTCCCGATCTACAAGGACTAAAGCATTTGATGTTCATAAGCTAAAGGGGTAAAATATAAAACTATTCATAAGAAAAGTAGACACAAGTACAAAGTGAAAGATAATAAGATCTAGTTCTTTCCCCTAAATCCGAACCCTAAAGATCAAATGACCAGTGAATCATTTCCACGTGAAATCACCCGCGAAATTCTGTTAAAGGTTCCTGCGGAATCCTTGTTACGATGTAAGTCTGTTTGCAAAGAATGGTACTCTTTAATTTCCGACCAACATTTTATTAAATCACATTATTTTTTATCTAGTACCAACAACATTAACTTTGCACATCATCGACTTATTTACAACATCTATAACCAAGAAAACGATCTCTACAGCTGTCCTCTTTACGATGTGTTGTTTGATAAATCTGTTAATAATGCGTTACTGCTTGAAAATCCATTGCAACAAACTAGAGATTTTAGGATAGTTGGGTCTTGTAATGGGTTAATGTGTCTTTTTGGCGTGGATGATTATACTTTGTTTATTTACAACCCGAGTACTAGAACAACCAATATTTTGCCTCGTCCTAAACAAGGGGCCACCGGTTGGGGTACTGAATTATATGGTTTTGGGTATGATGAGACGACTCATGATTACAAGGTGGTTAAAATATGGTGGTGTGGCCGAACTTCGCCGCCTTACTGGGATACTATGATATATTCGTTTAAAGCTGGAAGTTGGAAGGAAATCGGTCGTTTTCCTCGGTCTAATCCTTTAAATGGTGCTAAGTTTTTAAATGGAGCTGTTCATTGGGTGAGTACTGATGATGGCTGGTTGGGTTCAGATGTTATAGTTTCTCTTGATTTGGGGAAGGAGGCGTATGGTGAAGTTTTGCAGCCAGAGTATGATGGTAAAGGTTTTATGACATTGACTTTGGGGGTTTTGGGAGAATCGTTGTGTGTTCTCTGTGATTATATTCAAAGTCATTTTGATGTATGGGTGATGAAGGTTTATGGAATGAAAGATTCTTGGACTAAATTGGTTTCCATCTCGTATCCGAACGATATTAAATTTCATGCTCCTTTGTGTATTTCAAATGACGGAAAATTGCTGTTGCAAATTGGGAGGGAGTTGGTTGTCTATGATTGTATAAATAGCTCGTACTCGGAGATACAAAACTTGGATGGATTTGCTAGCGCATGTATTGTGGTTGAGAGTTTGATTTCGCCTTTTTCCCCGTTAGGCCTTGGTGATAACAATGGTGATAAAAATTAAGGTAAAATTTTCTCTTTTAACTCTGTTTCAGTTTCGGGTTTGTTGTAATTAACCATAACTTGTTCGGAATGAGACATTGTTGAATATTACATGGACACAGATATCATTGAACCGAACGTGCTAATACAGTCTTGTTAACGTTTTGTAATGATTGCATTGAGCTAAAATGAAACACTAGTTTGAAAATTTGTCAAGAAATTTGAATTGGTGGGAGTACCATGTAAGTAATAATGATTAAGAACATGTGGATCTGTATATTTGTTGTTGGTATCTTGGCTGATATGCTGATAACAGAACATGTACTATAGCGTTAAGTTTGATGTTATCATTTGCACTTGTCATTGACCGAGTAAGAGTAAATGTAAGGTGTCTATATGTCATGCGCTGACAGGTAAACAATATGGAAAACCAAATTCCTTTTCGAAACCTGTAAGCGTCTGATCTACTATAGATATAAAAGCAAAGTTTTTACCATATCTATATCATTGTATTTAACTTTTACACTATGATATGTCGATATCAACATTAGATTGGCAACTCACACTATCTTTGTTCATTCAGGAAAGGGTGAATCTCCGGAGTCTTTAGTATTTATGGATGCATATGAAGAAACCTGCAAGCCAAGAATGTCGATTTAGCTTTAAAAAAACTCTAGTAGCTTAACAAAAAAAAAAAAAAAAAAAAAAAAGGTTCTACTTTCGTATGTTTTTATTTCCTTTAATCAGATGTATGCTACTACCCTTCCCGTACTTCTTGATGAAATTAAAAGCTTGTTGAAAAACCATGCTGCCGTATGTTAGCTGTGTTCATGGTTGCAAATATATCAACTTTTTCTGTCAAACATGTATGACTTTGTGAAGGTTCTTTGAGTGGCATGATGATGTGAGCTAAGAGCCCGAAGCAGTTGTTAGTTAATATGGTTAGTGACACGTGAGGTGCACATGCTTAGCCTAGCTGGTCATGTGAGTTACACGTGTGTATTTCCGCAACTATGGACTAACAGCTTTTCCCGCCAACATTCCCTTTAAATATATGTTGTATCTTCTCAATTGGTTAACAAGAAATAATACAAATTCTCTCTTTACTATCTCACTTCTTATCTTCTTTTATTCTCTTATCATTTCTATCTCTTAATCCTCATAAATTCTGTTACAACCATAATCATAATTCTGTTACAACAAACACAGTTATGCCATTAAAGCTTCTCTTATCTCTATAAGTGGTTAACTGCATTTGGCTTATATCACATGACATGTTCAAATATCACTCTATTTGGTTTATTAACTGGAATTGTTCTAGGGTGTTTTATATGTAATACAGTTGACTTTAACCAATTGAAGCATGTTGTTTTATTAAGATGTTTGTAAAAATCAGTTGGTTACAAATCAATCCAATTTACACTTCCAGGTATATGAAACTCATCAATTATTTCAGTGCTAATAAATTATTATTAACGTTTTGTAATGATTGCATTGAGTTAAGTAACACTAGTTTGAAAATATTTGAAGATACGTGAAGTGGTGGGAGTAACATGTCAGTGCTAATGATTAATAACATGTAGATCAGTAGGCTAAAAAAGGCTGATATGCTGATAAAAGAACGTGTACTACAGCGTTAAGTTTGGTGTGATCATTTGCACTTGTCATTGATCGAGTAAGAGTAAATGTAAGGTCTCTATACGTCTTGTGCTGACAGGTAAACAATATGGATAACCAAATTTCCTTTTCGAAACCTTTAAACCTCTGATCTGAGTTCGATCTTTGGTCTTTGTACTTGCGGGAAATATACAGTGTAGATATAAAAGTATTTATCATATCTATATCATTGTATTTAACTTTTACTCCATTTCAGGAGAGGGTGAATTCTCCAAGTCTTCTACATTTATGGATGAAGACATCTCACTTTTCACTTAGTTGTAACTAACCATATCTTGCATAAATGGGACAGAGTTGTTGTCACTAAAACAATTGCCAAAACATGAACCTCAGTCTGTTATTAATTTTTTGTGGTAACTATAAAATCATAAACCTCAACCTGTTATTAAAATAGTAGACATAATTCTAACAATAAACAAAACATGAAGGGCATAAATGTATATATATAACGGCATCAAACATAGAGCCATCCAATTTCTAAAAAGTCAAACAAAAATAAAATGAATTCAGATGAGTTGATTCCTACACTTATAAACGAAATCATCATCCAAATTCTGTTGAAGCTTCCTGTCAAATCGTTGTTACGATGCAAGTCTGTTTGCCAAGAATGGTACTCTTTAATTTCCAACCATTATTTTATTAAAACACATTATACTTTATCTAGTATCAACAACATTAACTATGCACATCATAGACTTATTTACAGACACGATAACGATCACATCAGCTGTCCTCTAAACAACATTATACGTTATCTAGTATCAACAACATTAACTAGAGGTTTTAGGATAGTTGGGTCTTGTAATGGATTAGTATGCATTTTAGTTAAGGATGATAATACTCTGTTTATTTACAACCCAAGTACTAGAAGAACCAATATTTTGCCTCGTTCTAAACATGGGGTTGGTGCATTGAGTTTTTCATATGGTTTTGGGTATGATGAGACGACTCATGATTACAAAGTTGTGAAATTATACCAAAGTAACTGGTGGAGTTGCTGGCGTACTATGATATATTCGTTAAAAGCTGGAAGTTGGAAGGAAACCAGTCGTTTTCCCTTTTATGATCATTTTAAAGATGGTAAGTTTATAAATGGAGCTCTTCATTGGGTAACTGATGATGAGGTCACGTGGCATGTAGTTTCTCTTGATTTGGGGAAGGAGACGTATGGTGAAGTTTTGCAGCCGGAGTACGATAAAGGTAGTAAGAGATTGACTTTGGGGGTTTTGGGAGAATGGTTGTGTGTTTTTTGTAATTATTATGAAAAACGTGTGGTGGATGTATGGGTGATGAAGGTTTATGGAGTGAAAGATTCTTGGACGAAATTGCTTTCCATCCCGCCTCTGAATGATCGAAATTCAGTTCCTTTGTATATGCAGATTCATGCTCCTTTGTGTATTTCAATTGATGGAAAATTGTTGTTGCATTTGGGGACAAAGTTGGTGGTCTATGATTGTATAAATGGCTCATGCTCAGTGATAGAAAACACCAATGAATTTCATGACGCGTGTATTGTTGTTGAGAGTTTGATTTTGCCTTTTGCTCCGTTAGGCCTTGGTGATAACAATGGTGATGAAAATTAAGGTAAAATTTTCTCTTTTAACTCTGTTTCACTTTGAGGTTAGTCAAAATTAACTATAACTTGTTCACCAAGTGGAATTTGAGTAAATAATTGCAATGGTACATGAACTGAGCAATTACTTCAGTGCTAATGATTAAGAACATGTAGATCAGTAGGCTAAAAAAGGCTGATATGCTGATAACAGAACATGTACTACAGCGTTATGTTTGGTGTAATCCTTTGCACTTGTCATTGATCGAGTAAGAGTAAATGTAAGGTCTCTATACGTCTTGTGCTGACAGGTAAACAATATGGATAACCAAATTTCCTTTTCGAAACCTTTAAACCTCTGATCTGAGTTCTATATTTGGTCTTTGTACTTGCGGGAAATATATAGTGTAGATTTAAAAGTCGATATCAACATTAGATTGGCAACTCACAGTCACTGAATCTCGTACTTTCAGGAAAAGGGTGAATTCTCCAAAGTCTTCTACATTTATGGATGAAAAAGTTTTGGATTCAGTTATTGTCAAAATGTCGACTTATGTGTTATATGTTCGGGTTTTCATCATATATACGTAATATGTTTCTTTACTTGAAGGATAAAGCACATCCTTATTGTTTTATTGTTGGATAAACAAAAAATATTGAATGGTTTATAAATAATATATGTCTGATGAGTGAAATATTTGTATATTAATTTCTACAACGTATGCATATGTTAAGGCGATCTAGTTAGGCTCTCATTCTGATCAATATTAACAAAGTAATACTACCAACTACGAGTAACTTAAGCTTAGGTTAATCTGGGACTTACTACGCTCCTATCCACATTAGCCACACGTTGGCCTATTTTCTGAACAAGCTTCTGCATGTATCCATTGACAGCTTCCATCCTGAATTCAAATTAAAGAGTAATGAACATGTATTAATCAGGGAAAAAACCAAAGAATAGTAATCAAGTTTGTCAAATATTCAACTACAAAGTACACATTCATCATTAAGCTTTATCAACTACAAAGTACACATTCATCATTCATTATTAAGTTATAGAATTTATTATTTTTTCTGCAATCCTAGGAATTTAATTTTGAAACTTTTTATTTCATCTCAAGACTAAACGAGTTCGAGCCCGAGCTCGAGCCTAAGTTTGAGCTCATTTAATAACTGAGCTCGAGCCCGAGCACTATACAAAAAACTCGTTTAGGCTCACGAGCCTTAGAAATATGTACGTATATTTATTTTCTATACGTATAACCGTGTTAATGAGCTCGAGCCTTGTGTTAAAGAGCCGAGCTTTGTGCTAACTAGCTGAGCTCGAGCCTTGTGTTAACGAGCCGAGCTCCATTTGAACTTTGTTTTTTTCTACACATCATAAAAGTTAGCCGAGCTCGAGCCGAGCTCGAACCTGTGAAAAATTTCACGAGCCGAGCTCGAGCTCAAAATGTGAGGCTCGAAACGAGCTCGAGCTCGAGCTTTTTATATATAAACGAGCCGAGCTCGAGCTCTGGCAGGCTCCAGCTCGGCTCGGCTCGTTCTCACTCCTATTCAAAGGTATCAAACACAAAGTTATAATTCAAAATGTACAAATAATTCTAATACTAATGATCCCTATTTATAGGCAAAATAACCGTCATATATTATTTTCCAAATTTCAAACGAACTTGTAGGAGAAGTCACACAAATTACAAATTTGCCAAAAGCCCTTTAGAGTTTAAGTCATATTCTAACAATCTCCACTGTGACTTAAATTCATCCACCTGCTTCAAATCAAATTCAAAGTTCCAAACGCTAGAGATACTAGCCAAATTTAAATCAAACGATCAATTCCCATAAGTAGTCCGAAACAAAATCGATCCAAAATAAACCGAACAAATACAAACGCCGATAATTCTCAAAACGAATAATCAAACATTAACCGAAAAATTCAAACTTGGTCAACCAAACAAACAAATCGGCCCAAACGATCTTCAACAAAGACAATCAAATTCGGGCAACCAACTTCAAAAGCCCGACAAACGAAAATCCAAATTTTCCAAATTGTCAAATTCCAAACGATCGAACAAGATTCCAAACGACCTTATAATACTTAACTCTTCAAACACCAAATCGATTTTCAAATTCTAAATATCAAATTCAAATTCCAATAGTCCACTTATATAATAAGAATTACGAACCAAATAGCAAATTCAAATTCTAATGACCCACTTATTTTATAAGTATTACGGTCCAACTTCAAATTTATTATCCGAGTATCAAACAAATTCAAGTTAATTATAACTTGACAAACGGGTTATAATAATTCAAATGCCCCAAATATTGATACGGATAATAACTCTAATGACCCACTTATACAATAAGAATTACGGTCGAAATTCAAATACAATCTAAATTCAAATACAAATAATGCCCAGATAACGAACAAAACAAACTGCCATTGGCCCAAAAAATTCCAAATCCAAACGGACCCAAGAAACTAATTATCAAACAATATCTAATGGCCCACTACAAGTCACAAGAACAAAGGATTTATAAGCCCAAAGAACGTTCCAACCATTGTGATTTCTTAAGATAGCACAAAAGAGGAACAGACAAAAGAATATTTCCATCAAATAAAACAAATTAATTCCATCATCAATCAAAAGTTACTAACCAATTTTTCAAACAGAAGACAATCAAACTTCAACGAACCCCTGTTTTCTTCTTTTTCTTCGTCATGGCTAAACCAAACCAGGCTCTGATACCACTTGTTGGTTATTTAAAGACAAAACAACAAACAAAGCGGAAACTTAATTCAAATTACTAAACCAAATACAAAACAAATTCAAAGATACCAAACACAAAGTTTTATAGGCAAAACTAACCGTCATAGATTAATTTCCAAATTCCAAACAAACTTGTAGGACAAGTCACATAATTTACCAAATTTACTAAAAGCCCCTAGAGTTAAAGTCATATTCTAACAGAAAACCTACATTTTGAAAGCAGCAAAAATAACCTTTAAGAATAATCAAATATCATGATCTCGCTTTTGTTCCTTAGTATGTTTTTTGACCCAATTCTTTGCTTTGGATATCTTTATGTAACTCTAAAGAATATATGTGATGCTTAGATATATTAGTTTTAATAGCTTAGAAGCTTTTGATGTGGAGTTCATTTTTGTTCACTAGGTGATCTATATATGCATGTCTGTATGGGTATTTTAGGCTAGGGACATTGCTTTACTAGCTACACGTCCATATATGTCACTAACTAGGTTTAGATTGATAAAAAGCCAGCCGTTCATAAATGGCTATATCCGCTCAACATGCTAATGAAAATGCATATGTAAGACAATGATATGTAGCTCGAACTTTACTACAATAGTTTGATTGTTGGTATATGGAAATCCATACGTAAGACAATTAATTAAACTCTATAATTAATTTCACAACGAAAACCTAAATGATTGTTGGTATATGGAAATATTATAAATCTATGTAGTTGTACACACATTTTAAAATCTCCCTTAAGTATTAGCCATATTTTTACAACTTGTGACCTCCTCTTCAAAAGCAACACTGTCTCTTTGGGCAAGTGAATGATATGTTGCTCGAACTTTACTACAATAGTTTGCTCTTTTTCGATCTCGAACTTGCTTTTAGAAAAAGAGATGGGAGAAACACTTGTAGTTAAGTTGCAGGTTGCTACGACAGGGTAGTTAAGTTGAGGTTAACCCTCTTCTTGAAACATGGTTGAAGGCTTAGTTCGGTTTCAAGGGCTATACTAGTGTCGTTTATGATATCGAGCTTCATATCCGCGTCAAGTATGTCCGCCTTCTTTATATAAGGGTGTCTGTAGCTCAAAAGGAAGTAGGCTATAAGCAGGAAAATCATCATGCAAACTCCAACAAACAAAAAGACCCAATATATCTTTTTTATAATTCTTTTTTAAGCCTCCTATCTCTATGCTCCATCCTTTTATATCGAGTTTTGGCTCCTATTTAATACAACTCCGACTTTCTAGGACTTCTTGATTTAGATTGTGAGTGCTCACAAAATATCCGTATTCGGATATCCAAAAAATTTATCATAATACATAAAAAAAAAACAGGGTTTTATGAAATTACAGTTTTGTCACTCATATATAAGTTTTCCTTAAAATTATAGATATTTGGATACTACATTTTTGGTCCTTGTGGTTGTATCAAAATCTCAATTTTGGTCCAATTTTCAAAAAATCGCACGGATCAGTCCAAAAGTCCACGTGGACTTCACTTTTGGTCCAATTTTCTTAGCTCGTTAGTTTAGTCGTTAAGTACGTTGCACCATTAGTCCTTTAATCTAACTAATGTTAGCAATGTTTGCACCGTTAGTCCTTTAACCTAATGGTCTTTAGCAAATTTTTGAAAAAAAAAAAATCCAAAAAAAATAATTTGAAAAATTCGAAAAAAATTCAAAAAAAAAATTTTTTTGACGAAATTTTTTTTTCCAAAAAAAAATTTTGACGAAAATTTGTTTTTCCAAAAAACAAATTTTGAAAAAAAATTTCAAATAAAATTTTTTCTTAAAAATTTCGAAAAAATTTCAAAAAAAAAATTTTGACGAAAATTTTTTTTTCCAAAATTTTTTTTTTTTGAAAATAAATTTTTTCCTTGAAAAATTCGAAAAAATTTCTAAAAAAAAAAAATTGACGAAATTTAGAATATGTATGTCAAAAAAAATTTAGAATACGTATCTATACATTTTAATTTTAGTGTCAAACCGGGACAATCGTCAAAAAAAATTTTGAATATGTATGTCAAAAAAAAAATTTAGAAATTTTTCGAATTTTTTAAGAAATTTTTTTTATTAGAAATTTGTTTTTCAAATTTTTTTTTTGGAAAAAAAATTTTTCGTCAAAAATTTTTTTTTAGAAATTTTTCGAAATTTTTAAGAAAAAATTTTATTTGAATTTTTTTTTCAAATGGAAAAAAAAAATTTGTCGAATTTTTTTTTTAGAATTTTCTTCGAATTTTTCAAATTATTTTTTTTGAAAAAAAATTCTTTTTCAAAAATTTGCTAACGACCGTTAGGTCAATGGACTAACTGTGCAAACATTGCTAACGACAGTTATGTTAAAGGACTAACAGTGCAATGTACTTAACAACTAAACTAACTAGCTAAGAAAATTGGACCAAAAGTGAAGTCCACGTGGACTTTTGGACTGATCCGTGCGATTTTTTAAAAATTGGACCAAAAGTGAGATTTTGATACAAGCACAAGGACAAAAATGTAGTTTACTCTAAGATATATAAAAATGTTATCCGAAATTTCAGATATCCAAATTAAAAAAAGTTAGCTAATATAATGGATTTAACATAAACATCATCGCAAATTCTGGATATCTAAATGTGGTATAACTGGTTATTGACAAATCTCTTAAAATATTTCAATTAGCAACAAAAAACCTATTGTCGAAAATGTCTCATTTCATATTTTTGCTTTAGCCTTTAGGTCTCAAAATACCATGAGACGACTCTGATATCATCATAATCGTATTTACCTCTTTGAAAAATCTTTATCTTTAGATAACTTTGTCTAAATTCATACAAGTTATTAATGCGATAATATTCCCGTTGATTATCATTTGGTAGTTCTTAGTATATATTTTTAGGTGGAGCTCCCTATTGGGCCGAGGTTAACCCAAATTTAGGATCATTGAATCCATGGAAGATATTTTTTCTAGATTTAACAAAGGAGACTTATGATGAAGGCGATATGAATTGGAGTTACGTTGGGGGCTTTGGGACGATGGTTGTGTGTGCTTTGAAACTATTCTAAAAGTCATGCGGACTTACGTGTAATGAAAGTTTATGGAGCCAAAGATTCTTAGACTAAATTGGCTTCCATCCCATGTGATCCTTTAAGGGATCAATTTTTGTATCATTTGATTTGAATTTTCCGGATCCTTTGTGTATTTACTATTTCATATGATGGGATAGTACTGTTGTGATTTGGGTATCATTTTCTTGTCTATGATTCCAAGAATATTTTATTCACATTTGTCTTGGAGATTGATGATTGATACTTTCCGACATGTACTCTTGTTGAGAGTTTGGATTCACCTTATGCCCCTTTGATACGTAACAAATAAAGGAATTCACTGGTAAATTCATAAATGAGTGGGAGCAGTCCAAGTGTTATAAGTGGAAACACTCTAATTTGGAAGTCATAAGAGAAGATCTGGTTACGCTTATGGGTCCGTTTAGTTTTTTGTTTTTGTTTTAACTAGCATTTTGTTGTAAATCACTTGATATCCTAGATATCCACTAATCACGTGTTATCTTATCTCTTAGTTACTATGTTGCACTAATTTCCCTTCCCGAACATCTACGAAATGACCCTCCACTACTACATAATTGGGTTTAGATACCCAGTGTTGTAAATATCGGTCTTGGCGGCCGATATATCATTGATATATCGCTTATCGGTGGTCAACCGATACAATATTTCACTAATCGGTCAAAAAATCGGTTTGGTCAAAATCGGTCTAAAATCGGTCAAAATCGGATCCATTTTCCGGCGAAGATGGTTGAGTACCGGTCTAAAATCGGTCAAAATCGGATCCGTTTTCGTTCGATCAAAACAAAACAACGAAAAACAACCATCTACCTACCTGAGACCCGTACAAGATCTTGAAGCCACGAACAAATCAGATAGGAGATAAAAGTGTTCGAAACAGCAGCAACATACATAGAGTGCATTTGTGTTTGAAGTTCGGTTATCAAGAAAGGAAACAAGGAGCGATTTGTGTTTCTTATTTGATTGGAAATATCAAGCAGTGTTGACTTTTTTTGGGATAAGAAAGTTAGGTGGGAGAGTTTAAAGTTGGTGAGTGGTGATTGCATGTATTTATCAAAAAATTAGGGTATTGGGCTTTTAGATTACTACTAGTGTTGGGCTGATAAAGTAAAAAAAAAATAGACATTTGGTTATTTAAGTGGACATTTGGTTATATCATTGAAAAATTAGTAGTATAAATTGTATATATTTAAAAAAGGAAAATTTCCTTTATAATTTATGCTCTCCGATATATCACTGATATATCACCACCATGTCGGTCTTGGCGCTTGGTGGGGGTCGACCGCCACGGTACCGCTGAGCGATATTTACAACCTTGTAGATACCCCTTCATTAAGACTCTTTCTTAAAAAACAAACAGTCTCGATTTTCATTTTCAGCCATCCCAAACATATCAAGACCCGTTTTAATGAAAAAAACCCCGGTTTTACTATAAATAACAACTCGAGACCAGTTTTTTAATAAAAAAAACACGTCTCTTTTAGGCGTAATATGGACCAGTTTTAATTTTGAAACAAGGCCTCTATTTGTTCTTTACAAGCAGACATGTTTTAAGCAAGAAACGGGTCTTGATTCCCAAAAAAATTTCAGCGGGACTTTTTCTCATTTTATTCTTTTCAAATATTTTCTATGAATTTCAAACTAAAACTAGTTCCTTTTTCTATCCCTTTTCTTTAACACACACAAACACAGCCGTCATACCACTATGGGTCTATGGCACACCTCTGCCACCGGCGCACCGCCACTTGTGCCACTGCCCATCACTCTTATTTATTGGCATATTTATATCAAGGGTTTGCAAAAGTTGAACTAAATATGTCATTTTAGTAATTACTAGCAGGGTCCCCGCGCGATGCAGCTGTCAGCATCCTGTAATTTAATTTTTTCGATTAATAATTTATTTTATTTGTACATTTTTTGGCAATAGCTTTGCTGATTAGTTTTTTATGGCAAAAGTTTGATGAAATTTTGCTTAGTTTATATTATTATTATTATTATTTTTTGTTTAGTAGTTTGCTTGGTTTTTACAATATGTGAACATATTTTAGTTTATTATGTTCTTTTTGACAATAAATTTATGGATATCAAAAATTTCGTTTAGCTCGTGTCCGTTTGAGCTCGAGCCCGTTTGACCCGTGCCCGTTCGGGCTTGAGCCCATTTGGCCTATTACCCGTTCGGGCTTGAATATTTGTATAATATGCTTTATTATTTGTATTAGTGACATTTAATGCAGGAATTGTATTTAAGTTGGTTGTACAATATGCTTGATAATTTGTATTTCTTATGTAAGGGGTGTTTTAATAAGTGCATTAATTGTATTTATTGACAAGTTAATTAATTGTATTTAATGTACATAATGATTTATTTATTATATTTAATGTTAATATTAATTGTATGTTAGAATTAAATATGTGAGAAATTTCTATATATAGCATTTGTTATTGTACTTATAGCTTTAGAAGTTGTAAGGCTTAATTTTAAGTATTCTATTAATAGTAGGCCTTCATGCTTTATAATATAGTATGATTATGTATTTTCTTAAGCTTATTTGTTGGTTTTCTAAATATTTATATGATACATTTCATGTACAGGTGACAAATTCTACATGTATAGTTACTAGTGATGTTTTTTGATTGGCTATAACTAAATATTACTCTTCGTCCTATTACTTGAAATGCATGATATGTAGAGGCTGTTTGTTAGTGCTTATTGAATACACTTATAGGAGTTAGGAATTGCTTATTGAAAGCGCTAATAGTAGCTTTAATTAGCAAGCTCACGCAACCCCATTTTTTTTATTTAAAAATAATTATTATCGAGACAGGTTTTTATTCCAAAACCGGTCTCTATTAGGTTTTTAAAGCGTGTTTTTATGAAAATAATCGGTCTCTAGTTTGGTTTAGAAGCCTGTGTTAAACATTGAACCGGTCTCAATTACCTTGTCGGGACCGGTTAAAAAACAGGTCTCCATTTGATTTCACATGGAGAGCCCCCCACATAGAGACGTCATCATAAACC